>OZ008367.1:197965239-198565239 GCA_963931995.1 Phaonia tiefii
CCTGTTCAATGAAATATTCAAAAGCTTCGTCAAAATTTTAAGTTGCTATGGAAACAAACGACCCCAACAACTCCATCCAATTTTATATTTTTTAATATGTAATGAGTAAGAATTTCAATTTCATTGAGCAAACGAAAAGATAGAAGAATAGAATATCTCAAGGAAAAAGTTTAAGAAATTTAAATTTTACTTGACGTGTATTTTGCAAAAGGAAATGAAGCCTTTTTTATCCTTTTGTGAGTTAAATATTTGAAAGTTAAATTTAAAGGATAAAATAACAGGCAAGCAGCCAGCGACACCAACCATCTTTTACCTTGAACAATGTGGTGGCAGACACACAACTCTATGCAGCCACAAGAACAACAACGACAAAGTTTTTAAACTAATTTAAATATTTATTTAATTACAAAGTTAAAACAAACACAAACCCACAAAATGTAGAAAAACTTATTGACAAAATCAGTTTTACAAACATCAATTTAATTGATATGCAAACGAGTGTCACAGCTGCCAAGGACGTGTAGATCTGGTAGGAAGGGGGCAATTGTTCAAATTCCGATAGGAGTTTACACTCGTAGGTATAGGTGAGTTTTACTACTACTCCATGTAAAATATATGTATAAATACCTTCGCACATATGAATATTTGTGTTGAAACGATTACATACATATGTATTTTTGTGTAAAGGATATATACGGAATCCTTTGCATATGTAGTACGAATGTATACATGTTTGTGTAAATGAAATAAATTGTTTGTGTTTTATCTGCATTATTGTAATTCACACTCATTTTGTTGTATTGTGGAAAATTAAGTGTACGAGGGTAAAGTGAAGTGTTTATTTTAGAGGAGTTATTTTAGTTCTACGCGACTGTTGTACATGAGAACGTGGGTTCGATCCCAATTCTGACCACATTACATTTCTTTCAACGACGCACAGTGGTTCAGAATCAATTTCCATCGGTCAAAAGTCTGTATCTTTTGATCTAGAAAACATTTGTGAGTTCTGTAAAAAACTGATTGCAGGCAAGGAGTCATAAATTACAATGACAGATCAACATTGTAAATCGCACAGTGGGGTATATTTAAAAATAATTCCAAAGTTGACTAGTTTCCCTTTTTTGTCGATTTGCAAGAAAACAAAAATTGTAATTTTTTGTTGTTATATTTTGTTGAGTTGTTTTGACGCATTTGTTCATAGTGCGCACAAAAAAAAATATTTTTTTTTGGTTTTACAAATATTAGGTTTACTCAGATTGTCATAACCAACATCTTCATTTAACACTGAATTCATTTAAACAAAATTCATTTTATGGAAAACATTTTAAAAATTAGCTACGATCAAGAGTTTGGACCATCTGGATAAATGAGGAACAATGAGCAAAATAAGGAGAAATGGCTCACAAAAAAACTACACTTCCAAGAAGAATTTCGCAAACTGGGTTTAATAACACTGTGCGACACCAAAAAAAATCATGGGGTTCTGTCAACGGATTCTGGTAGAAAAGTCTAAAAAAATATACGTGTATCGGCGTTTTTCCAGATCTGATCAGAGTTTTTTTAAGGCGGGTCAAAGTTTCCGGACCTCGGAACTTTCCTGCAACATATCGGCATGCAAAATTGTGTGTTCCTTACTTCTGAGGTACAAAGTATGCTCAGGAGTTTTATAGAAAAGATTCAGATAAACAAATTAACCCTCTAGCTGTCACGTATAACCATAATGTTTACTTCTTTTTTTTAAAATGTGCTGCAAAAATTACCGCCATAAAATTCCACTATATGTGTCTGAACACTCCAAAACACAAATCTTAGCCCAAGTGCTAGATAATAAGCAAAAACTAACTGCCTTCTAAGGGTTAATAATGAATTTTGTCATTTTACTGTTTCCATCAAAAATAGTCTATATAATATAATGAATTTTATCATATTTCATCTTTTATCTAGCACTTGGGCTAAGATTTGTTTTTGGATTGTTCGGACACATATAGTAAAATTTTGATCCGTCATTTTGGTGCAGTTTTTTGCGAGTTTTCAAAAAAAAAGTAATATTATGATTATTCGTGACAGTTAGTGGGTTAATTTGTTCCACAAAAATGTTTATCTGAATCTTTTCTATAAAACTTCTGAACATACTTGGTACCTCAGAAGTAAGGAACACACAATTTTGCATGCCGATATGTTGCAGGAAAGTTCCGAGGGGCGGAAATTTTGGCCCGCCCTAAAAAGAAATACTGATCAGATCTAGCAAAACGCCGATACTCGTATATTTTGTTTAGACTTTTCTACCAGAGTCCGTTGACAGAACTTCATCATTTTGAAAAAATCTAATTTTGTCTCACAGTGTAATCGATCAGAAAACACAGGGTGAAAGTAATAAAGTACAAATAATTGCAAAGAAATTTTTCTAAACCCAGAAATAAAAGGAGTTACCCAACAGTTGATCTTTAGATTCAAAGTAATCCTTGAAGTAATTCAGATATATGCAGTTACTACGACAGTAAAATAATGTCAATGTTTGCTCTTCATTGAATTGCAGTACTACATGTGTGCAATTATCAGGCAGTAATTGGATTTACATGCTAAATGGTGTATTATAAGGAGTTTTTTGGACATAACACAGCCAAACGACGTCCTATTTGTATAAAATGTACCATCTGATGAAAGAGAATTTCCTCGTCTTTTCATCTGTGTAGTTAGTTTTTCGACGATGTTGAAGAAAAAACAGATATTCACGTTTTAGAGCAAAATATTTCGAGGTTTTTTTACTAAATTTGTACTATCTTGGTGTGGTGGGGGTTTGCCGCAGGCAAAAGTTACCATCAGAAAATGGGAAACATATTTTCCTTTCCAATTATATATCAAATTCATTGACGTGATCTGACGTACTAAAGTTATATAGGTCCAAACTCTATTGGTTTTTCAAAATCGCTATTTTTGAAAATAATTATTACAACTTAACTAGATTGTAATAAAGCCAAGAAACCAAGTTTCCCAGCACAAAAAAATTGAGTGCTATAGCTCTCAAACTGTTCGAGATACAGTTCAAAAATTTCAAAAAATTAAATCTAACTTTTTGTATACTCAAAATCTGAAAAAACCTAATATTTGTAAAACGACAAAAAAATATTTTGTTTTTGTGCGCACTATGAACAAATGCGTCAAAACAACTCCAAAAAACATAACACCAAAAAAATAAAATTTGTGTTTTCTTGCAAATCGTAAAAAACAAAAAGTAGTCAACTTTGGAATTTTTTTTAAATATTCCCCACTGTGCGATTTGTATTGTTGATCTGTCATTGTAATTTCTCACTCCTTGTCTGCCATCAATTTTTTACAGAACTCAAAAATGTTTTCTAGATCAAAAGATACAGACTCTTGACCGATGCAAATTTATTCTGAACCACTATGCGACGGTCACCTGGTTTAGTGAAATTAAATACACGACAGTGTCGCGAAACCTCGAAATCAAAATAGTATTATGAATAGTTAAACATTTATAATTTATATTATGTATAATTTCTTTTTCATCTTACATAGGAAATTGGCGATTTTTCATGTGAACTTGTGCCCACATTTTCCGGTGATTTCATATTTCACAGGGGCCATTTTAAATTAATTTTTGGTCTAAATTTGAATTTATGCCAATTTGCATATTTTTTTGGGCGCCAGGCTAACTAGAAAGTGCCATAACGACCACTTTAGAATGCACTAGTTATTTATAGGCCGTCGGTGGTGCAATGATTAGTGTGCGCGGCTTTTGTGCATGAGAACGTGGGTTCGATCCCCGCTCAGACCACCTCACATTTCTTTGACGACGGTCACCTCGCTTAGTGGTGGCGACACTAACGAGTACTTAGCCATGAAACAGCTTCTCAAAATACCGTTCGGAACCGGTGTAAAAGCTGTAGGTCCCAATCATTGAGTGTAAAAACTAGAAAGCGCACATCTCATTGATTTTTTTTTCATGAAAAAAAAACAAATAATGCATTCAATGCACCAACATAAATGTATAAAAGCCCGTTTTAAATCTTTTAATCTTTTGTATTACTTATTTATAAATCTGGATTTATATTGATAAAATTAATTATGATAATGAATATATATTGCAATCAAAGAATTATTCGTTTTTAAATATTATTATGTTTGGTGGGAAATACGCATATGTTTCCACATAAAAGGATACATGTTTGCCAGCAAACGTGATGCTGACCGTCCGAAAACAACAACATGAGACACAACAAATGAAGGGGGGGGGGGGAAATCAGCAGATTCAAATGAGTCAGTTAAATCTTTAATTTTTTTATTAATTGTTTATAAATGCAGATTTTTATTATTAAAATTAATTATATTAATCAAACAAATAATCGTTTTTAATTATCATTATGTTTGGAAGAAAATACGAATATTATTGAGGAAACACGCGAATGCTTCCACGTAAGTATATGTATTTTTAGGATGAAGCAAGCACATGTTTCCACGTAAAAGAGTACGTGTTTGTCAGTAAACATGCTAATGTTTGGATGTAAATGCAAGTGAATTTCGGACCTGCAAACATATGAATTTTTGGTGTGTGTTCCAAACATATACGTCGTTCCTGCAAAATGTGTTTGGGAGAATATGTTAGAGAGGCCGTTTTATTCAGCGTGTGGAAATGACAACTTCCAGCAGATTATCAAATTAAAACACTTTGGTGATGTTCAACTTTTCCAGGACTGTAGCTTGATATTCGGCGTTAAAGATTTTTGCTTCTGAGAATCTGCTATATTAATATGCTATCCCTCACCTTAACAAAGATATTTCGAGTTAATAGTGTAAACTTTCTTTCTTAACTTGCCGGCCTTGAGACGTTAAACATCACCAAAGGGGTGTACTTAGACTCCCTGTAGCATATTATGCATTGCAACAGATGACATCTACCAGCTGAAAAATATCGGCCCCAGCAACACATTGCAGGGAATATGTACATGTTTGCAAGCATTGTTTCCATGTATTGAAGATCTGCTGCGTTTTTGGTTTCTTTGTTGTCTGCCTCGTTTTTGTTTTTAGCGGCTTTCAACACACCAATCCACATTTGAATCTCAAAAACATATATTATATCCTATTAATCAATGTGTCTCAAACATATTATATTGAGTAGTAAACACAATGAGTTTAGGCAGAAGTATAGTATATTTGCGACAAGCTACAAACACGTCATATTTGCATCCAAGCAACAAAAAGAGACAGATTTTTCAGCGTGTAGATAAAATGTCGTCAAATCATGGCTTGTTCCCCACAAATTTGCAAAACACTCTAAACGATCTATTTCAAAACTCTGGAATTATTATCACCTTTTTTGGAATTGGCCCCACTGTGCGTGGCCACTCAAAACCTAGTATCAAAAAAATGTGAGATTGAGAAAAAATCGGAAATGGAAAGGATTAAAATTTTCCTACTCGCTTTAGTGTTGTGTAGTTCAATTGCGATGGTCTCTGTGCTGAACAATATAGAAACGAAAAATATCATCTCACGATTAACATTGTTCATCTCCTCAATGAAGAGACTCACGAACTACACGCTTTAAAAAAAAACGGTCCCAATAACATTATGCAGGAACCATGCATATGTTTGGAAGATCCGTATACCTACGTTCAAACATTGTTAATATGTATTGAAGATCTGCTGTTTGTTTGTTTCTTTTTGTTTGTCACGTTTTTGTTTTCAGCAGTTTTGAACAAACACAGCCATATTTGGGCTATAAAACCATATTATAATATAGTAATCATTGTGTTTACAACATGTAATATTGCTAGCGAACACAATGTGTTTGGCCAAAAGTATACTATATTTGCGACAATCGAAATTATATTTGCATCCAAACAACAACAATTACCAATTTTGCACGAGTAATACCGAAAAAGTATAATCGCTGCAATGAATGTGTTTCATTAAAAGGTGCGTTTAAGAACGTCTTCCAGGGATCGATAAGATCGATTTAATCGCCATTTTGTGTTGACTAGGGACTTACTAAGTTGATCCAGAGATTATTTACGCGAAGGCAGATAGCCTCGTCTCTGGATCACACGACCTTAACTCGAAATATGAGTAGAGGTACCCACCAAAAGGGAGTCTTATCGCCATTTCTCTGAAATTGAGCACTGGAAATTGTCTTGCTTGATCTGGAGGGATAATGTTACACAATCGTAACGTGTACACGAGTTGGAAATTGCGGTGGAGGTAAAATACCCTTCCACATCCCGAAATGTGATTCTGGGCTTAAGCAGCGGTCTCTCTAAGTGCACATCAGAGAATGAACTAGATGCAAATGTGGAAAAATCCGAGCTCGTACTCTTCGCCAGGAAGCAGAAGGTTCCATTGTCTCTATGTGGTAGAGAGATTTATCTAAAGGATAATGCAAGATATCTTGGATGTGATTCTCGACAGTTCCAAGTCAAACACAACAGATAGGACCAGTAGAGACATAGTTGCGCGATATCCATGTAGGAGAGTCAGCGGAGGACGATGGGCACTATAGCCGAAAATAGTTTCCTGGATGTACTTATATTCTGCTGTTGTGCGCCCGATATTTAGCTACGACATTGCGGTTTGGTGGCCGGTAGTGGAGAAATCCACTTATCCAAGTCTTTTGACAAAAGTCCTAAAAATGGCAATGGAGTGCATAACGGATGCTCTCGGGAGCTCTTACCGAGGGTTTGGGGATTGATCCTAAACTGTTATTACTAGATTTGCTGGGAAATAAAATGGCTGCACTTTTGGTAAGACACTCATAAATCACTCCTCGCTATGGATCACCAGCCCGTATTTTCATGAGGCGATTTAAAGGGATCTGCCACATTCTACATTAGAAGTGAACTACATGACACACATGTCAACTTTCAAGAGAATCTTCTTCACTCTTATCCCGGACAGATAGGATTGGAATAATCGCATGGCAGGTAATAAAAAGACCGTCGGTGGTGCAATAGTTGTGCGCGCACTTCTGCACGAGCACCTGGGTTCGATCCCTCCTGTGACCCCCTTAAATTTCTTTCGACGGCGGTCACCTCGCTTAGTGATGGCGACATTATCGAGTATTTAGCCATGAAAAAACCTTATCAATAACTATTAGTGAGTGTAAAACTAGAAAGCCCACAAATCAATGTCTGTGAGAAGCTCTCCCTAACCCCTTCATGGTGTGTAACGGGCAAACATTTTTTTTAGGTAATATAATTTATATAGGTGTCTAAACTCATACCTCCCATCAGGATGACAATGTGGGGTTTGGATTCTATTTCAGAGAGGTGGGTATAGATTTTTCAGAAAGGCTACCACATCAACGCAGTACCTTTCAGAGAGGGGTCATGGCAATCGGAGAAGTTGCCATTTGGCTGAGACGAAATCTCATCACCGCATGGGGTATCAACATCTACTCTGACAGTCAGGCAGCTATAAAATATTTATGAACAATTTATATTGTTGCCTTGGGGAACTGCCTAATAAGATGATCAAGCAGCTCAATATCCAGCAGTTGTATAACCACAGGAACACTGCAGGAAACCGTACATCGGATGAATTGACGAGGTTAAGGACTCGACTACCTTACCTGTTTTGCTGGATACGGAGGTTGTAGGTATGCATTTGTTCCTCCTTGCAAGCTCATGCTTAGAACCGAAGCTCTAAGACATGGGAATGATGGATGGTAGGATGGATGCAGCTGAACAGGCAGTAAATGCAGGATCACCAGACAATTATGGTCTAGTTTTGATCTAAATCGTGCGCTAAACTTGATATCCAGTCATAGACAGGATGTGTGTGTGCTAGCAGCTGCGATCACTGGACTGTGTTTAATAAGCAGAACCTAGTCTAGACTTGGAATCACATCTCATGATTGCATAAGTAATTTGTTTCCAGTTGCATCCCATATAGAGATTAGGGAGAGCTTCTCACAACCAGTGATTTGTGCGAGTTCTAATTTTACACACACTGATTAGAACCTTCAGTTTTATACCGGTTCCGAACGAGTTTTTAGAATATTTTTCATGGCAATATACTCGATAGTGTTGCCGTCACTAAGCGAGGTGACCGCCATCGAAACAAACTTAACGTGGTCAGAGCAGGGATCGCACCCACGTTCTTATGCACAAGAGCCGCGAACACTATCATTGCACCACCGGCGGTCTCATGGTTACTACACCCAAAGAAAAAACTCGTTCCTCCCAAACGAAATCTCAGATAACTCATGTTCGTTTGGGGACTGTAGTTGGGAGAAACGAACTTCTGTTAAGCCATACATGTCATTTCGTTAGGTAGAACCGAAAAATGTTTGCAGCCAACGAGTTATACAAATTTTAAGCTCAAATTACTCCAACATAAAAATAACGCTTTCGAGAACTGAAAAACTTGTAGCCCCCAAAATACGCCATAAGGCGCTGGGGCCACAATTATATTGTAATATAAATCATTGTACAAATTAAATAAAATAAAAAAAAAAACGAGTTATGAGAAATGAGAGCTGGAAAAACCTTTACTATAAACGAAACACGGTTCCTCCCACGGTTCTTTCAGTTGCAACAACCGGTTACAAAGTTGTAGTTGCTCCAAACTAAAAACCGTTTGCGAGAACTGAAAAACATTTACAGTAAACGAGTTATTAAAAATTCGAGCTGGAAAAATGATTGCGAGAAACGAAAAACAGTTGCACCAACTGTGCACCAAACTAAGAAAAAGTTTGCGAGACTTGAAAATCGTTTGCAGTAAACGAGTTAGTAAAAATTAGAGCTGAAACAACGTTTGCGAGAAACATTACTTGTACTTTAAAACCTTTATTTATGGAATCCATAAGCTGTTGTTTGTTGAAATTTCCATCTGTTATGATTTTGGGTTTACCCATAAAGTTTTTTTTTTAGAAAAAGTGAGCATTTTCGACTATTTTTTCACTGTCTACTTATACGTCTGTCTCGCCTTGCATTTAAATAACAACTAAAAGCGAAGTAATATACATACATACTTATATTGACAAGGTAGAAGCATTAGATTGTGTGATCACTGTTACCAGCGGCGGAAGTCATGACCTGAAATCATGGCCCAACAGGCCTTCTTTAAAATACGGAAGGTCTTCCCTACACATTACCTCCTCCTTTTTTTTTAACATTGCGCGAGATTGGGAGGCAAGGCCTTCTTTGCCCATTGCCTAAAGAAGGCCTTAGAAGGCATGCAGAGAGGAAGGCCTTAGAAGGCATTTACTTTCATTTATTTTTGTTAAACAAAAATAAAATTAACATAATTTATTTTATCACAAAATCATTATCCACTTCAACATATTTATTTATAAATATGTCTGTATCTTATCGTAGAAAGTTTTACCACGCCCAACTTCAAATTGAAAATTTTAAAAATACACTGAAAAATATTAAATAAACAAAAAATTTTAAAATTTGTACGCAATTTTCCAATTCAATTACGGTTAAAATGAATCGGAAACGAAATTTCTCAAAATTGTAAAAATCTTCTTCTTTGCTTTATTTTAGGAAGGCATTACAAAAGAACCATTCCGATTGCCTTATTTTTCGAAGGCCTTGAGATTTCCGTGAGATATATATGTACAATAATTTATAATTATCTTAAATTTTTGAATTAATTCAGGGTAAATTTCTCTCATCAAAGTTCATTTATCATCTTTGCCATTTTCTAGGAAATTTAGCAAACAATTTTCCAATGATACAAAAGCTGTTTCGGAGATTTCCATCCGCTGAATAATCCATCCCACACAACCCTCGTTTACACGTTATATCCATAAGTATACAAGTATTTCAATTTACATGTATATGTATTTAATATACCCTCACAAAGCCAATGCACTTTATCTAAGTTATGTGTGGAATGGTGGAGAGAAAAGGACTTGCAAACACTAACTCATTCGTACTCACACACACAAACTTATGTACGAGCTTTAGTACTAATCACGGTGCGCCTGAGACTCTTTTAATAAAATCTTCGCGTTACTACAATCTTTAAGGACATTTATTACACCGTACAACACAAAAAATGTCAAGGTTCTTACAACGGATTCTGGCAGAGGGGTAAAAAAGTGTACGTGTGTCGGCGTTTTGATACTTTACTTCTGAATTTTAATTGCGTTTGGGTTAAAGTTTCTACTCTTTTTGAACATTCTTGTTATGAATTGGCATAGGAAAGCATGTGATCTTTACCTGTTAGGTACAGGATGTGTTCAGAATTTTTATGTAAAATAGACGAGGAATATTTTTGTGGAATCCTTTAACCCTCTACAGTCACAATAAATGGGTCTTGTTTGTACCTTTTGTGGAAAAGGTTAAAAATACCCATAAAACAGGCGTATAATGCGTTAAAATGTACCACAAAAATATTTCTCGTAAAATTCTACTATAAGTCTCTGAATACACCAAAGGACAATATTCCACTTGAGTGCCAGAAAGAAGTCAAAACCGAAGGGTTTTGGCGCTAAAATGTCACATAAAACTAAATCTTAGGGGGTTGGTGTGATTGAAAAAAAAATATTCTGCGTAAAATTTCTCTGTAAGTCACCGAACAAAAGAAACCTCTATATACTAGAATGGGTTTTTCAATTCCAGTTTTTTTTAAATAAAACGCAAACCATTCCAGATATTTCCAAAACTTTATGATCGATTTGAAATACAATCAACATATTTATGAATGACTCGACTTCGTTCATATGGCCACCGTGCAGACGTCGGCAACGGTCGATTCGTTGAACCCGATTTTCGACGTGACCATCGTTATTGTCGACGACAACATATCCGCACCGCACCAAACAGTTATATTTTGTGGATGAAGTGGTGATTCATGAATCACATGTGGATTTTCACCAAACCAATAACGCTTATTTTGCTTATTGACGAACCCATTGAGCCAAAAAGTAGCTTCGTCATTGAAGATGATTTTGCGATGAAATTCATCATCTTGGCGCATCTTCTCCAGAGCCCAATCGGAGAATGTACGTCGCGTCAAATAGTCCATCGGGTTCAATTCTTGAGTCAGCTCGATCTTGTATGGGTGTAAACCAAGTTCTTTAAGCAAATTTCGCCATAAAGTGGTCTTGGCAATTCCCAGTTCTTGAGAACGCCGAGGAATCGACTGATTTGGAGCGTTTTCTACGGACGCCTGAACGGCAGCGATATTTTCGTCACTTCGACCAACCTGTTGTCCCACTGGCACGGCAGCATCACACAATGAATATGTAGACTCCAATTTTTGCACTATACTTGATATTGCTTGTCCACTAGGGCGAGAATAACGACCGAAAATTGGAGTTAACGCTCTTACAGTTGCGGTCACCGACTCCGAATTTTGGTACTACAATTTGCATACGTATTTCGTTCGTGTAGTTTACCATTAAGAAAATGTTGAACTTTACCATGATGAAAATGTTGAATTTACTGAAAAAAAGGAAAGTAACAGTTAGATGAGCAGTGAAATAGCGGGTTCACAATTTAAATTCAAAATTGTTAAGTACCTATTGGAAACCCCTTTACTTTAATATCTGTAAATAACCCTTAACCGCTTGACGACCAAAGGCATGATGGCCAAATATTTTTGACACCTATTATTGTTCAGCTAGGGGACAAACCAAATATATCGATGGGCGATATTTAAAAGAGGACAGGCCAACAATAGTGCAGTAGGCGTCAATTCTTTAAATGATCCGATTTGGTCAGTTTGAGGTCACACATTGGTCTTACTACAAAGGGATGCAAATAGTGGAAGAAAGGGCGCAAAATGGGAAACGTCCCGCACGTTTTGAGTCCATACCGTGCCTTTTAAAAAATCTTATGTCGAATTTCAAAGTACATACATGGACCGAAAATATGATTCGAAAATTTGGGTAGCATTTAGCTAAAACGGAATAAAATATTTTTGAATTTTGGATTTTCTGACCAATTTCGTTAGTTTTAGTTAATGTATGTGTAGTTCATACTACAAGTTTACAAGGTCAGGAACATTTTGCTAATTGAAAAATGGTTGGTTTTTGTTGGAAATAATAGACAGTTCAGTTTTCAACACACACTCACTGGCATGACTAGTTTCGAACTCCGTGATAAGTTATTCGTCAGGTGCCTAACTACAGTCCCTGAATTGATACCATCCGAACATCATCAATCGTATATATATACACTCGAATATGCAATTTACATATAATTCGAACACGGGAACAGAAAGCTTTTCTTCACCCTCCATGGTCTTCGTTTCCTCTGGCAAACTAGCATTGTTGCTAGCTAGCATAAAATGTAACAAAAAAATTGTTGGCCCCATTTTAGCTGCGTAGCTAGTAATAGGTCATAATAATAAATGGTTTCACGTTACATCGCATGTAGGAATTAGGGAGAGCTTCTCACAACCAGCGCTTTATAGTTTTACACTTTATAGTTTTATAGCACTTTATAGTTTTACACTCACTGATTGGGACCTACAGTTCTACACCGGTTGCGAACGCTATTTTGATAAGCTTTTTCATGGGTAGGTACTCGATGGTTTCGCCGTCACTAAGCGAGGTGACCGCCGTCGAAAGAAATTTAGGGAATTTAAGAAATTAAGAAAGAAATTTAAGGAATCGAACCCACTTTCGTATGCACAAAAGGCGCGCACACTTCCATTGTCATAGATCACGGAAATAATCGAAAAATCTAAGTCGCTTTTGCCGAGAATGTATGGTCGTCAAAGGGTTAAAGCAAACAAAAATCCAACGTTTTGAAATATTTCACGTTCCACTTATTTAACCCATTTCAGTCAGGTTGAAAAAGTTATGAATTATCTATCGACTTTTCTTTGGTAATTAGGGTTCGCTTTATTCAAATCCGTCGTCAGATTTTCTCATACAGTTTCACCGATATCGGTCGTTCCAGAAGTCAAAAAATTACCAATTGAACCGGAGGCTTCTGATACATCAGGAAAAACTTATTTGTAGCTTTTTCTTCAAAAGTAATACATTTTGGAAAAACAATTATTTTAATGTGTCTTATTTTCCGTTTAGGAATTTGGTGTAAATATAGGTGGTTTTCCAACAAATTTACGACATTATTCTTGGTTGCATTTGGCCGTTGCATGTTGAAAAGATTGCTGTAATAATAGCAGATAAAGGCATTGGTTCAACACAACGAAAAAGAGAACAACAACAGCATTCCGTTTTTGTGTTTTACATTTTTTGTATTAAATATCCATTATATCCCATGAAGACATTGTGGAGAGCTTCTCAAAACCAGTGAGATGTGCGCTTTCTAAATTTTTTCGCTCACTGATTGGTACCTACAGTTTTACACCGGTTCGGAATGGAATTTTGAGAAGCTTTTTCATGACTAAGTAGTCGATAGTGTTGCCGTCGAAATGTATGGTGGTCAGAGCAGGGGTCGAACCAACATTCTCATGCATAAGAGCTGCGCATACTAGCCGTTGCACCACCGTCGGCCACAAAGTCTATTAAGAATAAAATAAAAGGAAAATGTACCAAATACGTTTAAATTGCACAATTCTGCTCAAAAACGACGTGAGCGTGGAGTAAGTAAATTTTCGTCGAAAATCTCCCTATAGCACCGACCTCACCATGAAAATAGCGAAAAGAATGTCAGATGAGACGGATGCTTCCTCTAAGTATATATGCTCTATGACCACCCTGTACTTGCATATGGTAGTAAACTATATCGCAGAGTTAGTTTTATCTCATCAAACTGTTTTTTTTAGGTCCAAATACGTAGGGATGTATTCGAGTTACCGGTTCAATTTAACGTTAATGTTTCCATAACACTGCATGCAAATATATTCATGTTGCATGCAATATATTGTACGTTCGAAATATTTTGCTTCAAATATCCGCACTTTTAATTAATTAGCTCATGTCTGGTAGGCGTTTAATGAAAATTAGAAGGTGTTTAATGAAAAATTTTGTATGAAAACAAGGTTTATTAAACGTTACACGCTGAAAAATCTGTAGAGTTTTATTGTTTGGATGGAAATATAGTGTGTGTTTGGAGCATTGTGTTTGCTATTATTAAATGTTTGAGACACAATGGTTAGTTAATATGTTATAATATATGCGTTTGTGACCCAAATATATCTGTGTGTGTGATACAAATACAGCTGTGTTTGTTGCACTGTTTATGCTTTCTCCAGAGTAAGAAAACAGAAGAGAGGCAAAGAGAGAGGCTATCTTGTAAGTGAGGATCTGTAAATTTGCATTAATCCCTCAGTCAGTGATTCATGTTTATAAGTATTCCTGAATTGGCGTGTAAATTGTAGATGACGTCAGTGTTTCTTAATTTGGCTGATGTATTCCGTTTTAATTCCATGTATTCAATCGTCAATGTTTCAGCGGACAGAGGACTGTTAAATGGTTTGCGATGTTGCTTTTGTTTTTTTGTATGTGCTTCGTATATATGTATGTGTGCTACCAAAGTGAGAAACGATTTTAAGGAAAGAAACTGGAAAAGGCAACAACTTGAAGCTCTTTGTCTGTCCGAGCTTTTACTGAGATAATCGAAACTGCCGACCATTTGTGAAATATAATAAAATAGAAACACAAGTAATTAATACGCGAGAGACAAGAAAGAAATGAGAAGCAACCGAGCAGCAGATTCTCATTTCATGAAAAAAAAAACAATTATGCATTCAATGCAATGTAATGGAAATGTAAAAACGGCCGTTTTAACTCTTTTAATATTTTTGTATTAATTACTTAAAAATATGGATTAATATTGACTATAATAAATAATACATATATATTGCAATAAAAGAAGAAGATTCGTTTCTCAATATTACAATGTTTGAGAGGAAATTCGCATATGCTTCCACGTAAGTATATGGCGGTGAGGGGGAACAACGCGAATGCTTCCACTTAAGTATATGGATGTTTGGGATGAAGAACGCATAAACAGTAAACATGCTACTGTTTGCATTTACATACAAGTGAGTTTGAGACTTGCAAACATATGAATGTTTGAACTGTGTTCCAAATATATACATGGTTCCTGCAGAATATGTTTGTTAGAATATGCTACAGAGGCCGTTTTCGAAGAAGCGCTTTCGAAACGATACTGAAAATACTTCTTTAGTTTATCAAAATATTAATAACAACAAATCGTGATATTTTTCATTTCGATTTCGTTAGCTTTCTTATAGTGCCTGGAAACTGAAACCGCAGAAAATTTGTGAAACACGAAAACTTTATATTACAATCGCAGTAACCGCACCGTGTGATATTATATGTATCATTCATTACACGTATCATTTACACAATACTATTCATATGTACAAATGTTATAAATTGTATACACAAACACTTGCACACCGATGCACACACAAACGCACGTCTAATATACATATACGCATACACACGTGCATTTACACACATGCCTACACATAAGTATATGAATTACGAATAGGTTGACAGGATGCCAAGCAAGTGGAGCACACAGAACGCTCTGCTATCCTTTTATACAAAAACATAAGCTTTTCCATGTTTAACACTGTGTTTATGTGTCCTGACCCTCCCTCCGATTTTGCATTGGCGGGTTTGTTTTTATTTATTTGTTTGTGATACTCGTACTATCTTTTTTCCTTTTTCGTTGTGTTATTCCACACAATTTTTACATATTTATACGGTTTTTGTTGGTAAGGCTCGACACATATCCATATACACAGAGTGTACATATGTACAACAGCATCTGTGGGTGTGTATTATCCTAACCATGTTCCTGATTATAATATAAACTCCAAAAATGAGTGAATTTTATATAAAACATCTTAATTGTATTCGAACTGGAGAGAAAAACTCCTAGAAATGCGGTGATATCTTGTAAAGTGGTTTAGTCGAAGGCTGACGCCGGAAAATAATCTTTTCTGATGAAGCACATCTTCATCTAGGCGGCTACGTCAACAAACAAAATTGTCGAGAATCCAATGCATCCACATAGAGTGACAGTCTGATATGGATTTTGGAGTGATGGAATCATTGATCCATTTTTTTCGTAAATGTTGCTGCAGACGCTATTTCGGTCATCGGCGCATACTATAGAGAAGTGATTAAGGACTTTTTATGGGCTGAAATGGAAGATATAAACTGCGATAATCTTTGGTTTCAGCAGGATGGCCCACCATGTCACGCAGCTCATGAAACAATCGATATTTTCCGCACTAAGTTCGGTAATCGTGTTATCAACCGTCTTAACGATGTCTATTGTCCTCCTCGGAGCTGCGATTTGACCCCTTTAGACTTTTTCTTGTAGGGATCCTTTAAAGATATATACTATGCGAATAATCCAGAAACGATCCCCGCCCTTAAGGCTAACATCGTGCTAGTCATTCGTGAGACAGAACAAGAAGCGGTGAATAAAGTCTTGGAAAATTGGACAAATCCTATGCCATATATAATGGGGATTTTTTTAATTCTAATAAAGCCATTGTGTACCAACAGAAATTAAATTTCACTCACTGATTGGGACCTACAGTTTTACACCGATTCCGAACGGTATTTTGAGAAGCTATATACTCGATAGTGTCGCCGTCACTATGCGAGGTGACCGCCGCCGAAAGAAATTTCTTTTGAAGGTGGTCAGAGCAGGGTTCGAACCCAGGATCTCATGTAGAAGAGCCACCCACACTACCCATTGCACCGCCGACGGCAATGTATAGGTTTGAGTCCTTTTTCTAAGAATATGTATTATATTTACACGAAAAGGTCCTGTTGTTAAAGAGCATCTTTTATAAAAAGCTAATCATCATTTCCCTTGCGGGAGTTTTTACTCGGTCTGTTTTCTAAACTTACAATTAAATTTAGTTCATTGTATTATTTTTTTTAAATATTTCGCCCTCCGTTATATCGGATTTTCTGAAAATAATCTGAATTCAAGACCTGCGGGCGCGACTCAAAAAACAATCCGAAAATCGCCCTACATTTTATAACCCCAAAAATTAAAAGTGAATCCCGCGCCGGAGTCATGGGGTCCAAAAGGTAAAAAGGAAGAGAAGGAAAATGGCCTTGGAAAAGTCCAGATTTTATTAAATATTAATCCGCATCAAAATGGGACGAAATACTTTTTTCGATAACTGTTTTAATTATCGAGTTATCGGCAAATGGAATGAAAAAGGAAATCACATGAGGTGTCAGGGGACACCCATTTCGAACGATGTTCCTTTGGGTGTATACTATGTAAGGGTTTTTCAACAGAGACGCTACAAAAGTAAATCGATAGGGACAGCAAACGACGCATATATTTTTCCCCTCTCTTTTGACATTTCCCTTCACTAAGGTTTGCCATTTCATCATGGAAAGATATACGAGCCAGCAACGAGTCGAAATTATTAAAATTTACTACCGAAATTTGGAGTCAGTGGCATCAACTTTAAGAGCGCTACGTCCAATTTATAGTCGTCACAATCGTCCTACCAGATCAACAATCGAGCGTCTAGTGGAAAAATTTGAATCCACAGGCACAGTACAGAATGTTCCCGTGCCAGTGAGACAAAGAAGTGCCCGTAGTGTCGAGAATATTGCTGCCGCTGAGGCTTCAGTTCAAGAAAGCCCTAATGTGTCTCTCACACATCGTTCTCAAGCGTTGGGCATCTCTGTGCCGTCGTTGTAGCGAATTTTGCGAAAAGATCTTGGCCTACATCCTTACAAGATCAAACTGACGCAAGAACTGAAGCCGCTTGACCACCATAAGCGTCGTATGTTCGTGAATCGGGCTGAGCTACAACTTGAAAATGATTCGGATTTTCATCGGAAAATCATCTTCAGCGATGAGGCTCATTTCTGGCTGAATGGCTTCGTCAATAAGCATAATATGCGTTATTGGTCAAACACCAATCCACACGTAATCTATGAATCATCATTGCATCCCGAAAAAATTATGGTTTGGTGCGGTTTATGGGCCGGTGGCGGCATTTGGCCGTACTTCTTCCGTGATGATCAAGACCGGCACATTACTGTGAATGCGAATCGCTACCGTTCAATGATAACCGAATATTTTTGGCCCCAATTGGATAATATGGACTTGGAGGACATGTGGTTCCAACAGGACGGCGCCACAAGCCACACAGCGAATGCCACAATCAATTTATTGGAAACCAAGTTTGGTGAACGTGTTATCTCACGAAATGGCCCAGTCGATTGGCCGCCTCGGTCGTACGATTTGACGCCATTAGATTATTTCCTGTGGGGCTACGTCAACGAATATCGAACGTGAAATTGCAGCAGCATCGGCCGATTTATGCTTGAAAACCGTCGAAAATTGGGTTCAGCGTCTGGACTTCTGCAAGCGTACCCGTGGTGGCCATGCAAAAGAAATCGAGTTCCATACATAATGGCATCGAACGTACTTTCACAGGAATAAAGAATTTCATTGGTATCTAAAACCGGTTTTGTTTTATTTAAAAAAAAACTTTTGTAGCGCTCTTATTGAAAAACCCGTTACTAGTTAGTTCCAAAACGCCTTAGGCGCCTGTTGAAAAGTACTGTAATTTAAATGCATCTTTAAGAAAATATATTTTTTGTAAAATGCTAAAATTTTTTTTTAAGAATTTTTGTTATAGAATGTATTTTTTTTAAAGTATATTTTTATGTACGTTTTGTAACAATATGTATTATGTTTTCCCGAAATGTAATTTTTTAAAGAAAGGTACTTCTTTTATTCGAGTCCTATAGTCACATTCACCATCAATACGCGCATCATTCACTTTTTGCTCTGCCATAATACGTTGGTGATGTGATTGCTAGAAAACATATGTTTTTAGAGATGTGCAAACAGAAACATGTGTTTTCTTTCACATCATATGTATTCTAAAATACTCGTGTCACTAATTTGAATGCCATTTTCGTTCGACGCCAATATCCGCGCGTTTTCCGTTACTCTTGATCGCGTGGCACCCGGATTAGACACATCAAAAATTTATTTGATAAAAGTGATAACAAAGAAATGTAAGTATTAACTACAAATGTAAGACATATATTCAATTGAAGGGGTCAGAAGCAAAGGGCTGCAAGTGCACTTATATCTCAAACAGAGTTAACAACATTAAAGGATTTTCTTGGGTATTTGTGTGTGTAGCCGAAGATACTTTTTTTTAGCTTGTTAGTTAAAAATATATCTCAAGATTTCTCAAATTAAAGAATTAATAATACAGATGGGATATTTAGGTTGCAATTTAACTTTAAACTCTTTTTAACTCAAAATGTTTTAAAAGGCACTTGCATCCCTTTGCTTCTACCAGCTCAATTGTTGTTCGTTCGTGTACTTTAGATGATCAGTGAAATAGTGCGTTCACAAATTAAATTCAAAATTGTCAGGTATCTATTGGAAAACCCATTATTTTGCGCTGTATAGGAGTATTCGGCCGGAGCCGCTATGAAGAAATTCTGAGCCAAGGCAGGCGTCTTTGTAATTATATTCACACTGTCTGGAGAAAGACGGTTTCAAAAAGTTACTCCTGTAAATTAAATTTGTTAAAAAAAATTAACAATCCAAGATTTTTTCCCATAGAGTAATGACGAATAGAGTAGCCAACTCTCTCAGTAAATTGATAACATTTAGTGTGTTGCAATACCTCCAACCAACCAACAATAAATCAGCACCAATGGCATTTCGTTTAGTGCGTTAACATTTTTGTCGAAATACACAACAAATATACAAATAATAATATAAAATATTACAAAAAAGTCCAAAATACCTTTAAATTCCACAGTTTTTCATCAAAACGACTTGAAAAATTTAAGTCAACAATTTTTGTAATTCCATCTGGTGTAAGCCAATTTACGTCAAATACCACGAATAGTGTGAAAGGAAATGTCAGATGAGAAGAATGGCAGCTCTACATTAGGGGTGATCATAAAAGTCGATATTCTAAAAATTTTTTTTTTTTAGTTGGGCAGATCGCTCAAATGGTGCCTTTTGATACTATAAATCAAATCCTGAAGTAAAAAAAAAACAAAAATTATATACTGCCCTCAGCATTCTTCTGAAATTTTGGTATTTTTGAATACGGCGCTTAAGGTTGTTATGAAGCAAATTGCGAACAAAGGGAATTTGATGAGAATTGAAACACACATTCTTCATAAACGAAATTGAAGAATTTGCCTCTCTTTTCCTTTCATCATCTTTTCTAAGTTCGCATTTGCAACTTAACCGATATAAACTGTCCTTTATTTGGAACACCCGAGGACCTAAATGGAGTGACTCTACCAACTTTCAGTCAAGTGATGAAATATTATCAGATGGTCAGAAATAAGTTAAAATCTAAGTGTAAGAAAGAGCCACAGTTTAACGAAATTGCCACAGAAGTTGCTGAGAAGATAGCATCAATTTGGAATAAAGCTAGTATTCCAATTGTGCCAAAGAGAAGAGTTATAGAAATGATATTGGCTAAAATGTGTCGCAATTAAGAAGTCTTTATCATTGTCATCTAACAAAAAAGGAAAGAATTTTGAGTAAAATTAGATTGTTTTAAAAAATCCGCTGAATTACTCATGGATGTGGCTGCTTGTAAATGCAACTGGATTGTAAATGTGCAAACGATAGAAAAGTACCTCAAATAGAAAAAGCTTTTTTATTGGATCAACGAACTGTTCGAAAAATGGGAATGGGTCGTATTGATTCTAAAACTACTAAAAAGCTACAAAAGAGAAATCTTCGCGTACAAAAAGATGCCTTACGAACTAAAAAGTATAAGGAAAGTGCTTGTTCACAGACAATCGTGTCTGCTGGAAATGTTACTTCTGAATTTGCAAATGACAATGATGACCAAATGCCGCTGCAAACTCCAGGCATACAACCACTTTCTGAACCAAATCCTTTACCAAATAATGAAGTTACGCCGCTTTCGAAACGAATGAGAAGTTTTAAATTGCCATCAGTTGCAATTGCAGCTGAAAGAACTGGAGCATCTAGTGCAACCGCTGCTATGATTGCAAGTGCGACTTTGCAAGATTTAGGACTAATTAAAAGTGACGACCATTCTCGTGTTGTGAATCGGATGAAAATAAAACGTCAACGTGAAAGTCAAAGAAAAATAATACAAGCTAAAAACCGTGAAACAGCCGACCCATTAAAAGGACTTTATTATGATGGTCGAAAAGACAAAACTATGTGTATCGAAAAGATAAATGGGAAATCATATACGAAATGGGCAACAGAAGAACATTATTCTCTTGTGCAAGAACCTGTTTCCTATTATTTCGGACATATTACACCACTTTCCGGTAGTGCTGATAATATTTCGTCTAAAATTTTTGAATTGTTTACAGGAAATTCTATCTGTACTGAAGAACTTGCGGTTATTGGGGCAGATGGGATTGCAGTAAATACAGGACAACACGCTGGCGTTATCAGACGTATTGAACTTAAATTGAGAAGACCGTTGCAATGGTGTATTTGTCTCCTACATTGTAATTAGCTGCCACTACGTCATTTATTCCATCATGTAGATGGTAAAACTACCGATCCGTTAGGCTATTCTGGTCCGATTGGCAAGTTAATTATGGACTGTCAAACCCTGAAACCCTGCCAGTTGTTGAATTTTCTGCTATAGATGGCCCGGAACTTCCAGACTTTCGAGTTAGTGATCTCAGTAGTGACCAGAAGTATTTGAAGGAAATTTATGAAGCTGTTAAAAGTGGCTTTTGCTCTGAAGATCTTGCTTTACGTAGCCCAGGAAAGTTATCCCATGCTAGGTGGTTAACATTGGCCAATAGAATTTTAAGACTCTATGTTTCAACTACATTACCTGAGGATAATTTAATTATACTTGCAACTTATGTGATGAAGGTTTATACTCCAGTTTGGTTTGCCATCAAAACAAAACCATCATGTAAAGATGGAAGCCGCCACTTTTACAAACTAATGTCGTCATCTCGCTATCTGCCAGATAATCTAAAAAAAATAGTTGATCCGGTTATAAGACGCAACGCGTTTTTCGCCCATCCAGAGAATGTTATATTATCTCTTCTGACAGATGAGTCCAAAGCTATTCGAGAACTAGGCCTTCGGAAAATAATGAAAGCACGGAAAAACGCAAATAGATCTATCCTAAGAAAATTCGAAGTTCCCAAAATAGAATTAAATGCCAGCTCATATTGTGAGATGATAGTTTTGCAGGACTTAAATATAACCGAGCCACCTATTACTCATTCAATTTCGGATGAACAACTCAACAACATGGTTACTACCGGAGAAATTGGTTACATTGAGTTCCCGAAGTTTCCAAACCACACTCAAAGTGTAGAAAGAACAGTTAAGGTAGTGACGGAAGCTGCCAAAACTGTGTGTGGGGAATTTGGGCGTGATGGTTTTATTCGAAACCGGTTAGATTCCCGTAAAAACATGCCAAAGTTTTTAGTTAAAAAGGACTTTTGTATTTAGACGGACTTGGCTTTTCGTCCATTTCGTTATATTCAATTGTTATAGATACTAAAAGTAAATGATAATAATGCAAATATTGATTACATTATTATCTGTTCATTGTTATTAAATCCTAAAATTAATATTGCATTGTTTTCTTTCATTAGCGACTGCGATAAGCATAGTTCAAAAATTAAAACTGTTGACACGTTGCTGAGGGCACTAGATATATTTTTTTCTTTTATATATTTTGAGGTTTTTTTTTTGGACCATAAAGGCACTTTCTGAAAGCTCTGCCCAAGGAAAAAAAAGGTTGACTTTTATGATCACCCCTACTCTACATGACATTCCTCTTGGTATTTCCACTTTCATTAAAAAATTGCTGTACAAATATTATTTTTTTGTCGGAACATCCATACAAATAAGTCCCTGAATTTGTTTTTAGAATTAAACGTGGTATTAACTTTTTTTGAAAAATAAGATTTGGAACAAAGGAAAAATAAAAAGAGTAGATTGGGTATAAATCGCGATCTCCGGCCGCGGCTCCAAAAAACAAGAAAACAAAAAAAAACAGCAGACAGTTGTCCGAGGCCTTCGGCCACGGACTGTCCCTGCAGGCTGTGTCAGAGACACGGCCATTAAGTTTAACGTAGAATACGCCATCCGATAAGACAGAAAACATATATAACAATAAATGATAAATAACATAAGCAAATGAATTTATTTATTTGATAGTTACTTTTGATAATATATATAATATATTTTTTATAATTATATATCCATGTTAAATTCAAATTCACATTTAACATTTTGTTTCACTTAAATACATAAGTAGATATACGAAATTTCAATATTTCATCAATCAAAACAAGAGCCGAAGGTTTGTGTCCACACTGAAACAGCAGTGTGTTCACGATACAAACTCAAACACTCAACCAAACACCACACATATGTTTGAGTTTATGTGTTTAAACAATTTTCATTTGAGAAATTTAAATTTTAGGATGATATCAACCAATATGAAATGTATATCAAACGAAAGATAACATCTTCATTTACCTACAAAAAAAAGTTATCTCGCCGTTTCCTCATAATCAATGAAATAACGATTACAACAATAACAATCTGACATGACTCCCTATACCGTAAGGTAAGACGTATTCTACGCCAAAATCCGATAATCGACCTAAATTGAATTAAACTAAAAAATAAAAAAAAAACCGGGCCGAACCCTTGGGTCCACAATCTAACACAAAGGGAATCTTTTTCTAGTAAAGTACCTCAAAATAAGACAAAAAACTGAAATGCGTTTTTCCGATAAATGTCGGACGGTACGGCAATCCTTCGTCCGGACTTAGGAATTGTCTCCTCTGGTGTAGGCCTAACACCGGCTTCGCGGCGACTATAGAATTTTTGCGCAATAAAGTTGTCGCGACATTTTTTATAAAAAAATTTGATTTTTCGGGACGGAAGAAGTGCCGCTGTCAAAAAATCATATATTTTCATCAAAACAGTCCACTGGAATAGGAGATTCGTATCCACGGTAAGGCCATGGCGTCTGATTTTTTGGGATGCGCATGGGATAATTTTTATTGATTATCTACAGAAAGGAAAAACCATCAACGACGAATATTATCCGAATTTCTTGCAGCGTTTTAGTGATGAAATTGTGGAAAAAACCGACAATGCTCCATCATCAAGACAATGCCCCAGTCCACACATCCACTATTGCTATGGCCAAAATTAATTAATTAAAGTTCGTATTGCTTCATCATGCACCTTAGTCGCCAGAAGCAGCTCCCTCCGAATATTTTCTTTTTCCAAATTTGAAAATTGCATAGGTGGCAAAAGATTTGCCGACAATGAACAGGCGGAGTCTGCGGTTGGTGGCTATTTTAAGGAGTTTGACAGTTCTTACTATAAACAGGGTATCGAAGCTATTGAATATCGCTGGAAAAACTGTATAGAGCTAAAAGGAAATTATGTTGAAAAATAAAGAAAATTTTTCCCAACTTTTGGAACGAAGTTCCTTATTGCACGGTGCAAGATGGGGCTCCATGAAAAAACATTAAACAAATATTTGTTTTAACACTATTATGCTACAACCCACTATTATCAACTATATTGTTTGTTTTAGCTTTGGTTTCTATCTACACTAACTAGATTTAGCTTTGGTTTGTGTCTACACTAACTAGATTTCTCTCACATATGTTGGGAAATTTCTTGTTTAATGGGAAGTTTCTAGTTTTGAACCCATTCCAAATTTAGAAAAGCCAAAGTGAAAGAAGTTAAAAAAAAGAAATTTTTCTTAAATAAGTGACTTTTCTTAAAAAGAGAATATTTTCTCAAAAAAAAAACCTACTCATATTCTTAAACAAAGTACCTTTTCTGAAAAAATACCGTATTTTAAAGAAGCACCTTTGCTTAAAAAAAGTAAATTTTTTTACAAAAAGTACCTTTAATTATTTTTTTTAAATAAGTACCTTTTCTTAAATCAGTACCTTTTATTACAAAAAATTGCCTTTTCTTAAAAAACTAAATTTTCTTTAAAGAGTACCGTTATGTGAAACAAAATGCATTTTCTTGAGATAAGTAAAATAAGAAAATGTACTTTTTGTAGGAACATTTACTATTTTTAAACAAAGATACTTCTTTAAGATAGAAAAGGTACTGTGTTTAAGAATATGAGTAGGTATTTTTTTGAGAAAATTTTCTTGTTTTTTAAGAAAAGGCACTTATTTTAGAAAATTTTGTTTCTTAAACTTCTTTCACTTTGTTGTTTCTAAATGTATTTTCTATTAGGTTCAAAACTACAATATATACTAAATATTGGGTACAGGCTCCACCTAGATGACTTTCTATTTAGCTAGAAATTTTCCAACATATGTGAGACATCTAGTTAGTCTAGACACAAACCAAAGCAAAAGCAAACAGTATCGTTGATAATACTGGGTTGTAGCATAATAGTGTTAAAACAAAAATTTGTTTAATTTTTTTTTCATATAGCCCCCATCTTGCACCGTGCAATAAGGAACTTCGTTCCAAAAGTTGGGAAAAAATTTCTTTATTTTTCAACATAATTTCCTTTTAGCTCTAGCTCAATAGCTTCGATACCCTGTTTATAGGCCAAACTCCTTAAAATAGCCACCAACCGCAGACTCCACCTCTTGATTGTTGGCAAATCGTTTGCCATCGATGTAATTTTCAAATTTGAAAAAAGAAAATAGTCGGAGGGAGCTGAATCTGGCGAATAAGGTGCATGATGAAGCAATACGAACTTTAATTAATTAATTTTGGCCATAGCAATAGTGGATGTGTGGACTGGGGCATTGTCTTGATGAAACAACACCTTTTTTTCGCCACACTTTTTGGGTTTTTCACACAATTTCATCACTAAAACTCTGCAAGAAATTCGCATAATATTTGTCGTTAATGGTTTTTCCTTTCTGAAGATAATCAATAAAAATTATCCCATGCGCATCCCAAAACAACAGACGATATGACCTTGCCTGCACATGGAACCGTCTTCGCCTTCTTTGGACACGATTTTCCTATTCCGGTGCACTATTTTGACTGTTCCTTTGTCTTAGTTGTGAAGTGGTGTACCCATGTCTCATCCATGGTTATAAATCGACGGAAAAATTCGGCTTTATTGCGGTGAAACATCGCCAAACACTCTACTGAAACATCTTCAAGACGCGGTTTTTGCTCAATTGAAATCAAGCGCGGCACCCATCTTGCGCACAGCTTTCTCGTCTTCAAATCTTCAAGCACCTTCAGCCGACGATCATCCAATTCTGGCAACAGGCAAGGTGTGACTTCTCAAATGAAAGTTTTCTCGCGAATTAAAGTGTATAGTTTTAAGTAGATAACCTCAATTTAGAATATAATATCTTCGTCCTGAGAATCGGAATTCGAGTATGTATTAGATATAAAACAGTAAATGCGGGTACTGAAATGAAATGATTTTAATTAAAACTTATTTGTAGATGTGCCAAAATATATCCTTTTCTGACAGCAGCGCTTCTTCCTTCCCGAAAAATAAAATTTAAAAAAAAAAAATCTCGCGACAGCGTTGTAACACAAAAATACTATGCCGAAGCCGAGAAGCCGGTATTGCGCCTACCCCAGAGGAGAAAATTCATAAGCTCGGGCAAAGCCGGGTCACACAAGTAGCTTTATAAAACAAAAATACTATGTCGAATCCGATGTTGATCCCACCCAAGGGGAGAAAACCCCCAAGACCGGCCGAAGACTATCCACGCCGGAGGCTTTGTAATACAAAAATCTATGCTGAAGCCGCGAAGCCTGTGTTGGACCTAACCCAGAGGAGAAGACCGGACAAAGACCGGCCACGTCGGAAGCTTTTTAACACAAAAATACTATGCCGACGCCGGAAAGCCGGTGTTGGACCCACCCAAGAGGAGAGAACCCCTAAACCCGGCAGCTTTATAAGACTTTTTTATTTCATCTTCCGACAACTCGATAACTGGGACATTTATCGGAAAATGTATTTCAGTTTTCGTCATATTTTGCGGTGCTTTACTAGAAAACTTAATAAAATCCCCTTTTTGGGATATTGTGGGTCCCACGGGTCTGGCCCGGAAGTTTTTTTTATTAATTTTTTGTTTAATTCGATTTAGGTCGAGTATGGGGTTTTTTCTTGTTTTTTGGAGCCGCGGCAGGAGATCGGGAATTTTACCCAATCTACTCTTTATAATTTTAGTTTCTTCCAAATCTTATTTTTCAAAAAAAGTTAATACCACGTTAAATTTTTAAAAACAAATTCAGAGACTTTTATTTGTATGAATTTTCCGACAAAAAAAAAATTTTAATGAAAGTGGAAACACCATAGAGAAATGTCGTATAGAGCTGTCATTGTTCCCATTTGACATTTCCTTTCACACTATTCGTGGTGCGGTCGGGTGTAATTGAGAGTTATTTGAAACCAGGTGGAATACAATAATTGTTGACTTAAATTTTTCATGTCGTTTTGATGAAAAAGTGTGAAATTTAAATGCATTTTGGACTTTTTTGTTATATTTTATTTTATTGTTTGTATATTTATGGTGTATTTTGACTAAAAATTTTAATCTGCAACAAACTAAATGTCATCAATTTACTGAGAGAGTTGGTTACTCTATACGTCATTACTCTATGGGTAAATCAGCTTGGATTGTTAATTTCTTTTAAACAAATTTAATTTACTATGCAAAAGGAAATAGGAGTAACGTTTCAAACCGTCTTTCTCCAGACAGTGTACATTTATTTACAAGGAGGCCTCGGCTGAGTATTTCTACATAGCGGCTCCGGCCGACTATTCATTTATAGCTCAAAATAATGGGTTTTCCAATAGGTACATGACAACTTTGAATTTAATTTGTGAACGCACTAAACTGTTACTTTCCTCTTTTTCAGTAAACTCAACATTTTCATCATGGTAAAGTACAACAACGAACAACGTATGCAAGTCATAATAATGTACTACCGAAATTCGGAGTCGGTGACTGCAACTTTAAGAGCGTTAACTCCAATTTTCGGTCGTTATTCTCGCCCTAGTAGACAAGCAATAACAATGTTTAGTGCAAAAATTTGAGTCTACATATTTATTGTGTGACGCTGCCGTGCCAGTGAGACAACGGGTTGGTCGATGTGACGAAAATATCGCTGCCGTTCAGGCGTCCGTAGCAAACGATCCAAATCAGTCGATTCCGCGGCGTTCTCAAAAACCGGGCATCGCCAAGACCACTCTATGGCGAAGTTTGCGTAAAGATCTTTTTGTACACCCATACAAGATCAAGCTGACTCAACAATTGAACCCGATGGACCATTTGACGCGACGTACGTTCTCCGATTGGGCTCTGGAGAAGATGCGCCAAGATGATGAATTTCATCGCAAAATCATCTTCAATGACGAAGCTACTTTTTGGCTCAATGGGTTCGTCAATAAGCAAAATATGCGTTATTGGTTTGGTGAAAATCCACATGTGCTTCATGAATCGCCACTCCATCCTCAAAAAATAACTGTTTTGTGCAGTTTGCATGCCGGCGGCGTCATTGGGCCATATGTTTTCATCGACAATAACGATCGTCACGTTTCTGTGAATGGAGATCGTTATCGCGCCATGATTACTGATTATTTTTGGCCCGAATTTGAAAACATGGATTTGGACGGTATGTGGTTTCAACAGGACACAGCACACGTTACAATCGATTTATTGAAGAGTAAGTTTGGTGAGCGTGTTATCTCAAAAAATGGACCAGTCAATTGGCCGCCTCGTTCGTGCGATTTAACGCCTCTAGACTGTTTTCTTTAGAACTACGTCAAATCATTGGTCTATGCCAACAAGCCGACGACGTTGGAAGAACTCAGAGCCAACATTAAACTAGAAATAGCGGCCGTTACGACCGAAATGTGTGACCGGGTCATCGAAAATTGGGTCCGACGATTCGACCGCTGGCGACGTGCCCGCGGTGGCCATATGAACGTAGTCGAGTTCCATTCATAAACATTTTGATTGTATTTCAAGTCGATCATAAAGTTTTGGAAATATCTCAAATGGTTTGAGTTTTATTTAAAAAATAAGTTGTCGAGGCCTTATTGGAAAACCCTTTAGTTGACTGAGTATATCATATAGCTATTGTCCGCCCTATATTGCTCTTAAGCATTGTCGCTTGGATGCCGTTACTGGAAAAATTCACATACCTAAGTCTGTCGCGTGTATCACGGGTTCCCTTTGTACAATCCCTACTGATAATTTGCGGGTTATCCTTTACCTGTTGCCACTAGATTTGTTGGGCAGGTAAATGGCTCCAACTTCTGCAAACCCCCAAAGACATTCTTCACGAAGGATCAGCAGCTCATATGATCAGGGTATGATTTATAGGAACATGCATCAATCCAGAATAAAAGCAAATTATATAACACCCATTTCTACCTTTGAGAGCAGTTTTCATATCACGCACAGAGAGGACTGAAGGCTGACAATTCAGGAAATAGAAGGTATTTAGCTTAACATAAGTACACTGATGGCTCCAAACTACTTATAGATGGCAAAGTAGGTTTTGGAGTCAATTCGAAATATTTAATAGTGGCTTTCAGGAAGAAGTCGTGGCAATCGGATAAGTTACCGTCTGGCTGTGATGGAACGCATCACCACTTGTGGTATCAACATATATAGTGCTACAAAATCTGTATTCCTGACTACAAAAATTTTCCAAAACTGTCACGCAGATGATGGACCAAGCATTTTGATACCCACCTTAAATGGGTGATGAGGCTCAGGAACATTCCAGGGAATCACAGGCCAAATGAGCTGACAAATATTGGGATTGCTTTACCTGCTTTACTGTATATTAAGCATGTGGCTAAGACCCCTTCTGTAAGCAAGGTCAGGCTTAAAACCGAAGCTCTCAGCCATGCAACGATATGTGGGGGCAAAAAATTTACCTGCTGGATATTGCCAAGCTATGACCCGATTCACACCCTAAATTGGATATCCCGTTCTTGACTGAATATTACAGTCGTAGTAGCTGTGATGTCCGGCCACTATTTAATATGCTGGATTGGCTCTAGATATGGTATTTTATCTCCTGAGTACTGCTGAAGTAGTGGATGAACGAGATAAGTCACTGATCAATCTTTTGTGTTAGATATTTTAATTGGGATCTAACAGACATTCGGCGAGTTAAGCTGAATCGTCTTAGAACCTTTTTGCGGAGCACTAATTTCTTCGTCGGGTTCTAATATGTGTTTCGTCTTCAGCTACATCCTGGAATATCGGTCTAGGGTAAAGATTTAATATCGGTATAGGGTATAGGGTAAAGATTTAATAACATGACGTCCAGTGATATCACAGTGGTTGTCGTATGTCAATATTGACTGCCACATTTATGTAGAACACATCCTAAACTATCCCAACCGCTTCGAACTGCAGTTGCTCTAATCATAACTGTTTGAGCTATGACAGATTTCCCATAGTAAGATTTCCATTGTCGGATGTATTTATTTTGCCAGTTTCCATCCAGACTAATAGTTGAAAATCAATGGTTTAAATTTTAATTTTATAACTTCCTTGCGAAATAACAAAAAAATATCACTTAATTACGCTCAAACAGATGTCACAGCAGAATAAATAAAGGGAAAAAAATATTCTCCATAAATGTATGATGCCAGACAGACCAAATCTAACTAATTTATCACACGCTTCCGGATGATGTTCTCAAAGACTCTAGTGAAACTGCCCACATGTGGATGGATATGAAAGACAGCATCAAAAAGTGATGCAGTTTGCATTATTCTCGTTCCAACGTAGTCTCACTCGTAAATGAGGAAACGCATTAAACAAGTGCATGTGGTGGATACTACAAGAGCGAAGGCAATGTTTGTGATGTTGAAATGTGTCCGAGCAATTCATTCAATGATTTCCTTCCTAATTTATGAATGAGATCTTTACAAATTGTAATGAGCGACGGAACAAGACACGACATCAACAAACAACATAAAACAATAAAATGCTTTAAACGAATGGAATAATCAGCGACATTATATGTTTGGAAAATTTAAAGAAATTGAAAAATATCAAATATATGCCTTTGACAAATATGTATAAGTTCCAGTGCTGAAAGAAAGGGTTCATTGGCAACTGTTGATGCCAGTAGGAGATCAACGTTTATGTTGCACACTGTGCGCACACAGAACACTGTGCTGATCAGAAAACTGGTATTTCTTAAAAAAGTCACAGGTTTCAATGATGATCATATCTAGTGTAGCCGACAATTATGCAACAGGGAATTGAGAACCAATTCAATGAGTTTTGATGATTCTAAGATAAACGAATGATCTAAAATAGTGCATAGTTTAACCCTTTGACGCGGAAATGTATTGGGGGCAGCGATTAATTTTTTTTGATTATATTCGTGACCAATAACCTAATTATAGCTACGCCCCAAAAAATGGGACCAAAGAACAATTTATTTTTTGATACATTTGATTAAATTTTACCTAGAAGGCCTACATATTTGCCAAACATACTTTCGGCCCATGTAATTACGTTCCAATTCGACTTTAGCTATTTCTTTCAGGTAAGGTATCGACTAAAAATTATGTAGGTGATGTTTCCCACACGTGTGCCACTTTTTTCAACCCGCTGCATCCTTTTGTAGTAAGACTACTTTTTGATCCACTTTGATGTCAAATCTGATCAGTTAGAGATTCGACGCCTACAATAAGTATATTGTTGCCCTACAACTATATTGTTGCCCGCTCCATCTTCTACGAACCACCCATCGACGCATTTGCTCTATCTTCTACCTGAACGATTAAAGGTTTTAAAAGCCCTATGGCAAATATACTTACCTATGGCCGTCAAAGGACTAATCGAAGTTCATTAAGAGTTTGAACATGTCGATCTTATTGATAAATAATAAATAAGTAGAAGTTGTTACTACCGAAATTAAGTTGAGTATTTCTAAAACCTCATTCATCTGAAATGGAAGATACAACTCATAAAATGTACAATATTTGAATTCGCGTTCAAATATTAATCACTGAAATCATAAATCAAATTTGGACATTGGTCTGTCCGTGGAGGTGGGAAGTTTCTTATATGCATTCACTTGGGAGTGGCCAGAAATGATTCCATCCTTGGGCTGTCCAAGAAAATCACTACTTCCACGCTGTATGTCCTGGGCAATGGCTTTTTCGGAAACCTCATTTAGCTAACTAGAGCGAGAAGGCGATAGCCTGAGTGCTAATGGGATCGCTGATATGTCTCAGGCTTAGTAGGTGACTGGTGTCACTGAAGTTCGTCAAACTATCGGGCATATTCTTTTGTCCTTAGAAGGCGGATGAGCCAAATATACGTGCCAACGGCAGATGGAGACCAGGAGAAGAAAATCCAGGTTCGACATATTGCATCCTGGTCAGCGTCTGATCAATAATGGGCAGCTGCAAACGGATATCGTGGCAGTGAGCAAGATGCGAAAACCCGGTGTACTGGGTTTGCCTCCCGCCACCGTTCATAATGGCAGTGATTGTACCAAAACGAAAAAGAAAACATGGACAACCCCTATTTGTCGACGACCCCCGCGAACGTTATGGGGACCACTAGTTGCGGATATGCCGTTGGAATGTGGCGATTCTATGTACATCCCGTGGAAGTATCCAATTGGCAGATGTTCTCGAAGGTTATAGGGCTGAGATTATCGCTATCCAGGAAATGCGATGGACAGGATATGGCTGCACGGGAAAAGGGAACTGTGAAATATTGTACCACAGTTACCATGAGAAAAAACATGAATGTGGTTGCGGATTTGTAGTTGGCAAAAGACTGCGACATCTAGTATCTAGGTGCAACCTTGTTGTTCTATCTAGGTTCAATCTCCGCACAAAAGCGAAGTATTTTTATATTTCCCAAATTTGTGTGCAACTCCCACAAGGGACAAATTCTTTGAGCGCCTAGGGGTAACGTATGACCGCTGCCCAGACCATGACATTAAGATTGTTCTAGGAGATTTTAATACCAAAGTAGGAAGGGAGAATGTGTTTCGTCCGACTATTGGCAATTTCGGTCTACATGCTGATGGTTCCGGCAATGGTATGGGACTGATTGACTTTGCCGCGGCAAAGAACATAGTCATTAGTGGTACAAGATTCCAGCATAAAGACATCCACAAGGCTACCTGGGTATCCCCTGATCAAAGGACGGAGGACCAAATTCATCAAGTGGTAATTAATGGAGGGCACTTATCCACTGTAATGTACGTAATAGTGAGCAGAGGAGCTAACATCGATTCTGATCACTACCTGGTAGCTGAAAAGATACGCACAGGATTGGGTAGAGCGAAAATCGTACGAAACCAGACACTGGAGAGCTGGACATTGGAAAGCTGCAATTACCAGAGGTAGCCAAAGCCTACTCAAGGAAGCTCTCGCAACTTTTGGCACAGACCCCACCCCTCCCGCTGACGATCCTGAAGCGCAGTGGAAACCCATTTCCGACTCTGCGATATTTGAAATATCCAATAGTGATGGGACAATCGATCACAATATGGCCGACGACGTCGATTGCCTCCCTCCTAACCAATACGAGGTCAGAACAACTGTTGCCCGGCTTGGGAACAACAAAGCCGTAAGAGCCGATGGATTACCGGTGGAGCTGTTTAAGGCTGGCGGCGATGAGCTGATAAGGTACAAACATCAGCTCATTAGCAAAATTTGGTTAGATGAATGTGTGCCCGGCGATTGGAGTCTCAGTGTACTAGACCCATATGTGGAAAGGGTGACCGAGTGTCTGTGCCGCTACCGTGGAATAAGCCTTTTATCCATAGCATATAAGGTCGTCGGTGGAGCAATGGTTAGTGTGCGCTACTCTTGTACATGAGATCCTGGGTTCGAACCCTGCTCTGACCACCTTAAAAAAAAAATTTCTTTCGGCGGCGGTCACCTCGCATAGTGACGGCGACACTATCGAATATATAGCCATGAAAAGGCTTCTCAACATACCATTCAGAATCGGTGTAAAACTGTAGGTCCCAATCAGTGAGTGAAAACTGGAAGCGCACAGCTCAGTGATTATGAGAAGTTCTCCCCTGTCCCTTCATGGGATGTAATGGGAAACCATTTATTTTATTTTATATAAGGTTCTATCGGGTATGATGTGCGAGGGACTAGGGCCAATTATCGCTGACCTGATTGGACCATACCAGTGTGGCTTTAGGCCTGGGAAATCGACAACTGACCAGATTTTCACGCTGCGCCAAATCCTGGAGAATACCCACGAGGAACAAATCGAAACCTATCACCTAATTGTCGATTATAAGCGGCCGCCGATAGCCATATACTGGAGAAACTCTACGAAACAATGTCTGAGCTTGGTATTCCTGCAAACTCATACGCCTTTGCAGGGTGACCTTGACGAACACCAAATCCGCAGTGAAAGTTAGTAAGGATCTTACCGAACCTTTTGAAACTAAGCGAGGCCTCAGGAAAGGCGACAACTAATCGTGCGATCTCTTTAACATCTTTATGGAGATCATTATGAGAAAAGGTGCAGTCAACATGAATAAAACCATCAGCAGCAAAAGTCGCACACTGCTCGCGTATGCTGATGATATAGATATCATTGGGCGCACAATTAGATAAGTTACCGCTGCTTTTTCCGGAATTGAGAAGTAGTCGGTAAAATGGAGAAAGCGAAAAATTAATGGTTTCAACGAAGAGGACCTCCACGCTATTAGACCAAAGCGTGAACGTTGCTAAACGTTATAGTTTCGATTTGGTGGGCGAATTTATATACCTCGGATCTGCCGTCGACTGGGACGACAACGTCAGACTTGAGATCAAGCGGAAATTTGTGCTTGCGAATGGATTATATTTTGGACTAAGCAAGCACTTTAGAGATAAAGCCCTCTGACAAAAGTCCAGCTGTACCAGACTCTCATACTTTATGGCGCAGAATCCTGGGTCTTATAGCAAGCAGCCGAAACATATATTGGTATCTTCGAGAGAAAAATATACCAGAAGATTTATTACCCCATAGTGCACAACGGTGGGTATCGGCGACGCATGTCTGGGCTATATCACGACGTTGGCATAGTTAAGCGGATCAGGATAACGCGATTGCGCTGGCTAGGGCTTGTCAGTGGAATGCGTGAAGGCGGACCAACACGAAGGGGTTTCGGAACTAAATTCGAGGGAAGACAAAAACTAGGAATACCAAGAACCCGCTGGAGGGATCAGGTTGACGAATCCCTGCGTACACTTGGTGTTGCCAACTGTCAGAATAGGGCAATGGGTCGAACTGGTTGGCGAAATATGTTATCTTCATTTTGTAAGGTGCCTGACCCCCCGGGGTTGTTCGAGACCGAATAAGTAAATGAGTAATCATAATTTAGTATCTGTTACAAAAACTCTTGTTACTCGATATTTCATTAGAGGCTTTTAAAGGGTTTTTCAACAGAGACGCTACAAAAGTAAATCGATAGGGACAGCAAACGACGCCATATTTTTTCCCGCTCTTTTGACATTTCTCTTCAGTAAGGTTTGCCATTTCATCATGGAAAGATATACGAGCCAACAACGAGTCGAAATTATTAAAATTTACTACCGAAATTTGCAGCCAGTGGCCTCAACTTTAAGAGCGCTACGTCCAATTTATGGTCGTCATAATTTCTGGCTGAATGGCTTCGTCAATAAGCAAAATATGCGTTATTGGTCAGACAGCAATCTACACGTAATCCATGAGTCATCATTGCATCCCGAAAAAATTACGGTTTGGTACGGTTTATGGGCCGGCGGCGTTATTGGGCCGTACTTCTTACGTGATGATCAAGACCGGCACATTATAGTGAATGCGAATCGCTACCGATCAATGATAACCGAATATTTTTGCCCCGATTGGATAATATGGACTTGGAGGACATGTGGTTCCAACAGGACGGCGCCACAAGCCACACAGCGAATGCCACAATCAATTTATCGGAAACCAAGTTTGGTGAACGTGTTATCTCACGAAATGGCCCAGTCGATTGGCCGCCTCGGGCGTGCGTTTTGACGCCGTTAGATTATTTCCTGTGGAGCTACGTCAAGTCTATGGTCTATGCCAACAAGCCAGCGACGATTGATGAACATCGTACAAATATCGAACGTAAAATTGCAGCAGTATCGGCCGATTTATGCTTGAAAACCGTCAAAAATTGGGTTCAACGTCTGGACTTCTGCAAGGGTGCCCGTGGTGGCCATGCAAAAGAAATCGAGTTCCATACATACTTTCACAGGAATAAAAAATTTTATTGGTATCTAAAACCGGTTTTGTTTTATTTAAAAAAACTTTTGTAGCGCTCTTATTGATCGCCGTTAAAAGTGTTAAAAGAGTACAGATTTTATGCAACAACCAAAATCATTTCTAATGGGGAGCGATGGTTGTCTGGAGATGGAATGTCCTGTTACAAATGTTTTCTTGTGTGTTTCACGTGCGTTATTTTCGGAAGACTTGCATAGTGGAAAATTCTCAAATAAGATGTGTTTTCGTTTGCCTTCAGTTTGATGAATTTTACAATAGTAGTATCATTCTAAATAACCGCTGATGAAGCTCTGTGACTAGATCTGAAATAGCTATATGGTTTGCCAAGAATCATGAGGATTCATTTGCAAAACTTCTTTTATATAAAAACTATATCTCCATTAAAAGAGATATAGAATGATCTTGAGTTTGGATAATAAAATAAAAAATTAAAAAATAAACTATATTTGAATGTTACATGAGGACTTTTCAGAAAAACAATTATTTTAAACAAATAGTAAGAAACAAATTTAAGAAAAAACAATAAAATATACAGATATCGTGAGACTTTTAAACACAATCGTTGAATCTGACGTCTCTATTAACGCCTTCACAAACATTCAAAAACTTGTGTACACTTGTCTATAGGAACTATTATTATCTTAAACATACATATGATATATATAAATTAATATAACTGGTTGTATATGGTTGCAAACAAAGCTCGTTTATACCACCCCCCATGTGTAACCCATACACATCACCTTGGGGAGTGGGTAATGAACGTTTACCCATTACCCACAGGGTATGGGTAAAATAATGGGTAGCTACCCACGACAATGGGAAATTACCCTGCCCGATTAGCCATTACTCATGCAGAGTGTCTAAGCGGCCCAATGAAACATTACCCACGGCGAGGGGTAAAGAGTTACCCAAGGTATCCCATGCCCATTTGTGATCGTAAATGTGAAAAATTTAGAAAAAATATCTTTATCTCGGAAACGGATCGCATAATCCAAAAAAAATATAAAATTTTTGGTGCTTTTCAAGGATTTTTAATATATTGGTCCAATTCGTATGGTAGATTTAAAAAAATCGCCAAAGTAAGAAAATTGCCGGAATAAAAAAATTGCTATAACTCGGAAACGGTTCGTCGCAAAAATAATAACATTGTTGCCTTAACCAATGGATGTCTTTAATACGGCATCACTTATTTTGCAAAAATCGCTAACTCATGTACGTTTTAGCGATTTTTTATTTGAAACATGTTAGTTTAATGCATTTTTTATGAAAGGCCTCCATTGGTTAAAGCATCCTATGACTCGAGAGGTAGAAAATGTATAATTTGTACTTTTTGAACCGCCAGTTCTGAGTTATAGCTATTTTTTTATTTTAGCAGTTTTTTTAATTTAGCTATTTTTTTTGAAAAAAAGTCGTCCATTCGAAGTGGACAACTTTAGTAAAAATCCATAGATACGCGGAAGTATTGATTGTGTTTTGATTGAACGCTGTGTTTCCGAAATATAGACATAATGGCGTTTTAGCAATTTTTTATTCGAAAAGTTTTAGTTTTAGCGCTTTGTTTAAATAAAAGTAAATAAAAGTATTATTTTTGCGATTGAATTCACGGTTTCCGAGTTATAGGCATTTTTTCATTTTAGCGATTTTCTTATTTCAGCGATGATTTTAAACAAATTTTATTCATATGAATTGTACCATTTTATGGAAAACCCTTAGAACCCATTAGCAATTAGTTATTTCTGCATTCGACGTTCCGTTTCCAATATATAGAAATTTTTTCTAAACATTTCATATGTTCGATCAAAAATGGGGATGGGTTACTCAAGGTAAGTAACCCTGGTTACAAATAATAATTATTTATTTTTTTTTGTTGGAATTATGGGTCTTTCAGTTTGTGTTTATTCTTAGGGATCTTCTATCGATACTAATTCGCATATGTAAATTTCACAATTCAGTTAGTATCTATAGGATTGATGATCAACCGATGGTATCAATTCATGCACCGTAGTTAAGCATCTGATGTTTAATTTGGCACAGAGTTCGAAACTAGTCATGCCAGTGAGTGTGCTTAACTGAATTATCTATTATTCCAACGAAAAACCTAGCATTTTTCACTTAGCAAACTGTATCAGACCTTGAAAGCTTGTAGTGCGAACTTCTCGCACATTAAAATTGAAATCTAATGGAAATAAGGTCATTGCGAAAAATGCAAATAATAATTTTGTTCTCTTACAGCCTTAAAGGAAATTACAACTTTAAACATAACGAGGATCTAAAAGAACTAAATTTGAAATACATGGTAGGGCCAAACCAGAAGAGAACGAGACAACTACAATCTATAAATAGAACTTTCAAAACTTCTGCGTCAGTGCGTGTAAGTAGGAAAGCAATGTGTAAGTAGCGACAACAATCACTCTGCACACAATCGATAAATGTCTTCGGTTAGTGACCTGTGTAAATACACACCGCAGTGGCTTAACGGGCTAGACGCTGCTTGAAGATGATGCTTCACAAACATCGAAACGGTCGTTCAGCGAATGTGAGTTCGAATCCCACCCGCGGCATTTACATTTTTTCCACTAACCGGAGAAAACATGATCTCTTACAGCCTTAAAGGAAATTACAACTTTAATTTTGTTTATATTTAAATATAAAATATACAATTTTAATAAAAAAATATTTTGTTTTGTTGTTTTTTCAATAAAATTCATCATGGGATATGGCATCAACAAATGGTTGTGACAGCTATTAAATTCAAGTAACGGGTTTTTCAATAAGAGCGCGACAAAAGCTCTTATTTTGTTTTTAAATAAAACAAAACCGGTTTTAGATACCAATGAAATTCTTTATTCCTGTGAAAGTACGTTCGATGCCATTATGTATGGAACTCGATTTCTTTTGCATGGCCACCACGGGCACGCTTGCAGAAGTCCAGACGCTGAACCCAATTTTCGACGGTTTTCAAGAATAAATCGGCCGATACTGCTGCAATTTCACGTTCGATATTCGTACGAAGTTCATCAGTCGTCGCTGGCTTGTTGGCATAGACCGTAGACTTGACGTAGCCCTACAGGAAATAATCTAACGGCGTCAAATCGCACGATCGAGGCGGCCAATCGACTGGGCAATTTCGTGAGATAACACGTTCACCAAACTTGGTTTCCAATAAATTGATTGTGGCATTCGCTGTGTGGCTTGTGGCGCCGTCCTGTTGGAACCACATGTCCTCCAAGTCCATATTATCCAATTGGGGCCAAAAATATTCGGTTATCAGTGAACGGTAGCGATTCGCATTCACAGTAATGTGCCGGTCTTGGTCATCACGGAAGAAGTACGGCCCAATGACGCCGCCGGCCCATAAACCGCACCAAACCGTAATTTTTTCGGGATGCTCTGATGACTCATGGATTACGTGTGGATTGCTGCCTGATCAATAATGCATACCTTGCTTATTGACGAAGCCATTCAGCCAGAAATGAGCCTCATCGCTGAAGATGATTTCCGATGAGTTTTCGCTCTTAAAGTTGAGGCCACTGACTCCAAATTTCGGTAGTAAATTTTAATAATTTCTGCTCGTTGTTGGCTCGTATATCTTTCCATGATCAAATGGCAAACCTTACTGAAGAGAAATGTCAAAAGAGCGGGGAAAAATATGGCGTCGTTTGCTGTCCCTATCGATTTACTTTTGTAGCGTCGCTGTTGACCTTTTAATTAGTTGAGCACACCAATATACAATTTGGTACAAACCAGGCACTTACGCAAATTAGTTCCTTCAGTAGTGATTTTTGAGTGTAGTTCTATTCTTCCACCCGAAAGAAAATCCTGCGTACGGTGCTGGTACAACCGAATTAGTTTTTACATTTTTTATTGGTCCAGCATATGGAGAAATCACCACTACAGAATATATTTATTGCTACAACTAAAACTCGATTGACAGATCCCATTTATTTCTTGTTGCTTTGGCTTCAACTAAATATTTCCATTCTTGCAACCAAAATTGAATTACAAATCAATTGATATGCACAACAGTTGGTGATACCGAACACAATTCGCGACTTTAGAACAACAAGGTTCTAAGTGTACCAAGGTATTATTGGAGAAAAATAAGCCTAAGCCTATCATTATAAAATTTTGGCAACAACTATTCCTTAAATTGTTTAAATTTATTTAAATAATGTGATGCCTCAGATATATCCAAGTCAAAATCTTCGGTTTTCTAGAATTTTGTGTTTAAAAAATATTTAGAACTTTAATGACCATTTACTAGGCGCAATTACTTGGTATCACAAGGTACCATGAGCCACTGAGACCCTTGTTGCACTGTAAGAACTTAAATCAATTTTGAAAGAAACCATAATTCACAAGAATTTCATTTTTCATTTAACTTATTTTATACTCTTTCATCCCAGATGAAATTATTTTATTAATAGGTTTTAATTTTTTAGACAATGAGTGTTTACAACGTTGTTAAATGAATTAACTAAAATACAGCTTTATAATTCACAGCGCCGTTTACTTAATTTCTTGGTAACGAAAAAATAATATAGTGTTTTTAGTCTTATCTTAAATATTATATCTATTTGATGAATTTACTGTGATGAGCAAAATTGTAACAGGTTTCCCATTATTGAAGTTTAAAACTTTAATTTTTAGCAGCGTTTAATCTTAGGACTAAAATATTTTTTGAATTATGAATATGTGACCTCTGGACTACGGGAAAGTTCCTATGGTCGAAAAAATAGATTTTTGTTATTTGAACTAATTTTATAGAAAATTTAACGCTATTTTCAATAAAACAACCTTTATTTTCCTTCAAATTATACTTGACGTTTGAAAGAGCGCAGCGCGACTCGTAATCTTTAACAGCTGTTTTCTCGAAAAGTTGATGTCTGACCATAGGTACCTTTCCGGAGTTGAGTAGTTATTTGTATTTTGAGTATTTTGAATCAAGTTGACGATGGCATTTGTAATTCTTGTGCACGGTGTCTAACTTCCATGTCTGGGCTTTCATCAATATTGTCTCTCACTGCAGCAATATTATGTGCTGTACGTACTAGAGATGTGGGCGTGAGAGAGTTTGGCTCACGGTCACGCTCACGTTCACGCTCACGTTCACGCACGCTCGCAGAGATATATTTGTTTAAAAGAAACAGATCTTTTATTTTATTAAGAAGCAAATAGTCATATTTTATTAAGGAACAAATAATTTGATTTTATCGCAAAACAATTACATTTTCTGAAAACGTAATGTATGCACGGGGGAGAAAAAAGTTTTTGTTTAGTGGAATGTTTTTTTTTGGCTATGAGCGAACAATGATACTCACGCACGGTTTTTAATTTACTAGTCACGCACGATGACGAATACGTGATTGAGTTTTACAGCAATCACGATCACGCATGACTCGACAAAATAACGTCACGCGCACACCTCTAGTACGTACGCTACTTGTTCGGCCAGACTTCAGTTTTTCTCCCAGTGTATACAAAGTTTCAAAATTCTTTACAATCCGCAGAAAGGTTGACTTGCTGATCACATTATTTAAGCCAAAATATCCCACAAAATTCTTCGTGTTTTTACAATTAAACGATTATTTAGATAAAATGTTGTATAACTTCGTTGTTCGTGCGTTAGATACTCCATAATAAATTGCTATCGACTGGACTGCACAACTGTCAAATACAGACTGACAAATGTCAACCAAACACAAATGGCGGTCAAAAAACATCGGCCCGGAACATAAAAAACTCCGTGTACTAAGTTGTTCACGCGAAATATCACCAATATGTATGTATGTTTATTTTAATGTTGCTAAGAAAAATGCAGTGACTAATCCAGTTGAAGGAAGATATGATCAGTGTTGTCTACCGTCCCAACAAAAATAGATTTTTAGTGTAAAAGGACATTAAAAACAGAGAAAAATATGGCCGCCATCACTGATATGTATGTTGGTGCCCCATTTTGTAGCGAAATAAATTAATTTTGCTCAATATTTCTCACGTGACCCATCGTAGTACTAGGCTTTACAGGTTTTATGGTGTAAACAGACAACGTCCAGTAACGATTTTTGCAAATTGTTGCTAACAGGCCTAAATACAAATGGGACAGTGTCAATCAAAAAAGTTATATTGACTAATGCAACGAACGAATGTTGTGCAACAAAGTTATATCAACAATATTTTGGTAAACAAAGACACAATTGGAACATTTTTCAAGTTGTTTTGGAACACAAGGTTCTATTTGGTTGTTAGAACTTTGTTAACCAAATTCTTATAGAAAAACATGTAGTCAGAAGTTTGTTGCATTGGGTAAACGTTAAGAGATATCTTTATGGCGATAGCAGTAATCGAAATAGCACACCCTAATTAATACGATGCATTACCCAGATCATTTTATCAAAAATTGTCAGTTAGAACCTTTTTGTTCTAAGGTCACGATTTATGAAACCTTTTCATAGACTCCCTGTCAAAATGTATGAAATTTGTTTATAACATCCAAGAAACATTTTCATAGATTTTATAACATCTACCTCGCAATTATAATTGCATGACAAACTTTATAGCTATTTCAGATCTAACCGCGATTAAACAATTCGCCATTCTATATGTTATGAAATTTTTGAATGCAACGGGAAGTCTTTAGTATAAAATAGTGCTGGCACTCAAATACAATAAAGCAAAAATGAAAATTTCCCAATGCAATCAGTGAAGAGAATTTTATGAAACATTTGTATGAATACATTTCCTAACCCTTTACGACAGTTTTTTTTGTTGCCACTGACAGTTTTCGATACAGATATTTGTCTGCGCTTAGAAGGAATCGTTGTCAATTCAATCTTATAATCAAAAGTGCTATCCGAACTAGGGAATGCAAATTCCCGGACTTTCCCGTTTCCCGGGAAAGCGGGAAAAATAAATGAATTACCCGGGATCCCGGGAATTCCCGTTTGAAATGTAAGGAAAGATTTTAGAATTGCAGTGAATTTTGTAACACAAAATAGAAAAAATAGTACAGATATCTTAAAAAACATACTTATGGGTTTTGCAATGTGTTCCGAAATATAATATTGAAAGCATCTAATACTGACCGGGATGTACAAAATCCGCACCGAACAGTTGCTCGTTTAGGGTGCATTTTTTTCCCCGAGGGTTGTATGACGATTTTCTGAGCCCCAAGTTCGATAATTTTGTGTTTTCATGAAGCCATTCAGATGGAAATGTGCCTCATCGAAGAAAATTAGTTTTTTTTTCAAAATTGGTATTGACTGCATTTGCCGTCGTTTGAATTGATGTCTTCGGGGTTCCAGCGGCATTTTCGTAAACAGCAGTAATGTTTTCTAGAGACCGACCGGGTACGTTAACGCACAGGAGTCTTACTGTCCATAACCGACCCAGTTTCTTAAAATTGTTTACCACTCTTCGAATGGTTGACACATTAGGTGCGTTTTCTCCTTCCAAAGACTTGTAATAAGTTTTCACAATTATAACGCGTTGTATCCTCGTAAAGCGCTCCATTTATAATAACCGGAATAAACATATGTCATAGCTGCCAAATTTCAGAGTTGCCAGTTGCACAATATAAAATTACAATAAATTTAAAAAGTTCAGTGTTACTGAAGCACTCGTTATTTGTAAAGTGATACTCGTAGAACAAAATATTACCTGTTTCAAGATATAAAATGATATATTTACCCTTCACGAACGAGAGATATTAAAGTTTAAAATTAAATTATATATCTATAAACATATATTTTGAATAAACACATGCGCCTTTCATAGAATATAAACATAAATTATAATTCTGACGAAAGTAACTAAAGAGTAACTAAAGAGTAAACTAACTAAACAAATTTACATTTTTCCTGAGTAGAAGATTGAGTTGAAAAGAGGTTCCAAAAGATTTGGAAATTGTTCCTTATTATATACAATTCGATCTGAAATTATTTCTAAAAAGAATATATTTCGATTTCCCTGGAGTTGTACAGGTTAGGCATTTTCTCCAATTAGAGAAAATGTAAACAGTCGGATCCAGGATTTTAACTTTCATTTCCCAACGATCGTTTCGAAGTTTGTGGCTCTTTTCACCAGCGCCTTAGCTTTCTAGGTCAGATTTGTAAATTATTTTAAATTATTTCTGGAACGATATTTATATATATTTTTGCAACGAAGTTCATTTTCACAAGTTGCGGGATGGAGGCTCTTTTGTTTTAACACTATTATTCTACAAACCTCACTAATATCAACAATATTGTGTACTTTTACTTTGGTTTGCGTCTAGAATACCTAGATGTCTCACATATGTTGGGAAATTTCTTGTTTAATGGGAATTTTTCTAGGTGAAGCCTGTAACCAATATATAGTATTTATTGTAATTTTCAATCCCACAAAAATTAAATTTAGAAAAGCTAAAGTGAAAGAAGTTTAAAAAAGAACATTTTCTTAAATAAGTGGCTTTTCTTAAAAAGAGTAACTTTTGGCAAATACGTTGGGAAATTTCATGTTAAATGGGAAGTTTTCTGGGTGGAGCCTGTAACCAATGTTTAGTATATATTGTAGTTTTGAACCCAATAAAATATAAATTTAGAAAAGCCAAAGTGAAAGAAGTTTAAGAAAATAACCTTTTCTTAACTAAGTGACTTCTTTTCTTAAAAAAAAATAAATTTTTCAAAAAAAAAATACCTAATCATATTCTTAAACAAAGCACCTTTTCTTAAAAAAATACCTTATCTTCTAGAAGTAATTTTGCTTTAAAAAGTAAATTTTCATACAAAAAGTACCTTTTCTTAAAAAAGCAATTGTGTTTTAAAATAAGTACAATTTCTTAAAAAAGTACATTCTGTTACAACAAATTGCCTTTTCCTTAAAAAACTACATTTTCTTTAAAGAGTGCCTTTTATGTGAAACAAAATAACTTTTCTTGAGGTAAGTACCTACTCTTAAAAATTTACCTAGTCTTGAAAAAAGACCAATTCTATAAAAAAAAATCCCATTTCTGAAAAAACATTTTCTTTAAAAAAAATACCTTCTCTAAAAAAAAATATTTTCTTACAAAAATTACTTTTCTTAGAAGTACCTTTTCTTAAGAATTAAATAATTCCGTTTCTTTTCTTAATAAAATAACCTTTTCCTAAGAAGGGTACCACTTCTTTAAAAAGTACCTGGTCGTAAAAAAGTACTTCTTTGTTAAAAAAAAAATTCATACTCTTAAAGCTTTTTCTTACAGAAATTACTTCTGCTTAAAAATAGTACCTTTTCTGAAAAAAAACATTAGCTTTTAATAAAAGACGTACCTCTCTTTGAAAAAGGACCTTTTCGGGAAAATATAGTACATATTCTTAGAAAAAGGACTTAAAAATATACTATACTATAAATATACTATACTATATATAAAATATACTATACTATTCTACGAGTCTACATTGCTATTTCGTGAAAAATTAAAAATTTATTATTTTTATTTTGAAAAATTATTTTGATAGTTTTTGATAATTTGACGGTTATATGTTTGAGCATTGTTGCTAAAACAGGTAGTAAACATTGGTGTAAAACAGGGATAATGTTCTTTGATAGAAAATGACTGATACGTTGCAGTAACACTTTATATGTTTGACTAAGTACAGTACGAGGCTGAAATTTATGGTTGCATTTATGAACAAAAACAAATATTAATTATCGAAAATCACTTTATTGTTTTTCAAAATATTAAATTGAAGATTTATACACTTTTGCATGCTTTTGAACCAATTGTCGGAACACTTTTGCCACTCTGATTGAGGTATCTCCAAAACATGCATTCTGAATGCAGCAACCGCTTCTTCAGGTGTCGAAAAACGTTGACCTCTCAGTTTGTTTTTTAAGTACGGGAATAAAAAGAAGTCATGTGTGAGAGCTCTCATTGTCGTGTGAGTGATCCGTCTTCGGCGGTTGGTTTTCCTAATTTCTTGTAAGACAACTGGCAAACAAATGGTTGTGTACCACTCAGAATTCACTGTTCTGCGTTGTTCTAGTGGTACGGTTGCGAAATGTCCTGTTTTTCCGAAAAAACAAACTTTTGTTGGATTTGGCTCATCTTGAAATACCCATACAGTTGGCTGCTGTTTACTTTCGGGCTCATACGGGTAAATCCTGGATTCATCGCCTGTCACAATGTCATAGTCGTGTTTCGAAGCACCGCGATCGTATTTTTGGAGCATTACTTTCGACCAATCGACACGAGCCTTTTTTTGAGCGATTGACAAATTGTGTGGGATCCAACGCGAACAAATTTTTTTGACATACAAATGTTTATGCAATATTGAATATATGCTGGTCCCACTAATACCTAAGGTTGTCTCAATCTCACGTGTGTTAACACCTTTTTCACGTGTGTTAACACCTTTTTGTTACACGTTACCTGTTTGATTTCTTTGAACACATTAGTAAATGTTACATTGGAAAATAAAACAAAGAATAGTTTTTGTGCTGAAGGCTCTTTTGGTATTGCACTTTCTTTTTTCTTACATCTGCTTTAACATTAGATGTAATATTGTTAAAATAAATAAGAAAATATTTAACACACTGAAATAATTGTTTTTGTTTTGTCATAAACAGAGCGATGACGAATGCTGGCATACAACTGAATAAAAAGCAATATTTAGCTCATATATAAAGCAATTATTTTATTTTGTTGTAAAAAGAGCGACGATAAAAAGTATTGAATAGTATAGAGAGCTTATTACACTCATTTTCCGCTCTCATGTGGAGAGTCTGAGTAAAAGAGCATAAGCGAGTCTTATTCTCTTTATAGAATATTTCAATATAAATGCAAAATTTCGACAATGTTATTACTTAAAACAATACAAAAAGCATAAATTTTTCAAAAGGCATCAATGTTTCAGTCAAGTTATGACAAAAAGAGAGTAACACGTTTTGAATCATTCGCCAGATGTCGCCAGTGCTTTTGAGTCATACAATTCGTTGCATGAGTTCTCTATACTATTCAGTATTCCTTGGCCACGACGACCTGCTTGTTTGTTCGCTGCCGCTACATCAATACCATCATACCAATTCTCAGGCAGATACTATTGTTGTACAACAACCACGTATGTGATGCTAACGCTGTGTGTTGTTTGCATGTGTTCACTGTGATAGATTGCCCTACCTACCCGTGCCCATAGATGTTAACACATCAAGAAGGAAAGGGGTCCCAAACCTCAACATCTTAACCTCAAAGCTTAATAAATAGACCATTAAAATTTTTTCTCCAAAATGCACAATTCATGTATTCGCAGCAGCAATAACAATTGGGTTGCTGGAGACACAACGATGAGCATTTAACAAATCTAGTAGAACATACTTCATTGCAGCAACAATACAATCATACACAATATAAAGCTTTTGGAAATATAGCAATGTAAACTAACGCAAATGGCGCATCCCTACAATAAAAAAAAAAAGTGGTTTCCCATTACATCCCATGAAGGAATCGGGAAGAGCTTCTCACAACCAATAAGCTGTGCGCTTTCTAGTTTTGTACTTACTGATTGGGACCTACGGTTTTCCACCGGTTCCGAACGGTATTTTGAGAGGCTTTTTCATGGCTAAATACTCGATAGTGTCGCCGTCACTACGCGGGGTGCTCGCCGTTGAAAGAAATTTAAGGTGGTCAGAGTAGGGATCGAACCCAGGATCTCATGCACAAGAGGCGCGCACACTAACCATTGCACCACCGACGGCCACAAATCCTATCCCTACAAATAATCGCTTTAATTTCATCGATTTTATTTTACAAAAATACAAAAGTTTAAAATATATTGAATATCGAAGTTTCTAGGTTACACTTTTTGTTAAAATATGTCACTGTATTATGTTGGAAATATGACGGGATTACCGGGAAAGCGGGAATTGAAAATTAGCGAAACGGGACGGGAATTCCCGGGATGCATTCTCTAATCCGAACGCATGGCTGAAATGATTATAGTACTAAAAATGTAGTTAACTTATTGTACATGCTTCCTTTATAGCTTTCCTCAGAAAACCACTTGGCTCTTCCCCTTTATTACGTTTAATGTAGTTATCAGAATGCACAGGAGTGCGAGTAATAACTCTATTGGCTTTCAATATTCTAAACATTCAATTAATTAATATCCTCACATTAGCAACAATGTTGAGTTGCCGAAGACACAGGTTATGATTAACTTCCATCCCCGCCCAGGCCTTTGAGCTGTGGGACATTGTAATTTTATTTTACAACATTAATATTTATAATAGATTAATTTGAAAATCACCTTAGTATAGCAGACGATTCACAGTGTTCGAATTAACCGCACATGTTAATAGTTGGTTGGATTTAACGTAAATTAGCACACAACCTGTAAATGCAACAGCTTAAGATTTCCCCTACGGACTTTATAATCATCAAGGATACCATAGGTACTGCACATTGGTCAGAGTCAGATATTTTAGAATTTTACTTTTATCACCCACTGTGCAGACTTCATAAACAAAGTATCCATAGAATTGAAGTTTTCAGTCTCTGCAATGGACATGACATGCAATGTTCTTGTTCTACTCCCATAAATGCCATGTAAACATGAGGCATTTATGAACATTGGTATGTTTGTTTGCGGTTGTATCCATATCATCGGACATCTGGTAACAAAATGATAAACACCGGAGGTGTTAATAAACTTTAGGTACATTAACCCTACGCGATTTGATCAGATGTTTGTCGTACCTCTGCTGCTTGACGTTACGAGGTAGATAGATACATTTTCAAATAATTGTAGTCAAATATGATGGAATATAGTTGAAATATTCAAAAATGGTTAAATTATTCTTCTGCCAGAAGATTATTTCTTTGTATTTATGTCTATCTATTTTCAATTTCAATATTTAAATATTTTTTAGATCTGACTTTTTATGACATCGATGAAACTTTGTCCATTTCAAATTAGAATTTTAAATTGACAAAAGAAAATTGTACGTTCTGTTGTAATTCATTGCATATTCTCAAAGAAAATCCTTTCGTTTCGGGGTTGAAATAGGCTCGTTAGTGAGTGTGCATGGCTGGAATGAAAAGATGCGTAGATGCGACGTATTTGTCGTTGATAAAACGAAACATATGACAGAAGTTGTTTCGCCCATTCGTCGTGCTGCTGTTGCAACATCACAATGATCATTGATGCAAGGAAAATACAACCAGAGAAGTAAGAAGTACACGCTGAAAAATGTGTCTTTTTCTTGTTGCTTGGATGTAAATATAAAGTGTTTGTAGCTTGTCGCAAATATAGTATTCTTGTGTCCAAACATATTGTGTTTGCTGTTCAAGATGACATCTTTGGGACAGAATGATTAATAGGTTATAATATACTTATGTATTTGTGACACAAATGGTGATTGGTTTGTTAAAAACTGCTGAAAACAAAAACGTGATAGGCAATAAAGAAACAAAAAGCAGCAGAACTTCTATTCTAAACACGTACATGGTTCCGGTAAAATGTTGCTGGTCCGTTTTTTAGCATGCAGGCTTGATTGGTAGGTTGAAAAGTCTGCAAGACTGCACGCTGTCTAGCACACTTAGGCTAAAGAAGCCCACTATAATGCCTGGAGTTTCGTCTATAGCAACCATTGACTAGTCGCCTAGCCAATTTGCCCCTTCAATGAATTTGTCTATAAGACCTACAGGAATATTCTGTAGGGCTACGGTGCTAACTAAATTTGTTCCGAATATCCTACTTCACAGTCCAGCCAGAGCAGGGCAATCCAAGAGAAGTTGTTTCCTCGTCCTCTTCCATGCAGCATCTACAGAGAGTAGAGTTTCTATGTCCCAATCTTAGGGCGTGTTTTCCTACAAGACAATGTCCCGTAAGTGTTCCTATCATTGTGGATATCCTGCCTCTCTGCAACTTAAGTAGTTGCCTAGTCCTCTTCCTGTCCACCTGTAGCCAGAGGACCCTGGCGTGTTTGCAACCTGTGAAGAAAGTCTCCACTTATCCTTGAACATATTTTCGGCCCACTGCCTGATCTGGAAACGGCAGATAGAGATTGACATACTAACACCTTCTTTTGCCGGAAGAACCTGTTCCGTAGTGCCCTGGCTAGCTAACGCATCCGCTACGCAACTGCCTGGAATGTCGCTGTGTCCCGGTACTCAGATGAGCCTGATGTCAAAATACTCTGCCATCACCCTAAGTGATGAGTGGCATTCTTTCACCGTCAGGGCCGTAGCTAACATGGCTTCCAGGGATTTTATGGCAGCCTGGCTGTATGTGTAGATACATATTCTCCGGAGGGTTGTGACACTACTTTTCAGTAGTTCAGCAACCTCCAGTATGGCGGTAATTTCCGCCTCAAATACACTAAAGTGATCAAGCAGCTTGAAGGAGATATTTATATTTAGGTCCGGTGAATGGACCTCATAGCTTACTTGCTCGTCCAACTTTGATCCATCCGTGAAAAATCTGATACTACTGGCGTCCCCTTCCAGTGACTTTTTTCAGGTATTCCTGTTCGGAATAGAAGTCCTTAGATTTGTCTCCTGGTAGAAGGTAGGTGATACAGTAGTCCGTTTTTACGGGAATAAAGTTGATCCGGTGTAGTAATTCAGCGTGTTCGGAATATCCCGATATCAAAACGCCACAATCTCTGACTCTCACCAGGGATGTAGCGGCAGCCGATCTACACTAAACTAAGCCGCCATAAAGTAGTATTGGTCTGACTATTGCCGTATAAATCCACATGGTGATCTTAGGGCATAGTTCCCATCGCTTTCCTATCTAAAGAGCAACAGATGCCTTTTTCACCCTCTCCTCCACATTCGGTTTCTAAGACAGTTTTCTGTCGAGAATTATTCCCAGACACTTGACCTTTTCCGTCAACTGTAATTGCACCCCATTAACTGACGGCAGTTCAAATGCGGGTATTTTATATTTCCGAGAGAACAAGATAAGCTGGGTTTTAAGTGGGTTAAGTGATAGACCGTTGTAAGCGGTCCAGTTCGAAATCAGACTAACTAGGCTGGTTGTACGAATGCTAAGTAAATTGAGGTTTCTACCCGTATAGATGATAGCAATATCATCGGCATAGGCAAAGGCCTGGCATTCGACCATGTCCAATTCAAGAAACAGTTCATTGGCAGAAGTTAACCGTAATAGTGGAGACAGAACTGCCCCTTGCGGTGTCCCCCTGTTAACGTTCCTAGCAATTGTAACACCACCCCATTCAGCTTTGGCAGATCTATCCACCAGAAGCTTCCCAATTAGGCGTGTCACTAAGCTGTCGACTCCTAGATTCTGTAACGACCTAAGAATCGCCGAAGGTTGAATGTTATTAAAGGCTCCCTCGATGTTCTCAAGACAGTTTTCTATTATGCTGACTAGAGAGTGCAGAGCCGTCTCAGTAGGCCTGCCCTTGATATAGGCATGCTGAGAACTCGATAGTAGATTCTGTGGAAGATTACTTCGAACATGAATGTCCAGTAATCTTTCAAATGTCTCAAGAACAATGGATGATAAACTGATTGGTCTAAAGTCCTTTGGTTTGACATGAGAGCATTTGCCCGTTTTCGGGACGAAAACCAATTTGGTTTGCATCCAAATGCTAGGAATGACTCCCAGCATAAGGCAGGCCCTGAAGATTGCCTCCAACCAACTACAAGAAGTGCCTCCTGTAATTGCGCGGGAATTATCCCGTCAGGTTAGGCTGATTTATATGTAGACTTATTTCTAAATGAATTAAGACATTGGTTCCAAAGGGTTTGGTGAACCATATGAAAAGATAAACCATGTAATTTAGATTTTTTTATGAAATGATAGATTCTTAGCTAATGGTTTGGAATTTACAAAGTGGGTCGCTTTACGCTTGAAAAAAATTGGAAAATATTAAAAACTTTCATACAAATTTATAAGTCATCAAATCGAATTGTAAGAAATCAACGAAATAAATTTAATAGAAATAGAGGGTCATCAGCGCAGTATGTGGTTCAATTTGTGAAGCGAGTGCGTTAATCGGGGTTCTTATGCTGGTCCACTGCGTTCAGTGGAAAATATTGCCACTGTAGCTGATTGTGTGCTCGAACAGCCATCAACATCAACTCGCCACTGTTCGCAACAATTGAACATTTCTCGCACTTGTTTGTGCATAATTTTGTATAAAGACCTCGGTGTGAATGCTTGTAAAGTCCAATTAGTCCTGTTTATGCGAACATAAACATCAATCATACGAATTCCTACCAACATTTTTTAAAATTACTGGTCAAAAATCTGGTCAGTTTTCGACTGAACAGTAACCGCTAAAATTTATCTTTCGCCGTAACATTTCCAGCTATTGCTGAGATACTATTTCCGAGAAAAAAGTGTGTAACTCCTTTTTGTTCATCGTCAGCTACCTGGTAACTGGTAAGAATCTATATCTAAATAAATCATCAAAATTCAAAACCACTTCTTTTGATTCTATTCCTTTTCTACTACTTGGAGTGTCTTACTCAAAACTGGTTTGGAGTCGCATTGCCATTGACATTACAACAAACTGATCTTTGACATTGTGAATCTACGGGAATTCCATTTCTACTGCAGATTTTTACTCCTATTTCATATAAACAATTCGAATATCTGGTGACCATCCAATGACTTTATGAGTTTTCACTTCGCTGAATTGAATAAAGGCCGCTTGCATTTTTACCGAAAAATCATTTCAGATGAAGGTCAAATCCACACATCATCGAGGAGAAACCGAAGCATCCACAACGAGTGATTGCACGCTGAAACATTTGTCTTTTTTTGTTGTTTGTATGCCAATATAACGTGTTTATAGCTTGTCGCAAATATAGTGTTACTTGTGTCCGAACACATTATGTTTGCTATTCAATATAACATGTTTGGGACACAATGATTAATAGGTTATAATATACATATTTGTGACCCAAATGTGGACTTGTTTGTTGAAAACTACTGAAAACAATAGCGTGAGAGTAAATAAAGAAATAAAAATTAGCAGATCTTCAATTCACGAAAACCGTGCTGAAAAATAACGACCTATCTAACATATTCTCCCAAGCATATTATGCAGGAACCCTTTATATGTTTGGAACACACTTCAAACATTAATACGTTTGCAAGTCCCAAACTCACTTGTGTTCAAATGTAAACAGCATCATGTTTACTGGCAAACAAGCCCTTTCCAGTTTCTTTCCTCAAAATCGTTTCTCACTTTGGTAGCACACATACATATATACGAAACACTTACACAAAAACCAAAGTAACATCTCAAACCATTTAAGCGTCCGAGCCTTCGTTTATTCCTTTTTCACTGCTCAACCGCTTTTGATATCCTCTGTCTGATGAGCCATTGACGACTGAATACATGAAACTAAAACGCAATACATCAGGCAAAATAAGAAACACTGACTTAATCTGCAATTACATTCAAGAATATTTATTACTCACTGACTGAGAGAATAATGCAAAAATACAGATCCACACTTACAAGATAGACTCTCTCGTGGTCCGCCTTTTATTCTCTTGCTCCCGAGATAGACAGAGCATAAACAGTGCAACAAACACAGCTGTATTTGTATCACAAATATAAATATATGTGGGTCGCAAACCCATATATTCTAACATATTTAATCATTGTGTCTCAAACATGTGATATTGAATATGACTAATGTGTGTAACCATTCGAAGAGTGGTCAAACAATTTGAAGTAAGACTCCTGTGCGTCAACGTACTGGTCGGTCTCTTGAAAACACTGCTGCTGTAAACGAGAGTGTCGCCGAAATCCCGAAAACATAAATTCGGCATCGTTCTCAACAACTTCAAATTCAAATTTCACGAAGCACTACGCAGCGAATTTTGACCAAAGACCTCCAACTTAATGCGATCTTACTCAAGGGCTCATACCAGCAGACCATGAAAAGCGCTGGCAACTCGTTCAATAGGTAATGGAGCAGAGTGAAGTCAATGCCAATTTTTCAAAAAAAAAACCTCATCTTCTCCGATGAAGCACATTTCCATCTGAATGGCTTCGTGAATACACAAAATTGTCGAATTTAGAACTCAGAAAATCCTCATGAGAAATTCCATGAGAAACAAATGCACCCACAACGAGCAGCTGTCTGGTGCGGATTTTGGTCAAGCGGCGTGATTGGGATGTATTGCTTGAAGATGAGATCGAAATTTCAGTGGCTGTGAACGGTATTCGTTACAGGAACATGATAACGGAGTTATTGTGGCCTCAACTGGGCAGCATGGATCTGGACGACATGTGGTTTCGGCAAGATGGCGACACCGCGCATGAAGCAATCGGTTTATTGTAGCAACGATTTCCAGAACAAATTATCTCAAGAAATTCTGATGTCAACTTGCCACCAAGATCATAATGCCTTGCAATTTCTTTCTTTGGGGGTTTAGTGGAATCTCGGGTTTATGCGAATAAGCTAGAAACAATAAACCTGAGCTCAAATCCGAGATCCAAAGCGTCATCGGTGAGATACAGCCACATCTCGGTGAAAAAGTCATGGATAATTTAATGGAAAGAGTTATGGTCTGTCATCAGAGCCATGGGGGCCATTTGACGCCATAAAAACGGGCGTTCTTACTGAGACACCCTTTATATCTGCTAGAAGTCAGGGTGCCCAATTCACCTGTAACACTTTTCTTGGTGAGCATTTCGTATACAAGCGCAATAAAATCCACATTCATCTTAAGGGTCGATAGCGCCAATTCCATCGCACTCGGCGTGAACGCACCCTCAATGTCCAGTAGGGCTACCAAGGTATACTCCTTAGCAGCGGATGATTTGCCTATATATCCTAGTAGTTCATGCAGTGATAACTCTGATCTGGTATGCTCTTGATGTATGGATGCTGCGCATCAGTTACAAATCTTACATCTATACTCCCCTTCAATTGTTCACGTATCAGCTCTTTGAAACTCTTACGAAGGAGCGATGTCAGGCTTAAACCCAGCTTTGGGAACTAGCACCACTCTTGTACCTCTCCACCACACCTCCGCCACACCTTGAAGTTCCGCTAGTGATGCCATGTCGGGACCAGGAGAATCAAAGGTTCTGTAGCTGCCGATAACCAATTTACGAAATACTGGATTTAGTAACAATTTCAAGGGTAACTTCTGATCTGTGAGGTGTATGCTCACTTACATAGTTCTCCATACTCATCGAGTCGAGGAAAGGTGATCGAGCGAATCTCCTCCACAGGATGTTCACTACCCAGAAGAGTCAGTTTTATTGCCTAACGCCAGTAGGCGTGTGAATCTTCTCTAAGACCGTCGGAGCTATTTCTTATACCGCCTTGGGTCAATTTTGTAATTATGCTAGTCCTCCTTATCTTTAGGAGACAGGCGTCGGCATGTTTTCCTTATATCCGCAATTTCTCCCTTCTACCAGGGAGGCTTATTGTCTGATAAGGTAAAGTTTTTTGTACTGTAGGCGGTGTCAGGTCCGTCCCCCAAAACATGATCCTGCAGTACAAAACTATCCATCTAAATTCCAGGGATTTGCCAATAAGACGCGCCTGAGCACATAGGTTAGGTAGAAGTGGCTGGCACTATTGACACACTTAGTTCACTTAGGATCAGTTTGATACTAGTGGATGTTATAATCTACTTCCATCGTTGAGCTTGTAAATTGGCCCGGTGTGGTTAACGTACGTTCAAGCAACATTTTTAGTTAAGGTCATGTGAACTCAATGATGAGGATATGTGCCATCGTGTATATAGTCAGGATTTTTCCAGCATTTGCGGAATATCGTGCATCCGTTCAATATTGCAGCGGACCTATTGCTCAGAAAATGTGTGTTAAGCACGAGGACTTGCCATTCAACACTTGACGTCTTCCATCGGAGTCATTCTTTAGTAAAGGGTGTATCAGTAAGATTGCACTTTTTAAATGTAGTATATTTTTTGTGCAAGTGGCAACTCTGAAATTTGACAGCTGTTACATATTTTTCTTCCGAATATTAAAAATAGAGGGCTTTACGAAAGAACAGCGCGTTATAATTGTGAAAACTTTTTAAATAAAAAAATTGGAGAGATCTGCTGAGACCGCTCGCAAACTTTGAAGAATTTTCAGTCTAAAAAGTGCACCTTATATATCAACCATTTCAAGAGGTGTCCAAATATTTGAAGAAACTGGGTCAGTCATGGATAGTTAGACTCCTCTGCGTCTACGGACCGGTCGGTCTCTTGAAAACATTGCTGGTGTAAACGAGAGTGTAGCCGGAAACCCGAAAACATCAATTCGGAATCGTTCAACTTCAACTTCATGCGTACAAAACTGAGGTTACTCAGGGGCTCATATCAGCAGACCATGGAAAGCGTCGGCAATTCGTTCAATGGGTAATGGAGCAAAGTGAAGTCAATGCCAATTTTAAAAAAAAATAGTCATCTTTTCCGGTGAAGCGTATTTCCATCTGATTGGCTTCGTGAATACACAAAATTTTCGAATTTGGGGCTCAGAAATTCCTCATGCAATCCATGAGAAACAAATGCGAGCAACTGTCTGGTGCGGATTTTCGTCAGGCGGTGTGATTGGGCCTTACTTTTTTGAAGATGAGGCCGAAATTGCAGTGACTGTGAACAGGCATTCGTTACAGTAACCTAATACCAGAGATCTTGTGGCTTCAACTGGACGGCATTGATCTGAAAGACATGTGGTTTCGGCAAGACGGCGCCAACAGCCACACCCGCATGAAACAATCGATTTATTTCAGCAACGATTACCAGAACAAATTGTTTCAAGAAATTCTGATGTCAGCTGGTCACCAAGATCATGCGATTTAACGCCTTGCGATTTCTTTCCTTGCGGGTTTTGTGAAACCTCGGGTTTATGCGTATAAACCAGACACAAATTCGAGATCGAACGCGTCATCGGTGAGATACAGCCACATCTATGTGAAAAACTCATGGAAAATTTCCTGAGAAAAGTAATGGCCTGTCATCACAGCCGTGAGAGCCATTTGACCGATATTTTATGCCATACTTAATCGGAAGATATCTTATTTACAATCCAATAAAAAAATCATAACTATCTCAAAAAGTCCGTGTTTTTATTTTCAATTGAAAAAGTGCATTCTTACAGGGACATCTTTTATAGTGCAGAAATGTGACAGCCGTCAAGTCGACTTGGCGCAGTCGGTAAACTCAGATGCCATCTCAAACCCATCACAGAATCATCCTCCTTGAAAATCTTAACTTTTTAAAATAATATTTGAGCTTTAATTTTGGTACAATCCAGGCTCGCTAAGTCCTTAAGGCCATAGCCCTACTAAAATTGCGGTACCAAGACTGTGCAGATTCTTCTTCCGCCAAGATGGATACTTCTGACGCCTGTGCGAGCAGTTAGGGCATGCGGAATCAAGTGATCTGCTGAGGGATGAGGTGGGAACCAGATGCTTTTATGAAAACCCGCACATATCTTACTAATATTGAAATGAAGATCGAAAATAATTCAAATATATCTTCATGTATTTGCATATTATCTTCCTACCCTTGCAACAGCTTTTTGGTATCCTCTCATGATTCTGCAACAAATGCGCTGATCTTTGAAGAGTCAAACTTTGGTGTCGTAATATCCACCTCAGTCGCTTATGATGTTTAAATTCTTAGCGAATATATTAGCACTTTAATTGAGTCCCCACCGTAGTTAAGGAATCAACAACCATATGATTAAGTTGAGCAACTGCTATGGTTTCTTAAGAATGAATTGTACCAGCTATCAACAACAACAACAACAACAACATGAATGTATGTAATAAAACAACAATAACAATGAACTTAAACAATAAGTGATAATATAAACAATGACTTTAAAATGCATACAGAACAGCGAAAACAAAGATATGAGGCACAGACTGATATTGAAGTCATACCCATCTCTGCGCGCACTCGAAAATCAAATGTCTGTTCAAGTCATATTAATACAGGGTCTTTTTTAAGTTCCAAGGCCAGTGTTATTTGACCGCCATTCTGTTTGATTTTTGGTAAGTTTGTATTTGACAGTTGTGCCGAGCAGTCGATAACAATTTATTATGGAGCATCTAACACACCAACAACGTGTTGAAGTTATTATAGTTTATAAATGGTAGAATTAAACAGTGCAACACGAAAACTATAACCATATACGGACACCACTACATGATAAAATACCAAAAAAAAAGACCCGTGTCTCCCAGTTTGCCCAAAGTCATGCACATGTTTTTATAAGTCCCCAAAGATTTGGGGCCTCTTTGTCATTTTTGCAGAAATGTCATCATTTTCTCAGGCTCATATATTTCAAACCGTTGGGAAATTTGATTTACTCTCTGAGGGAAAGTTGTAGCTCTTATGATAAAGAACAAAAATTGTCGACATATAAAATCAAAAAACTTCATCTTCAAGGCCAAAATCTTTTTTTACGATTTGCAAGTCCAGGGCAATCAACATTATAAACATAATACGAATATTTTTTATGTGTTAACATCTATAGCGGCGTATAGGGACTAAATCTATCAAAGTCAAAGATTTTATGCTGCTGCAAAAACCAGATTTTCTGCGACTGCGAAAGAGAATAATGACGTGTTAAACAAAAATGAGCGAGCAAGAGAGCAATGAAAGAGTGGTGTGGCAGGGGTGAGGCAAACGAAATTGTGTCTATAGCGTATGTATTAACATAATAATGTATGTATGTACATGTGTCTGTTGCTGTTGTTGAACGGAGATATAAAGCATAGCCACGCAACGCTTGCGCAGTCGACGTTGTGGTGATGTTGTGTGTTTGGCTGTTTCGTTGCTGTTGATATGGCAAACATGTGGTTATGTGACACACGTATACGTCAGCTACTTCGGACAAAGTATGTGTGATGTTGTGTGTTTGGTTTTTAAAAGATTGAACGCCTTTTTAAATTCTTTATATTAACTTCACCTGTCTGTATGCATGTATGCCGAAAAAAATTTTGGATTGATTTTTAACCCCTTTCCTGAAACTTCGCAGGCAAACTAATGGCGACGACAAAAATAAACTGTCAAAATATGGGCGGGATTGGATAAAGGGGCGTGGTACCTCCCATGCAAATCACAAATTAAAAATGCATTATTTCTGCTCCTGTTAACGGCATTTGAACAAAATTGGGTATGTTGGTTAGGTTTACATATTCAAGATCTGCTGCAAATATGGGCGGGATTGGACAAAGGGGCGTGGTCATATATAAAGAATGTATAGTCAAAAACTATGTTTGTTACGGGTTGGTTTTTTATTATTGTTAAAGGTAAGTCAAATAAAATGTGGGTGCGGAGCACTCTCAGAGCAAAGAGAATAATGACGTGGTTATACGTATATAAAAATGAGATAGCATGAGAGCAATGAAAATTTTGTGAACTTGTGTAGCGTATGTACGAATATAACAATGTATGTATGTATATACAAGTGTCTGTTGCTTTGCATTCTTTGGTTTTTGTGGGAATAACTTCATCATATGATTGAACGCTGTTTTTTATTTTCCAATGTATCACTTACTAATGTGTCCGTTCATAAAAATCGAACAGGTACCGTGTAGCAAAAAGGTGTTAAAACATCGCCCTTGAGTTCGAACACTCATTGGATTTTTTTTAGTATTTTTATAATAGATAGCATACTATCTTAATGTTGAAGTAAAGAAAACACAAATGAAATTAAAAAATTTTCGGTAAATTTTTCACTTTTGTGGCTACCGAAACGCTACCGAAACGCTACCAAAACGGTGTTAAGAATCATTCCTGTGAAGTTCATATATTCCAGAAGGTTGTTTATTGAGATCTTAGTTACATTTTTGTTGTTGACTGTTTCCTTGAATTTTGAACGGTTTCCTACCCATGGACCTGAACAGGGGAAAAAAAGTAAAAAAAAAATCCAAATTTTTAAAGTTTTTTCCGATTTTGACCTTGAAGATGAAATTTGTTTGATTTTATATGTCGACAATTATAATAAGAGCTACAACTTTCCCTCAGAGAGCAAATCAAAATTCTGAACGGTTTGCAAGATATGAGCCTAACAAAATTATCACTTTTTTGCAAAAATGACACCGAAGCCCCAAATCTTTGGGGGCCCATAAAAAAAAGTTCATGACTTTGGGCAACACTGGAAGGACACGGGTCTTTTTTTTGTCTTTTACTACGTAGTGGTGTCCGTATATGGTTATATTTCCATAACTTAAAAAATTACACACAGTGTTATCTATTAGGTAGTTGTATTAGAAATTCCGTGGTTAAGCTGTCAAAATTAGCTGAATAATACAAAGCACTTTGTGCACAAAATGGTAACAAATTTAATAAGCTTGTCTTACTTAATACAAAGTCTTAATATAAATAACATTTTGACTCAAATTCGTTGAAATTTATTAACAAACAACACGAAACAAAAAAAACACAAACCAACTGGGTTGACGCGTTTACCTGGAAGATACTTTTTACATGATTTTTTCTAAATAGCAATTTTGCTGGATTTATTTGGTTTAAATAATGTGCAGAGCAGGTCAACCATTCAACGTATTGTACAGCATTTTGAAAATTTGTATACACTGGGAGATAAAGTGAAGTCTGGCCGAACTAGAGGTTTACGCCGATTGTTTCTGTTTCGTCGGCGGCGTAAGTGCGTAGGAAACCCGGTGACGGCGGCTATTCCTAAATATTAGGAAATTGACCCGGCTGCTGGTGTACAGTGTTCACTTCATAGGAAATTGAGCTGTGGTAGTTAGAAAATATTTTGAGTATGTTTGTGTGAAGTTTATTGTTTTTAGTTTTTTCCTAGTTGTGGTGGCAACGTGTGTTACAAATCAGGACAATGTCATTAATTGATCCATTATACGAAATACTAAACAAAATGTTATACGCCGACGTCGCTGCGCCGATTTTTAACTAATCAGGTGACAGCGCGGCAAAGCACTCAAAAACGGCGGCGGCGGCGTAAAGGTTCAGACCGAACTCGTAGCGTGTGTACGGCATAAAAATGCGTAGCGGCCAGATGCCGCTATTTAGGCGATATTATACTTCAAATATAAATGTTATAAAACAAACATTCATGCAATAAACTATTAATAAACAAATCAATGAGTGCTCGAAGTTACGGGCGATGTGTTAACACATTTTTGTTACACGGTTCCTGTTCGATTTCTATGAATATATTAGTAAATGTTACATTGGAAAATAAAAAAAGAATAGTTTTTATGCTGAAGGCTCTTTTGCTATTGTACTTTCTTTTTTCTTACATCTGCTTTAACATTAGACATCATATTTATATCAAATTAGATATCATATTGTTAAAATAAATAAAGCAATATTTAGCTCACTGAAATAATTGTTTCTGTTTTATCATAAACAGAGCGACGACCATATTAAAATAATCAAGACGTAGCAGGAGACGTTGTTTTTATTGTAGGCAGCAACATCAGGCATTTTGCTTTTGTTCCAACCGCTTCCGTTGTCAATTTATACACGTAAGAATACCAACTACAAAGGAATACAAAAAAGTACAAAAACAGAGTTCATATGAGTGTGACAGCTGAAACGATCAACCACAATGAAAAAATTGAAAACAGCTGTTCTAACGAGTTTACCTACCTTATCTTACCATGGCGACGACAAAAAGTATTGAATTGTATAGAGAACTTATTGCACTCTTTTTCTGCTCTCACGCAGAGAGTCTGAGTAAAAGCGCATAAACTAGTCTTATTCATTATTTTAATAATAATAATTAATAATTGGTTTCCCATTACATCCCTAGAAGGAATCGGGGAGAGCTTCTCACAAGCAGTGAGCTGTGCGCTTTCTAGTTGTATACTCACTGATTGGGACCTACACTTTTACACCGGTTCCGAACGGTATTTTTGAGAAGCATTTTTATGGCTAAATATTCGATAGTGTCGTCGCCACTATGAGAGGTTACCGCCGCACAGGGTTTCTTTTCTGGGGTGTGAGTGATCAAAAATCAATATCTTTTGAACGGTTCAACTTTTTTTACTCCGGTTTTTTTACCTTATTTTGCACAAAATTATCTATAGCTGACAGCCAAAAAAATTAAACTTGTTATAGTTTTACCTTTTGAAATTACACAAAAGTTTAAAGCATTTTTTATGTTCGAATGTATGTAATATTTAGACATTTATCAAAAAGTTATGAAATTAAAATGAAAAGTGGATTTATAATAAAACGTCTTCAAGGTCACTTGTGAATTGTTTCTGTAATCCTTTTCCTGCGTTATGTCGAAGTGAACTAATTAGAGGATCAGAAGATATTAGCAACATTTTTAGCAAATCCGTGTTTTGGTCTGTTCTGCTGCATTTTCTTGTGTGTTTTAACCGAAACTCTCTATACTGCTTATTTTTTGTTTCTTGAGCCTTTTCCGATAATTCTCCAAGAGGAAAAAGATGATATTTTATAATGTTTTCACCATGACAAAGCACCTTATGCAAAGTTGGTGATGTTTTCCTCCACCTTCCATACAATTCGTCACAATGTCTCGGACGTATATCTGCCAAATTTAACTGCATCTATCTTTTCCGTACAATTAATAGCTGATAGAATTTTTTTAAATCGCAACAGAAGCTGCTCTTCTATTTGGGTTATACTTGCAGTTAAATTGGTATCATCAAAAAACCGCCTGGCTGTGTTGCCGTCATTCGTGTTTCCGAAACCCTGCATCGGAAAATCAATTCATAATCCGGTTGTTTTTCGGAACTTTTTCTGGATTTCCTGTTTTGCTGTAGCTCTGAATTGCTCCTTTATAATTTGTTTTTCTTTAATATTTTTGGAGTCGAAATTCGTTGTATTTTGTTTATATTTTTCAAACTCTAAATCACAGGCTATTTCCAGGCAATGCTCCATGAATCGAGTGCGAGCATGTAATGGAGACAAGCCAAATTCATATGTTGTTTCTATGTCTGGTGCTACATTATTTGGTGTGGTAAATTGTTTTTGTGTGGCATGGCAGACTGTGCAGGACGTAACAAAATATATATAATGGTATAATAACAAAAAAAAAATAACGTATTAATTCATAAGAAGTTATGAAAGAGTTATTGAACAGATTTTCAATATTAAAATATGCTTATAAATCTGCATAACATATATGAATCAGATAAATCTTCTTCTTTATTAATCAGATATTTTACCAGATATTGCTTGAGCAACTTTCCCGTCCACCATTGTAAACTGTAGAACGTGTCTTATTTTTATTGTTAAGCCATTATTTGTGGTAAACTTCGTATCCTGTAGCTTTTCTATTTGGTCTTTTATGTGTTTGTATTTTTCTAAAATTACTTCCTTCGTTTCTTTAATGTACGAAAATTCGATCGGCCGGCAATGCAGCACTGATGATGGTCGCTCATTTGTCCATACTTCTTTACTGTCCTCGGAATCTTCCATTAAACGAAGAGAAACCATTGATATTATAAACATACAGGAATCACTGTAGTTTTCATCTATTACAAATATATTGTTTATGTATAAAAATTGCATGAAATACTAGTGGTGGACTTACCAATTCTCTTTTTATACTGGCTCTGTCCTGAAGAGCCATCACAACCCCATTTTGTGTAAAGCACCCATGTTGTTATTATATTTCATATTGCTGTTTTGAACGCATTGTGATTTTAGAATTCTATTTGTTGTATGATCCAATATTGACTGCAATGGTATTTTGGCAGAAACTTCATCAACTGTTGCAGATTCAAGAACACAAGCAGACTCCTCCTCTGATATTTTCCCATACGATGGTGGACCTTGGTAGCCCTTTTTTGCGAGAGACGATCGCATCATATTGTACTGTCTGTATGACAGAGCCAAATCCATATATAAGGCAACTGCTTCCGAAGATCGAATATTCTTCACAAGTTACTGCGGGGTTTGTAATGGCTTCTTTCAATTTTGCAATAGTTCCCAAATCATTTTTTTCCAAATAGTTAAGAGCAAATAATTTATTTAACTCGTTTCGTTTGCGTAATTGAAGTTTTAATACATTGTAAGCTCCTGTAAACCTATTTATTTTGATATATCATTAACCTTTCTACGCTTGCTCGACTGCGCAGAGTCTGCGTATGACTTTTGTGGCCGCCCCGCTTCTTTTCAACTGCTTCAACAATTATGGGTGTTTTACTCACTTTTTTCTTCAAATTAACTGACCAACAACTATTATGATTTAATTGGAGAAACACAATCTTCGATCGCGAACACTCCTTCCATTTTTTTGAGAAGTATTTAACAAATTTATTTAGTTCAGTTTTATCCAATTCTTTACCGTCTTCATTTAAATTGAATTGTTCACTAAGTTTTTTTTAACATCAGATTAATGAAGGTTTTTTCCGCAATTTTCTTAACTTTTCCATGTATTTCAAAACTCAGACTACAAAGGTCACGTATAGATATTTTGAAATTATTCATTTTTAAAGGTAATATTCTTATAAAAACAGAAAGAAATAATTTCAGCGAGTATACGTGCTTAGAATGGTTGTTTTTTAATTGGATAAATGTAGAAACACAATAAGGCAGCAGCTGTTGTCATTTTTGGCAGCAAGAGAAACAAAGCCCATAATTGGGCACCGACAGTTACAGCAAATCGGACATTTTGTGTTTCTAAATTCTATGTAGAGCAAGCAAGATGGATCTATATATAAATGTTATTTGTTTACAAAATGAACTGAAATGAAATGAAACTAAATTTTATGAAAATATGATAACATTTTTGGGAGAATGAGTGTCTAAAAATGAGAGCATAAGAAAAACTGCCCTCAAAATAAAAATCGATTCTATCTCACTGCTGTGCTGCTCGGCAGTTATTTTATGTCAAATCGTATGGGAAAAGCCGCTAAGACCCAATTGTGTTTCTACATTAACTTTCAACATTGTACTCCCTTGAAAGGGCTTTATAGGATTTTCAAAATAATATGTATGTTTTCGTGAATTAAAAACATCGCTACACCTTGTCTTGCAATTTCTTGCAGCAAAACTATATAAATAATTATTCAGAACAATCAGGGCAAGAATCCCGTATAAGCACAATTTTTTTCCATTTTGAGGAAAATAGTTAAAAGTTTAGGTTAAGGTGAAAAATTTGGCAAAAAAAGGGGGTTTTGTAAACTTTAAGTTTACAATTGAAATGTTTTTGGAAATTAATAAATATGCTAACTTTAGACAGTTAATAAACGCATCTTTCAACCAAATTTAAACAGAATCCCATATCTCTATCCTTTTCCGAATCGTGTGTTTTCAAACATTGAAAACATTTCTCATAAAATTTTTTTTTTTTTATTTTGACTAAAATTGTTAGGATTTAAGGCTGAATATATTTCTAACCAAAATACTTACAACAAAAAGATGACCAGATTTGGCAAATTCAGCATGTTTTACATTATAATCAATATTCCAATTATAAATATTTAAAAAAAATTTTAAAACTTTTTTTTTTGATTTTTGAGCGCTTACCTAGGAAATATGAACACTGTGCGCCGTCGAAAGAAATGTTAAGGTGGTCAGAGCAGGGATCGAACCCAGGATCTCAAGTATAAGAGGCGCGCACACTACCCATTGTTATTACATATGTTATTACAAATTATTCTCGACAATGTTATTACATAAAACAATTCAAAAGCATATACAGGGTGTCCCCTAAACTTTTGTCTAAACATAAACACGTGATAGCTGAGAACAAAAGCTACAATGTTTGTTCTTACGCCAATTGCCTAGGTGGCTTCGTTTTCGAGATATTCGTGTTTAAAATAATTGCATTTTTGAATGCATTTTCAATAAATGCATAATCTACTTTTTAAATGAAAAAGAAATATCATTGAAAATTGCTTCAAAATTGATTTTAAATAATTTATTTTTTCGTTTGAAATGAAAACGAATTTTTTTTAAAATGTTTTCAATTAACGAAAATTTTCAAAATGAGAGCCTTGTTGCGTTATGCACTTAGATAAGCGGTCTCTTATTTCAGTTGTAGTTGTATTAATAGTCATTTCCTGTCGCATTTGATTTAAAATCAATTTTGAAGCAATTTTCAATGATATCTCTTTTTCATTTAAAAAGTAGATTATGCATTTATTGAAAATGCATTCAAAAATGCAATTATTTTAAACACGAATATCTCGAAAACGAAGCCACCTAGGCAATTGGCGTAAGAACAAACATTGTAGCTTTTGTTCTCAGCTACCACGTGTTTAAGTTTAGACAGAAGTTTAGGGGACACCCTGTATGTTTCAATAGACACCAATGTTTCACATCAAAATTATGAATAGACAAAGTTATGACAAAAAGAGAGTTTTACGTTTTGAATCATTCGCCAGATGTCGTCAGTGCTTTTGAGTCATACAATTCGTTCCATGAGTTTTCTATACTATTCAGTGCTCTTTGGCGACGACGACCTGCTTGTTTCCTCGCATCCGCTACATCAATACCATCATACTTATTTTCAGGCAGAGACCATTGTTAAACAACATTCACGTATGTGATGCTAACGCTGCGTGTTGTTTGCATGTGTTCACTTTGATAGATTGCCCTACCCATGCCCATAGATATTAACACATCAAAAATGTTGTACGGTTTAAGGTTTATGCAAAAAAACATCGGCCTGGAACATAAAAACACCCGTACTTTAATTGTGTTTGCACAATGTACATATGTATCATACACGGTTTTATTTATTTGCATTGTATTTTAATTTACATTACTTTATCTTTGTTCGCAATAGCAATTAAAAAAGGCGACGACGGCTCTTCAGTAAAGAACAACCATCAACGGCGAATATTGTGCTAATTTATTGCAGCGTTTAAGTGATGAAATTGTGGAAAAAGGCCGCATTTGGCGAAAAAGAAAATGCTGTTTCATGAAAACAATGATCCAGTACACACATCCACTATTACGATGGTCAAAATTAATGAATTAAAGTTCGAATTGCTTCATCAAGCACTTTATTAGCCAGATTAATCACCCTCGGACTATTTGCTATTTCCAAACTTGCAACAATGGTTCGGTGGTAAAAGATTTGCCATCAAGGGAGATGTCGAGTCTGTGGTTGACGGCTATTTTAGGGAGTTTGCCAGTTCTTACTATAAACTGGGTTGCGAAGCTATTGAATATCAGTGGAACAAGTGTATCGAGCTAAAAGGAGAAAAATAAAGAAAGTGTTTCCAAACTTTTTGTGTCTTCTTTGTTAGGTTGGTTAGTTTTGGGACCGCCCTCGTACTTATCTCTTTCTGTTTCATAAATCTATTTATTTGAGAAAATGTATAGAAGTTGCGCACAGGATTGCCAGTTTTTTTAGGCGAAATCCCCGAATTATTATTTTAATCCCCGAAAATCCCCCAAAAAAACCTAAAATCCCCGGAAAAATCCCCATAGTTTTAACGGAATTTCGAGAAAGTTTTAAGTTTTAAAATTAAAATTTATTTAGAATTCAGTTTAAAAAAACGAAAACGTAAATATTGAAAAATTTAAACATAAATAAATTATTATTAAATTATTAATATGTATTATATTATTATTAAATTATTATTTTAATAATAATTAGTTATAATAAAACGATTATGATAAATGAGATCTGGCTTTAATTTATGTACACATTGGTTAAAAGTCATTAAGGCTTAGTATATCAAATGCTTTAGTCTCATAATCTTCAGATTCATCTACTTCTGTATTTGTTTTGTACATAGTTTTAGTATTTCTCGTTATTTCTTATCCACTGCTTCTATTCTTTTCAATATCGCCAAACATCAAAAATGTTTGTTACTTGTTTTATTGTTGTCATCACATACAGCCTTGCCAGTAAAATATTTTGATATTTTCAGGAACTGACAAGTGCAAACTCGTTAGAACAGCTGATTTGAAAATTGTTCTTGCTTAGGTGTTTCTCTTATGTCAAATACACATGTATTTTGTTTTTGTACCTTTTTGCTTACTTTTACAGTAGATAACCACATATAGAAAATTTGACAGATTATGGATACAAACCAAAAGCAAAATGCCTGTTTTGGTTGTAACAATTCCTACTGCGTTTACCTTACTTATTTTGCCATGGACAAGTGTATGCAGTTCTTTTTGCTGACAACATTTAGCAATAACGAACGTTTTTGCAATCACATATACGCAAAACCAAATATTATTTTTGTTTGTATGCTTGCTTTGATTTAGGTAGTGCCAGATCAAACCTTTCAAACAATGATACAAAAGAAGAAATTTTCATCCCCAAAAAGTCCCCAGAGCCCACACCACAAAACAAATCCCCTATTTTGAAAAAAATCCCCAATTTGGGCATAAATCCCCTAAACTGGCAACACTGGTTGCGCATGTTAAGGCTCATCCCGCTGATTGCGTGGTTTCACGCTGGACGACTCGTTGGACTGGGACGAGTTGATACGTCTCCCGACGTTCGTACGTGACAGACCTGACTTTGCCTTTGGCTTGTGTACGGTATTTTTGCTGACGGGTCATGGCTCACTCAATGTATTTTTGCTTCGGCGGTGCCTGCCAGAGACTGTGGACTGTAACTGTTGGACGGGGGTGGATGTCTGGAGGCACATACTAACGCAGTGCCCTTATTACGAAAACATTAGGGATTTAGTTGGAATGGGTGGTGCTGGGGTGGGTTGGAATTTTAGTAGAGTTTTAAAGGACGATCGGACGTTTGGGAAGTTGGCTTAGTTCGCACGGGTTGTGTTTCACAGGAGGAGAGCCAGTGTGAGCTACGGACTTATTCCAAGCCCAACTGAGTTTTTATGTTGTTTCTGTTGATTGATGTTTGTGTTGTTTTGCAGTGTTTCTGCTGGTGCGTTTATTTTGTATTATTTTTGGCGCTGAAGAGGATGATTTTATTTTATTTTTGTTTGTTTTGTCCTTATCGCCATTACTTATATATAGTGTCATTCAGTGGACAATTGCTGCCTTTTTGTTGTGCTGTCTTGTGTGCTGGTTGTAGAGTTGTTGTAGTGTGGTCACCAGTCCCCGTACCGGTTGGGGTTCAACTGGTCGTAGTTTCGGCTAACAGGTCTGACCAGAGACTTAATTCTTTTAGCACGGGTGTGGTTGGCTCCCTTGTGGGAGTTTGGTGCTGGCTGTGGTTTAAACCCAAATCGCGGGTAGAGCTGTTGCTCGTTGCTCGTAGTTGTATTGCAACCGAGTGCCGAGACCTATAGATCGGTAGGAGGTTAAATAGTCTTCGTTCCTAACCAAGGAAGACACTATGCCTAAATGTATAGTTTTAAATTGGTACTCGGATGTTTCGGCAGACGGGGGCGCTGCACAATGGTTCCTGCTAGTGTGAGAGCGTAGATAAATTCAAAATTTTAAGTGTTTGACACATACTTTTGTTATGTTTTTTTAATAAAAATGTGTCCAAATTTTCATATTTTAATACTTTTATCAATAGATTGTATTTTGCTTTATGAAATATCTTTGCCTAAATAATCAAACAAGTTGACCTATAACACCTAAAAGTTTGAAGGCGTATAACTTTAAAAGTATAAAAGTCATACTTACGAATGATACATTTTTAAAAAGGTAATTTTATTGGCAATACAAGAGTGTTAATTTTAAATAAAAAATTGTTGACAAAAAAAAATTCCACAAATTTGTCGATACATCTTAAAATTGTATGAATTTTATTTTAAGGTGGATCTACAGTTTTGCCTCTACCACCTTTCACTAAGATATTAGCACAGGTATATAGCTACATATTTCGCTTATTCGTCCTAAAAAAGGTAATTTTATTGGCAATACAAGAGTGTTAATTTTAAATAAAATATTGTTGACAAAAAAAATTTCCACAAATTTGTCGATACATCTTAAAATTTTAGGAATTTTATTTTAAGGTGGATCTACAGTTTTGCCTCTACCACCTTTCACTAAGATATTAGCACAGGTATATAGCTACATATTTCACTTATTCGTCCTAAAAATATTAGCTGCTAATACCTGCAAATCTGCAAAATATCTACATCTATCTATCCATATACAACATGCCAACAAAATAGCGTGAATAATCAGGTAATATCTCACTTATGTTTACAGATATGAAAAAATTATTTTTCTTTTAAATATTATGGAAATTCCAGATACTCAGGCATCTTCTTCATCTTCATTGAAAAGAGGACAACCATCTTCATCCTTCGAAGCAGCTTCAAATCTGACGAAGAGAAAAAAAACCCAGCGTTGATTAAAGAAACAGGTCTTGATCACTTGCGCAGTCCATATATCTAAGGATTACGATCTATTCATGAATAAGAAGAAGCAGAAATAGTAGAGGTTTTAAGATCGACCACCAGAGACAAAAATTACAAGTTCTTAAAATGCTCAATGAGGAAGAATATTCTAATCCTTTGGACAATGATGAAGCTTTGAGTGTTTATATTGAAATGGATTTTTCGAAATCTCAATATATTTTACTGATAAATATATTAACAAAAAGAAAATACGGATTTAGTTATACACAGAAAATGGGGATGTGACGGATCTTCAGTTCAAAGTGAATATAAACAGATATTCTTTGAAGAATCAGAAAATATTTCAGATGCTCATTTGTTTATCGTCTCCTTCGTTCCTCTGAGAATTGTTGATATGAAAACAAATCATATGGTATGGGAAAACCCATGTCCCTCCTCAGTTAGATTTTGTCGTCCCAAATCAATTGAATAGTGCAAAGAAACTCCGGAAAAAATACGTGAAGTTTCAGAAATAATAATGATAGTATATCATTAGTATTACCCACAGTAGTAAGTTAAGATGGGAAAGAAACTAAAGTAATACATACGTTCTATCAGACCATTATTAATGGAAAAGTATCCCAAGTGCTCACTAATAGCAAAATGCACTATATGTGGAGCTACTCCGAATGATATAAACGACCTACCCAAAGTACTTGAGAGATCAAATAACGAAAGCGCATATCAGTACGGGCTGTCAACACTCCATGCATGAATTCGATCAATGGAAACTATTTTGCACATATCGTATAATAGGGAGTTTAAAAGCTGGTCGGCAGTAAAAGACGAACATAAGGAAATGGAGGCGGAAAGGAAGAAAAACGTTAAAAAGCGGTTTTGACAAGAGTTAGGTTTGATAATAGACAAACCTCGACCAGGTACTGGAACATCGTATGATGGCAATATGGCAAGAAGGTTCTTTGCTAACTGTGGAAAATCAGCTGTAATATCAGGTGTAGAAAAAGGTAAGATATATTATATATTTTTATAATAAATTTTTATAAGTATGTATTTCATTTCAAAGGTTTCATATCATTTTATAAACACTATCGTGTTCAGAAAAAGTTGATGCTGATAAGTTTGGAGAAAGCTGTTTGTAAGTAAATAAGAATTATGCTATATGCCCTCTTCAATACATATACTCCTTATACATGGAAAGGATATTATAAAATATTTTGGTATGATTCCCATGATTCTGTTAGAAAATTAGGAATATTTTCAATTTTAAAATAAAAAATGTTAAACAAACAAAAATTGTTGAATTACAATGTTAATAAGTTTATAATGAATTTGTTATGGTATAGATTGCAACTATACTTTTTATTTTTTTATATAAAAAAAATTTATTCCTTGGACGAAAAAAAATAAAACAAACTAATTTTTAAACTTAAATAACTTTAGAAATAATTAAAGTATCAACTTAAGTTTTCGTAAATAACTACAATATATACTCAGTAATGTTCCCTCCAAATTTCAAAACAATCGGATGATAAATAACAAACTAACAGATTTTAGCTACGCCAAGCCCAAAAAGGAACCACTGTGCGCTGGTCGACGCATTGTATTCACCCTGTGTTAAGATCACTGTGACATTAGGCCATTGTGGAAGGTACTCACAATAATCTACAATACATGTCTGTACAAAGAATGTTGAGTATTTGGGGGAATCAGTGGTAATTTTGGCAAAACAACTAATTTCAAAAGAATCTAAAGTTTTGGAAGAGCATACAAATCGTTAACGTTGCATAAAATTACTAAGATTTTATAAAATCTAGTGCTGAATGCACCGTCCAACAGAGGTTATCCAGTATTATTCATAATTTTTTTTAAGTTTTTTTTTACACCTTTCCCCATATGTGACCTGCTCCACGAAGAGGGGCCTCTGCGCCGAAATTTTTTTTTTACTTTTTGAGAAAAAAACGCTCTTTCAAATGCCGCAAACCGCAAGTTTCTATGTCTTTTAGTTTTTTTACAAATCACCTGTAAAGATGAACATAATTAATGAAAAAATTGAAAACTGTGATATAAACAGATAATATATATCATTCATTCCATGAGAAAACGCCACAAATCTGACCGAAGGTCTTCCGATTTTCTTCAAATTTTGCACGGAGAGACTCTATGGAGCCAAATATACATTTGCGTTTTTAGATTTTTAAAATTGTTAAAGATCGCGATTTTATTAGCGTTTTACATTTTTCAAAAAGTTAAAAAAATGCAAAAAGTAGTGAACTTTGAAGAGCCACATTTCCATAAGTGGACCGAATTTTTCAAAGATTTAAAAAGTTTCTGAAAGCTGTTTTTGTATATTTTATGAGTTGCAGTTTATGCAAATGCAATTTTTAAGTGCATTTTGCAGTGCGTTTTCCCCCTTCGATTTTCAAAAAAAAACATTTTTGTAAAATTTAGAATAGTATTTATTAAATAAATGTTCTCTTTTTCTGGGACAAAGAATTTTTCTATTTTTAATGATTTTTTAAAAAAAAACATGTGAAATATTTCATATAAAAAGTTGTTATTTTTTTGTTACTACTCACAGAATTGTACACACATATGTACAAATGTGTACATCCAATTCTAGTAGCATGCAGTTTCCTAGGAATAAGTATTTGGCATCAAAAAGTAAGCCTACTTACAAAAAAATCAAAAGAAAAACAATTTTTCTTCTGTACATTAGAATTTTTTGCAAAGTGCATCCAAAAATAGCATTTATATTACAAGTAATTGCATTCGCATTATTCTCAATCGGCATTATTTTAGAAAAACACACTTTAAATGACAACAATACCTTACAGTAACTTTTTAAATAATAGTAATGCGACAAAAACTTTTAAAATATAGCAATTCAAAGTTACATACCAAATAAATTTCTCTCATATTTTGTACAAACATTTTCAAAATCCTAAAAAAAATTAATTTTTTTTTTTATATGAAAAATCAAGTAAGTATATTTTGACGTAGAATACGTCTTACCTTACGGTATGAGGAGTCATGTCAGGTTTTTATTGTTGTAATCTTTATTTCATTGAATTTGAGGAAACGGCTAGATGAATTTTTTTAAAATTTTTTTTGTAGGTAAATGAAGATGTTATCTTTCGTTTGATATACATTTCATATTGGTTGATATATTTCTAGTATTTTAGTTTCTCAAATGAAAATTGTTTAAACACATACACTCAAACATATGTGTGGTTTTTGGTTGAGTGTTTTTGGTTGCTCAACATTGCTTAGGAACATGTATCTAGTAAAAAGTGAAACGAACAGCAAGCTAATGTTGCTTGGCAACATGTATCTAGTAAAAAGTGAAACAAACAGTAAGCTAACGTAATAAAGCTTTTTTGCGAAAGCTTCAATAAAGCTGTTGTAACATTAATTTTGAATTGTAAAGCGTAAAGCTTTCACACAACGCTCGAATGCTAATGCGAAGACTCGATAAGGTAAACCTTTTTTAATATTAGGGCGGCCCTCTCAACATTCGCAGAACTTATTTCAATAAAAATATTAATTAAAATACATAAATTAAATTAAGTTTAAAAAAATTTAACATAATATTTTTTTTTTTAAACGGACTTGAATCAAATGCCGTTGGTAAATATAAAAATTACAGCAGACAGTTGTCCGAGGCCTTCGGCCACGGACAGTCCTGCAGGCTGTGTCAGAGACATGGCCATTAAGTTTAACGTAGAATACGCCATCCGATAAGACAGAAAACATATATAACAATAAATGATAAATAATATAAGCAAATGAATTTATTGTTATATATGTTTTCTGTCATATCGGATGGCGTATTCTACGTTAAACTTAATGGCCGTGTCTCTGACACAGCCTGCAGGGACAGTCCGTGGCCGAAGGCCTCGGACAACTGTCTGCTGTAATTTTTTAAAAAATCATTACAAATAGTAAGCTGCCTTGTCCCAAAAAAAGATTACTTGTCTTTTTTATAAAAAATTCTGAATTTTGCAATGATGTTAAATTTTTTAAAATCATAGGGGGAAAAAGAAGTGGAAAATGCATTCAAAAAGTGCAGTTGCTATAAAAATGCATTTCTGAAATCGAGCCCTCATTTTTAGAGTACGGATTCTACAAATAGACAACCGTATCATTCACAAACTTTTTAAACTTTTGAAATAGTCCATCTACTTAAAAAAATATAGCTCTCCAAACTTCACAACTTTTTTAATTTTTTTAGGTTTTTCAAAAATGAAAAACGCGAATAAAATCGCGAGTTTTTTAAATTTCAAATATCTGAGAATGGGATTCTCTTAATGGCTCCATAGATATATGGAGCCAATATAAACAAAATCAGAAAATCACTTATTTTCAACTTTCTTTCTTGGAACGAATGATATAACATTTGAAATTTAAAACAAGTTCAATATCAAAGGTACAAAATTACAAGAATATCAAAATTTTACGCTTTTTTACTCCTAACACGCTTTTTTGGTGGTTCTTCTGTATTTTGCTGCTTTTCACCTTTGTCTGTTCAGGTTGAAGGAAGAGTTGCGGAGGTCCCTTTTCGTGGAGCGGGTCACATATATACTTAATGTCCTCATTATATCGGTCTTTTTCTAACATACAGATTTTTTAAATATCTGTAATATGACGCCCGGGGCGGGGCATTGGTGTTTTGTTAAATACTTCATTTGGCTTCATTAAAGACGGTCAAACTGTAACCTAAACCTTTGGAACAACAAAGTTGTTCTTATTTTTTTTAATAAGTTACATTAGCCCTCCTTATTGGCGTTAATCAGCTTGAGTACAAAGGCCGATATGTCCTATAAGGTAATTTTCCAACAACAGCCCTAAAGTTAGTGTGTACTTATTTTTATGAGTGTATGTATCTGTGATATTACTATGGAAGTGCATGCCGAATGATTTATAATATCAGCACTAGCAAACAAAACAAAAACTGCGACGGCAATCGTGAAGATCATCATCATGATTATGAAGATCGCGTGCTAAGCGCCAAGATTTTTCAGAATGAAGAATACAACACGACATTAGTTAGAAAGATCTTAGTTTAGTTTTCTTTGTTTTGTTGGATTTTTCCTTTTGAAGCTACGACTGGCTACATGATATGCATTATTGTAATTGTGTGATTTTTGTTTGTTTTATTTCGTTTTTCAGGGAAGAGTTATAATTTTAAACGCTGTCTATTTTTCGCATTTGTGAGACGTTCTCCATACAAACCATTAAGTCATGTTTTGAGCTGGTTGACATGCCAGCGAAGTCAGCTTCAAGCCATCAACTGATTACAGCCAAGTTTAACAATTATACTTGGCCAAACTGAATTCCACCAGAAGCAAAAATGTAAACTTTCACTTTCGGTTTTGTTAAAGCTTTTCAAAGCAACCAAACAGCACAACGCCAGATCTGTAAATGGTTTATTTCCTTTTGCAGCAGCATGGTGAGGAGGAAGTCAACGCAAGGTTCAAAAACCTTTGTGGCAGAGTTTGTTTACACTTTGAATGTCATGGAAGTAGCAAAATATAAAAAAAAATCAACCAGCTACGAATTTGCACTTTTTGGACAGAAATAAATAAAACAGAAATGCCATCGAGGCTGCTGCCGTGAAATCGCATAAAATACAAGGTGTTCAGTTTTGACGGCTAAGGTTTGAATGTCGGTTACTTTAATAGCAAAAATGTATTTCATCCAAATGCCTCATTTGACTTGACAATTAGTTTATCTTGTTAAACCTATTAGGATTTCTATTTCACGTATAGCTCACTCTACTATAATGAGCTGAATTGAGCCAAATAGTGACTGAATTCTCGGTATAACATCAATATTTAAGAGCCAGTTACTGCAAAGTAGTTAACCGATATTTGTTGGTTAAACACTTGATTTCAACTATTAGTGCTGTTTCTCAGAGCTGGTTTTCTGTTCGTTTAATTCGTGTTTAATTGAGCAAAATTAGTCAGTTAAACGGTAGTTAGTATTCAATTAACAGGCCATTAAACTGAGTTTAACTTACGGCCCAAATCACATATCTTATGAACAATTCTCAGGTCAGAGATGAATATCTTGTTATAATTAATCTAGAATTAATTTCCCTCAATACTGATTCATTCCGGCAATAATCGAAAAAGTCAAAATTCGTTGATTACATCTTATTTAAAAAAGACAGCTGCTATTGACATTTTCTCTTCCCATATTCTCTTCCACACATTTGTTTTCTCTTCAGTTTTATTGGCATTTGTGCGTTTGCATTCTATATCTGCGCTGTTTTTTCACTAAGCACAAGAAGATTGTTATGGTATTGAAACTTTTTTGCCATTTGCCATTATTTTCAATTATTATGAAAATATCTTTTCCAATTTGATCGCATTTTGTGATTTGTCTTGTTTAATAAATCAGCTGTTTTCTGATGTCCGTTTTGGTATTTACCATTATTGCCATCTATTAAGTACTACATGATTGTGTTGTTTATAATACCAAAAAACTCCTCTTATCATAATTGCATGGTTAAGCCACGTTTGCAGTTCTTGCGAAATTTTCGTAAGAAATTTTGTCAATTATCTCTATACGGACATTTTTATTGCAGAGAATTTCCACTTATCTCTGATTTAAGACCCGCATTCAGTTCTTGCGAATTTTTTCGTAAAAATTTCTGATACTTAACTCTAAACGGAAAATTAGGAAAATAAGAAGGTTACCACCTGTCTCTGATCTACCTTGCAAATATTTCATTTATAATACATCTACGCACTCCATTTTATTTTTAACGCATGTGGTCTTACTTCGGATTGCTAAAATGATTGGAATGTCAAAATTCCGGTCCCAATTCTGAAATAACTTTGGCGTAACAACCCTGTAATTGACTTTGCCTACGAAATTTTCTCAAAGAAATCAGTACCAACCAATGAAAAGAGAGCAAAATTTTCGTTTTAAGAAATTTTCGTTACTTTTTGGAACGAAGTTCCCTGTCGCACGTTGCGGGATGGAGCTTAAATTAATAAAATTACCAACCAGTGTTATCAACTACATTGGGTACTTTTGCTTTGGTTCCTGTCTGGACTAACATATGTTGGGAAATTTCTTGTTTAATGGAAAGTTTTCTATGTGGAGCCTGTAACCAATATTTAGTTATATTGTAGTTTTGAACCCAATAAAAAGTAAATTTAGAAAAGCCAAAGTGAATGATGTTTAAAAAAAGAAAATTTTCTTAAATAAGTGACTTCTTACAAAAAAGGAAATTTTCCCAAAAAAATACCTATTCATATTCTTAAACAAAGTACCTTTTCTTAAAAAACTGCCTTATCTTAAAGAAGTACCCTTGCTTTAAGGAAGTAAATTTTCTTACAAAAAGTAAATTTTCTTAAAAAAATATCTTTTTTAATTAGTACCTTTTCTTAAAAAAAGTACATTTTCTTACAACAAATGGCATTTTCTTAAAAAACTACATTTTCTTTAAAGAGTAGCTTTTTTGAAACAAACCAACTTTCCTGAATTAATAAATACCTACTCTTAAAAATTTACCTATTTTTCCTAAAAACCAATTCTACAAACCAATTCTAAAAAAATTCAATTTCTTAAAAAACCCGTTTCTTCAAAAAAAAAACAATACTTTCTCTTAGAAAAACCATTTCTTACATTAATTCCTTTACTTAAAAGTACCTTTTCTTAAAAATAAAATAATTCCTTTTCTTTTATTTTCTTGAAATTTCTGAAAATAAGTATATTTTCTTAAAAAAATAACATTTTCCTAACAAGAGTACCACTTCTTTAAAAAGCAGCTGGTCTTAAAAAAGTACTTTTTGTAAAAAAATTATACTTTTATGTTTTTTTCTTACAGAAAGTACTTCTTCTTAGAAATAGTACCTTTTATTACAAAAAACAAGATTTTAATAAAAGAAGTAACTCTCTTTAAAAAAAAAAACAGCCGACAGTTGTCCGAGGCCTTCGGCCACGGACTGTCCCTGCAGGCTGTGTCAGAGACACGGCCATTAAGTTTAACGTAGAATACGCCATCCGATAAGACAGAAAACATATATAACAATAAATGATAACTGATAAACGTCAACTGTCAGCTGCTGTCAAACAGCATCAAGCAGCATTGTTATTTTGCTTACTTGGCAGCACTTTCATTTAACATAAAAATGTATGAATTAATTTTTTCATATATTTTTTATAACTATATATCCATGTTAAATTCAAATTCACATTTAACATTTTGTTTCACTTAAATACATAAGTAAATATACAAAATTTCAATATTTCGTCAATCAAAACAACAGCCGAAGGTGTGTGTCCACACTGAAACAGCATCATAGTTTATGTCCACGCTACAAACTCAAACACTCAACCAAACACCACACATATGTTTGAGTGTATGTGTTTAAACAATTTTCATTTGAGAAATTTAAATATTAGGAAGATATCAACCAATATGAAATGTATATCAAACGAAAGATAACATCTTCATTTACCTACAAAAAAATTTTTAAAAAAAATTATCTCGCCGTTTCCTCATAATCAATGAAATAAAGATTACAACAATAATAATCTGACATGACTCCCTATACCGTAAGGTAAGACGTATTCTATGCCAAAAAGGACATTTTCGGGAAAATATAATACATATTGGGGGTGATATTTTTATATTTGTTCGGCCTTTTTTTGGTACTTTTTTATTTTAATGTTCAAGCTGAACACCACTCTATATCTCAATAAATAGAGATACAGTAGTTCAAAAAAGAAGATTTTTTGCAAATGCATCGTCATGATTCCTGGCAAACCGTATAGGTATTTCAGATCTCGCCATATATCTTCATCAGCGGTTTTTTGTAATGCTGCTTTTGAAAAATTCATCAAATTTTACAATGTGCAAGATATTTTCAAAAAAATGCATTCTATGAAAAAACAATTCTTAAAAAAGTTTATCATTTTACAAAATGTTTCTCTTCTTAAAGATCCATTTAAATTGTCGCATTTTTCAAAGGGACCTTAGGCGTGTTGGAACTAACTAGTACACAATATATAGCGAAAGGAACTTCGTTCCAACCGGCTGACCCCTGACACCTCATGCAATTTTTGTTGCAGAGAGTTTCCACCTATATCAGATTTACCTTGCAAATACTTCACTAATAATTCCTCGTCGTACTCCATTTTATTTTTAACGCATGTGATGTTACTTTTGTTTCTTGAAGTAACTGAAATCTTAAAATTCCCGTCCCAAATAATTGGCAAAACACTGTTTTCGTACGAAATAACTACGACATAACAACCCTGTAATTTTTTGCACAGTTCTGCGGACCAGACAAATGGAAAGTGAACGAAATTTTTGTTTCACGTTATTTTTATACACGCTATTTTTATACACGTACTCCTCATGGCAATGAAAATTTCATAAAAACTGAATACAGCGGTTAAATGGAAATTTTCTTGTAGAGAGTTACAACAAATCTCTGACTTACGTGGCAACTATTTTATTAATATTTCCTAGTCGAACTCCATTTTATTTTTAACACATGTGGTGTTACTTTAGATTGTTAAAATAGCCGAAATGTCAAAATTCCGTTCCCACACAATTATTAAACAATTGTTTTCGTATGAGATAACTGAGGCGTAACAACCCTGTAAATGATTTTGCCTACGAAATTTTCTCAAAGAGTACCAACCAACGAAGAGAGAGTGACATTTTAGTTTCATAAAATTTTCGTTACTTTTAGAAAGAAGTTCCTTATCGCACAAAAATTAAACAACTTTTGTTTTAACACTATTATGCTACATCCCACTATTATCAACTATATTTTTTACTTTTGCTTTGGATTGTGTCTAAACTAACTAGATGGCTCACATAGGTTGGGCATTTTCTTGGTTAATGGGACGTTTTCTAGGTGGAGCCTGTAACAAATATTTAGTATATACATATTGTAGATTTGAACACAATTAAAAGAAGTGGCATTTCCAAAAAAATGATAACTTTCTCACAAATTGTAAATTTTCTTAAAAAAGTATTTTTTTTTTTTAAATACGTTCCTTTCTCAAAAAATTGAAGTCTCTTACAACAAAAAGCCTTTTCTTAACAAACGACCTTTTGTGTAAAGAGTACCTTGTTTGTGAAACAAAATAATTTTCTTGAGATACGTACCTATTCTTAAAAATTTACCTATTCTTGGAAAAACGATCAATTCTAAAAAAAATTCCAATTTCTTAAAAAAAACCTTTTCCTCAAAAAAAATACCTACTCTTAAAAAATACATTTTCTTACAATAATTCCTTTTCTTAAAAGTACATTTTCTTAAAAATAAAATAATACCTTTTCGTTTCTTGAAATATGTAGCCTTTCTGAAAATATGTAAATTTTCTTAACAAAAAAACCTTTTCCTAAAAAGAGTACTAATTCTTTAAAAATTACCTGATCTTAAAAAAAGTACTTCTTTGTAAAAAAATTCATACTCTTATGGTTTTTTCTTACAGAAAGTACTTCTTCTTATAAATAGTACCTTTTCTTAAAAAAAACATTACCTTTTAATAAAAGAAGTAGCTCTTTTTAAAAAAAGCCCTTTGCGGGAAAATATAATACATATTCTTACAAAAAGGACCTGAAAATATACCTTTTTAAACAAAATACATTCTATAAAAAAAAACTTTTTCTTAAAAAAAATTAATCATTTTACAAAAAGTATCTTTTCTTAAAGTTTTAAATTATCGTATTTTCCAACGGGCGCTTTAGGCGTGTTGGAACTAACTAGTACATAATATACAGGGTGATTCAGGAAGTTCCGGACAAATTTCTCCAGCGTATTCCTTGGCTCATTTCATGAAGAAAAGTCCACTAGAACCATGTCTGAAAATGCAAGGGTGCGAAATGGCAGCGGGTTCAAAATTTTCGGATTGGCGGTCGGAGGATAGTAGGGTAAAGTTGCTAACTTCTGAGCCAGTGGTCGGATTTTTGGGCTTGTTGGAAGGGTCTTTAAGAGGCCTTTCAGAATCAATAAAAAAAGTAGAAAAAAGTCAAATCGCCGAGATACAGAGCTTTCGGAAAAAAATGGGAAAAAAAATTCATATAACCTCAATTTTCTCAGCCAGATGGCAGGTAACTTCTGTTTTTTTCTGTTGAAAGATAGCCATACCTCTTACCTTTCCAAACTGACCTAAAATGTTCCAAAGTTATGACCATTTTACTGAAATGCAAAAATGTTTGTTTTTGTTTTTGGAAGCGAAATAACAGCACACATTTAAAAAAAATCCGACCACTGGCTCAGAAGTTAGCAACTTTACCCTACTACCATCCGACCATCAATCCGAAAATGTTGAACCCGCTGCCATTTCGCACTATTGCATTTTCGGACACGGTCCTAGTGGACTTTTCTTCATGAAATGAGCCAAGGGATACGCTGGAGAAATTTGTCCGGAACTTCCTGAATCACCCTGTATAGCGAAAGGAACTTCGTTCCAACCGGGTGTCCTCTGACAACTCATTTAATTTTTTTTATACACGTACTTCTTAAGGGAACGAAAATTTCATAAAAACTGATTAGCGGGCTTTAATTATGAACTGAAAAATTGGTGATTGCAGAGCTGAATTGGCCATCGACTCATTTTGGATCTGCTCTTACGTCGAAAGTGGATGGCCAGTTTACTTAATTTTAGGAGTCAATTAAGCCAGTAATCAGAGGACTTAGAGAGGCCAATTTGCAGTCGGTGATACCTTAGGGTAACATATGTGTCAAAAGCATGAATACTCTCTACAGAGCGGACAGCTCGAAAACAAGAGCAACATATGATGCCAAGTAATCACTCTATTCGGAATTGTCAATTAACCTGTCCGAAAATTATTTTAAAAATTCAAACTGTTTGAGCAACTGCTTGTTAATAAACTTTAAATATTTCAAAACATCGCACAGTTATTTGCTGATGACCGCAAACGTTATAAGAATAGCATAATAATAATAAGTACGCCAATATACGGATATGCACCAGAAATGCAAGAAGAGTATACAAATCCCGTGCAAGTATCCAACTGGCAGATGTCCTCGGAAATGATAAGACTTAGTTCAACAATATCTAGGAACTTGTGATGGACAGGACATGACTGTACAGGGATGAACAACTGTGACAATTGCAGCTGCCATGAAATCAATCATGAATTTGGTTACGGATTTGTAATTGGCAAATGGCTGTGACATGAAGTCTCTGCTTCCAACTCCCTAATTGAACGTATAGCGACTTACGGCATAAAGGAGAAATATTTCAGCATTTCGTTAATTTTTGAGTGCGCCTGATAGATTTCACCGAGATTCCATCACAAAGACTTCCACAAGGCTAGAAACAAAGAACTTCTTTGATTACTTGGTAATTGACCGGAGGCACTCTACAGAACTATGGACGTGCATATGATTAGAGGCGCTAATATATATTTAGATCATTATCTTGCGGCACACGTTCGTACAAGAATATGAAGGCAGGTCTTCACAAAATGCTATGCCACGGAAAAATACAACTCTGTGAAATAGATTAAAAACTCACCTCAAGGCACAGCAACAATGCGAGAACGCATGAGGAAAAAGAAGAACATTGTGGAAAAATTCTGTCTGTTCTTGTTGTTGGAATTATAGGCCTGTCAGTGATGTTGATACTTAGGCATCTTCGATCGATACTAATTCGCATATGTGAATTGCAGAATTGAGTTTGTATATATAAAGGGTTTTCAATAAGAGCGCTAAAAAAGTTTTTTTTTAAATAAAACAAAACCGGTTTTAAATACCAATGAAATTCTTTATTCCTGTGAAAGTACGTTCGATGCCATTATGTATGGAACTCGATTTCTTTTGCATGGCCACCACAGGCACGCTTGCAGAAGCCCAGACGCTGAACCCAATTTTCGACGGTTTTCAAGCATATATCGGCCGATACTACTGCAATTTCACGTTCGATATTCGTACGAAGTGCATCAATCGTCGCTGGCTTGTTGGCATAGACCATAGACTTAACGTAGCCCCACAGGAAATAGTCTAACGGGGGAAAATCGCACGACCGAGAGCCATTTCGTGAGATAACACGTTCACCAAACTTGGTTTCCAATAAATTGATTGTGGCATTCGCTGTGTGGCTTGTGACGCCGTCCTGTTGGAACCACATGTCCTACAAGTCCATATTTCCAATAGGGGCCAAAAATATTCAGTTATCATTGAACGGTAGCGATTCGCATTCACAGTAATGTGCCGGACTTGATCATCACGGTAGAAGTACGGCCCAATGACGCCGCCGGCCCATAAACCCCACCAAACCATAATTTTTGACTCATGGATTACGTGGGGATTGCTGTCTGACCAATAACGCATATTTTGCTTATTGACGGAGCCATTCAGCCAGAAATGAGCCTCATCGCTGATTGCTGAGGCCTCTTAAAGTTGAGGCCACTGATTCCAAATTTCGGTAGTAAATTTTAATAATTTCGACTCGTTGTTGGCTCGTATATATTTCCATGATGAAATGGCAAACCTTACTGAAGAGAAATGTCAAAAGAGCGGGAAAAATATGGCGTCGTTTGCTGTCCCTATCGATTTACATTTGTAGCGTCTCTGTTGAAAAACCCTTTGTTTTTATCCAAACCGTGTATAGTCACCTGATTTTAGTCTGCCCGTGGAAAGTTAAGCCACCAGAATAAAGTGAACGTTGAGTTCAAATACACTTCTACATGCCGGGTGACGATTTTTTCAAATAATTTGGGGGCATACATAGGGCAAATTAATTATACGATGAAATACAAATTGAAAAAAAAATTCAATACCATTGGCAATTGTACTTATTTTCAAAGCATTTCCTTCAATTCTGGCAATTTTGGTTTTCAAATATTTTATAAAGTATGTGCAGGTTTATGACTTTGAAGGTACTACGAGGCAATATCTATCGAAGCCACAAACCTCTACATATAAAATACTTTAAAAACAGAATTGCCAGTAGTCAAACAAAATCAAAACAATTAAAAATATTCCCATATTCATTACAATTGGCAACCGATTCCACAACCTGCATTTGCATTGCCTGAGCAAATGCAAATTCGGAATTTTTTAATTGCCATTGCGAACAATGGTAATTCTTTTGCCTTTGCATTAGATAAAGTAATGCAAATTAAAATCCAATGCAAATTTAAAAAAACCCATGAATGTTGGTTGGGCTTCGGCTTCAACTTGCCATTTTGTGATTTTTAGGGCCCCTAGTTCCGACTGTGACCTGCGACTCTCAAAATCCAACAGGCGAGAGCAAATATTTATGTAAACTTCGTTTAACCACTTAATACCAGTCAATTTGTTGTACTGATGTGACCACACTGATTTTTGATTTGATAAAAACAAATCTTTTAAAGCTTCTGTAAATAATTTTAACTTTGCCCACTTTTGGCGAGCCCTTTGACGACCTCTGCCTCTAACGCCATGCCAGATTCGAATTTACAGCGATCCCAACAAAAAGTTTAAATTTTTTTCAAACCCGTCGGTCCATATTCATATTCATCCGCCATATTCCAGTTAAACAATAAACACCACTCGGTTTTAAGAAGTTATTGTTTTGAAATAACATTCGCCACTATTGCTGAGTAATTAAACTTAACCAAATTTTGGCCAGCAAGAGGGTGCCCTGTTGTTCGTATCGTAGTACATTTCTCTAAAATTTCGTCTTACACAGCGCAAGTTGTTACAACAATTTGAATTAATGTTGGATACATGTATTATAATCAAATCTCCTACCACCAAAACTTGAAAAAGGCGCCAAATCTGTGTATTACATTCCAAGAACACTCCGATCTCTATGCCAAATGATTATTACATACGGAAGCTCTTCAGGTTTGTTGGCCTTAATGATCTGTAATTGTAACGAAATCCATAAATCTTCTCATTTTCCAAATAATTACAACTAAACTTGTGATAGAACAAAATGTCTGTTTACGCTCCACTTCACACATGTACTTAGGGTGTCCTGAAATTTATTTATTTTTATTTCTTTTTTTTTGAATTAAAGTGTTGACTTCAACGTTTCCTCTTGAAGAAATGATTAGGGGAATGTGAAATTTTCGCAGTGCTGTGGAGTCGGAGTCTAAGATATTTGCCTAGAGTCTGAGTCATATTCGAACTACTCTGACTCCAACTTCAATACCACGATTTTATAATTGTGTTTTTCTTTTCTTAAGCCCCGTATGCAGTTCTTGCGAAATTTTCGTAAAAAATTTTGTCATTTATCTCCAAACGGAAAATTTTGTTGCGGATTTACCTTGCAAATATTTAATTTATAATTCCTCTGAGCACTCCATTTTATTTTTAACGCATGTCGTGTTGCTTTTGGTTGTTAAAATTATCGAAATGTCAAAATTCCGGTCCCAAACAATTATCAAACAATTGTTTGCATACGAAATAACTTTGGCGTAACAACCCTGTATTTGATTTTGCCTACCAAATTTTAGCAAAGAGCTGAGTACCAAGCAAATGAAAAGTGAGTGAAATTTTCAGTTGATGAAATTTTCGTTTTTTTTTTACACACGTAAACGAAAATTTCATAAAAACTGTATACCGAACTTTACACAGTATTAGGTAAAACCAGTTTGCTGTAGGTCGAAATTTCCTACGGGAGATAAATTTATTTCTTTCTCGATGGTTATATGTAGCTTGAAACATAGTTTGTTTAAAGTTATGAGGAGTTATAACTTTTCTAAGAAGTTGCGAGATTTGCAACACTTTTAATCAAAACGCGTAAAAGTACCAATTAATATGCAGTAATTCCACGAATTTCAGGAAATGCACTCTAAGAATTTGAATCAGAGGTAAATTATTTTCCATTTGGGATAAATGATTAAACAAATTCCTCTTTATTCGTTATAAAACTTACTTATTTATTTCTCTTATATTCAGGGTATACGAAGAGGGCTTTACTTTCCTTTAGCTGCTGCCTTGAGAGAATGGGCGAAAAGTTAGAAAACTATAAGCCAGGAAGGTTCGGTTTTCTTCTTTTGTTACAAGAAACAATAATAAGGGCAGACCGGAAAAGGTGAAAAAAAGCCAGAAATTAAAAGAGTATAAAAAATAGTGGGTAATCTTTTACAAAACAGGGATGGAATAAATTATATACCATCAAGATTATAAAATCCAAAAATTCACATAATTGTAATTCAGTTACAAGTAACTAATAATTAAAATTAACGAAAAATGCTTATAAAATTATAAAAAAATTAAACATAGTTACTAACATTACACTTTTCCCAGGAGGCAAAGGCAACTCTATTTGTTATATATTTTCTCGTTTGTTTATTTGGAAAACAAAATGTGCTTAACAGAGCCATTGATAATGGGTTTTTAAACGACCATTCAAACCATTGGTGTTTACGAAATGCTGTAGACATAGTCGTAGTCGAGTCATGCCCTGCCAAAGTGATGGAACCGGAGTTTTCAAAATGCTGGAGTCAGAGTCTGACAATTTTTCTACAATTTTGACAGAGTTAATTTTTTATATTTTATAAAAAAGTATTTGAAATGTAACAAAAAAACATTAGAGCAATTTCGCAACATTTGCCACACATGAAAATCTAAAGAGAAATCGAATTTTTCATTACAAATTTTAAAAATATTTGCTTTCTTAAATGACTATTTTTAACAGATGAGTTTATATTTAAATAAACAACATATAAAATTTAAAAAGAATTTAAATCAGATTTAAAAACAAAATATATATTTTTTTCAAATATTTTTTTTTATTTTTAAAAAGCCGGACTAAAAAGTTAACTAATAACAATGAGACAACTGTTCCTCTTATGCGATGTTTTCAAATTAGTTTTTTTTTTTGAGATCTGCTTAAATATTTTGCTCATAACAAGCATCTGATTACGCCAATTGTGTGACCCATCCGACGGGGAGAAACTTTGATACATTCAAGATTATCGACAAAAAAAAAACCCTATCAAATTATTTCAGTTAGTAAGCCTGTGCACAGCTGTCAGTCACCTACAACTGAGCCTCTGATAATGAATTTCACAAACTACGAAACGATCGAATGACAATGTGAAATTAAATCCTTTTTGTGACTGTTGACAATTATGTGTTAAAAAATATATAACTTCCAAGCTAGATTATACTTTACTATGAATTTCTAGAAGAAAAAACTTGTCATAATTCGGGACTTCTTTGTAAAAAGCGGGATTGAAAGCTAAGGCGGTATGATTTCTCATGACACATCGGTTGAACCCACATTTTACCACAAAACAACACCAGATGCAAACTGCGCAAATAAAGTTTGACATTCCCGCAATCAGCTTTTCAATACAAATCGCTAATATTACTTCTTCCACCAAAAAAAAAAGTTTTCATTACATTTCAAAAAGGGTGTTTGTCAGGTCACCCTAATCTATATTCGTTTCATACTTGTTAGGGTTTAAAAAAACCCGGTTATTAGATAAATGTTTAAAACGAATTTTCAAAAATTTGAGGGTTGCTTGATATATGAATATCCCTACTAAAAAGGTTGGCAAAGGGACAGGTAGATCTTAAGATTGAATAACACAAGTTGTGTGTGAGATACGAGTACCAAGTAGTTTGTTATTTTACATGAAAGGCCTCATTCATTACGTATGGAATGTGCCAAAACCAATATTTTCCCATTACTTCCATGAAGAAACTATGCCCCCAGCTTCCCACAATCAGTCGGCCGTGCTTTTTCTATTTTTTCACTCACTGATTGGAACCTACAGCTTTCCAGCGGTTCCGAACGGTTTTTTGAGAAGCATTTTCGTGGCTAAATACTCGAATGTGTCGCCTCCACTAAGCGAATCATAGCACCACCGCAGGCCACTGTGGAAAATGACCTCGCACAAATGGCCGCCGCAGCTTAGATTGGTGGTTCGCATACGAGATTTATTGCCATAAACATGAGACTTAAATAAACCAGACAAGGATAAATCGAACGTGATCAAATAGCGTGACATCGGTGACCAGTTCACTCTATCTCTGCGTGAAATATCCAACCAGTTGGCAAAATCATCCTGAACGAAGTAGTCTTCAATGATTTCTGTTAGACATTTTGATTTTTGCCTCTCACGACACTTGCCTCTTGAACTGTAGTCCAATACCTTCGTATTGGACATGGTGAGCAATAATCTGGTTATGTAGTCACCCACCAGAATCTATTTCAAGTTGCCGTAAAAATGAGAAAAATATGAGAAAAAAACAACATGAGAGAGAAAAAATATGAGAATATGAGAAAAAAAACAACAAACGAAATATGAAAAAGAAAACTATAAAATAAATAAAAGGTCTCCCATTAAATCCCATGAAGTAATTGGAGAGAGCTTCTCACAACCAGTGAGCTGTACGCTTTTTAGTTTTATACTCATTGATTGGGACCTACAGTTTTACAACGGTTCCGAACGGTATTTTTAGGAGCTTTTTCATGGCTAAATACCCGATAGTGTCCCCGTCACTATACGAGGTGATCGCCGCCGTAAGATAATATTTAAGGTGATGGATCTAATGTACAAGAGGCGCGCACACTAACCATTGCACCAAAAGACTAAGGGGACACAATAATTACAACAAAATGGAGAGGAAGCATAGAAAAAAAACAAGAGTATCTATCCCTCCCTTTACGATCCTTCGTTGACGATGAGGTAGCACGCCATTTCATCGAGTTCAAGTTGCTGTTGAAATTTATTCTTTGGTTGGCCATAAAACGGACAATGCAACCAAGATAAAACATAATTTAGCGGTCATTTGCTGCATGGTTTGCTTCTGGTTGCTTATCGCTGTCTCAATCAATCAATTTCCTACTACATATTTGATCAGCTGTGTCATGGAGACCACCTGATTGGACTTTAACATTGTAGCGAGACGGTTATTTTCAATTTCATTGATAATAATTCAAAATTAAACTTAAATTTTTGGAAGCAATTTTTGCTAACTGTACTCTCATTTGCACCATGGTGGGGTATAGCGACTTGTTTGAAAATATCGTCGACGAGTTGCATGGACCGTAGCCGATTTGTCGTCAGCGATTTCTTATGGTCGTGCACCCGTCGGTTAAGATGTCGCGAAAACGTGGCCAACTAGGCATATCGTTCAATTTCATATCACCCAATGCCATCACCGTTGTCGAAGACATACTGTCGAATGATGCAACCGTCTGTCCCAAAATACACAACAACTAGTGTCTTTCTGCAGATGCATTGTCACTTGGTGGACCACGTGTGGATTGGTATCATTCCAAATCCAGAAATTTTGCCTGTTGACATACCAGTTGATTCTAAAATTGGCTTCATCGTGTATCGTTTCCACACCCACCCAGTTTGATAGTGGGATTAATCATTTGCAAATCTTCTTCGACGCTGTAATGTGCCATATTGATTTGTCTTGTCTTGGATACAAATGTAACGGGTTTGTAGCTTGTCACTAATATAGTATACTTGTGTCCAAACATATTGTGTTTTCTATTCAATATAACATATTTGGGACACAATGAGTAATAGGATATTATATATGTATTTGTACCCCAAATGTGGCTTTGTTTGTTGAAAACTGCTGAAAATACTACTGTCTGTCACAATTAAGAAACAAAAAGTACCAGATCTTCAATACCCGAAAAGAATGCTTGCAAACATGTATATATTGTTGCTGGGGTCTTTATTTTTCAGCGTGTATTGGAAAACTATTTTACATGCCATGAAAAGGTAGGGGAGAGCTTCTCTGAACCAGTAAACTGTACGATTTCTAGGTTTGCACTCACTGATTGGTACCTACAGTTTTACACCGGTTCCGATTAGTTTTTGAGAAGATTTATTGCACTTAATTACTCTATAGTGTCGCCGTCACTAAGCGATGTGACGTCGTCTTTTCATTTGGTAAGTAGTGCACTGAGAAGTGTAGTAAACTATGTAGTAAATAGTGCTGTAAGTAGTGTAGTATGGAGATTAAAAACTAGTTTAGTAAGTACACGCGAAACGAAAAATCAACCCGAGCAACATACGGCAAGAACCATATATACGTATTAGGACGGGTCAAATTGTATGGAACGATTTTTTTTGATGAAGCGTATAGCAAAATCGTAATCTATAGGTGATTTTGAGAAATTTTGCTCAAGAGACCATAATTCTAAGTCGGATTTGGAGCCCCCAAAATTTTAAAAAAGATATTTTTCCACATATATGGATTTTTTTATTTTTTTACATATATATGGGAAAATATCTATTTTGAAATTTTGGGGGGCTCCACATCCGACTTAGAGCTATGGTCTATTGAGCCAAATTTCTCAAAATCACCTATAGATTACGTTTTTGCTATACGCTTCATCAAAAAAAAAATTAACCCGCCCTACTACATATGCTTGCAAGCATTGCTTTCATCAATTGAATATCAGCTGCTTTTTTCTTCTATGTTACCTATCGCGTTATGGTTTTTAGCAGTTTTCAACAAAGAAACTCATATTTGGGTAACAAAAACATATACTATGACATATTAATCTCTGTGTCTCCAACATGTAATATTGAATAGCGAACACAATGTGTTTGGACACAAGTATACTATATTTGCGACAAGCTACAAAACACGTTATATTTGCATCCAGTCAATTAAGAGGTTAGGGTTTTCAGCGTGTATTTTGCAAATTTCGCATATTATATTTTGTATATTCTTATAGAAGAGGAAAAAGTCTATCGACCAATTAAAGTATTGCCTTAAGTCAAATACGTCACATTCTAAATCTGGGGAAAGCCCAACCCAAAATTTGGAAATACTGCACTTAAGAATATGTGTATTAATTTCCTCAACAACACAGATTGACCAGTGAAGCTCATACCGGGAACGAAAGCCACCATATACTACTTATATACGTGAATTGGGAATGTAATAACTGTGTAAAATTTGTGTATTGTGTACTCCAGATAATTACAAAGGTTCTTAAATTAAGTACATATTTTCAACGCTCAACTTTCCTAATTTTAAGGGCACCTTACCTTAAAAGTATGTAACTTAGAAACAACTATGAACTTTGTTGCAATACTTGGAATAATTTTTAGTTCAATGATGTGAAATTAAAATATTTTCGTTCACAAAATTATGTTTCAGGAATTTGTGAACTACACGCTGTAAAATCTGTATTTTTGTTGTTATTTGGATGCAAATATAAAGTGTTTTTGGAACTTGTCGCAAGTATAATATACTTGTGTCCAAATACATTGTGTTTGTTATTCAATATTATAGTTTTGAGACACAATGTTTAATATGTTATAATATATGTGTTTGCGACCCAAATATATCTATGATGGTGATACAAATACAGCTGTGCTTGTTGCACTATCTATGCTCTCTCGAGAGCACGAGAATAAAAGGGGGACAACAAGAGAGTCTATATTGTAAGTGTGTATCTGTATTTTTGCGTTATTTTTTCAGTCAGTGAATCATAAATATTTCTGAATGGGCGTGTAAATTGTAGATGAAATGTTTCTTGTTTTGCCTGATGTATTGCCCTTTAGTTTCATGTATTCAGTCATCAATGGTTCATCGGACAGAGGATATCAAAAGCGCTAGATCACTGAAAAAAGAATAAACGAAGGCTCGGACGTTTAAATGGCTTGTGATGTTACTTTGGTTTTTGTGTATGTGTTTCGTATATATGTGTGTGTGCTAGCAAAGTGAGAAACGATTTTGAGGAAAGAAACTGGAAAGGGCAACAACGTGAAGCCCTTTGTCTGTCCGAGCCTTTACTGAGAAAATCGGAACGGCGGACCATTTGTGAAATAAGTGTAATAAAAAAACTTACTTATCCGGTCACGAACAACCCCGAGGGTTCAGGGACCTTACAAAACGAAGATAACATATTTCGCCAACCAGTTCGATCTTTTGTCTTATCTCTCCAGTTGGCAATACCAAGTGTACGCAGGGATTCGTCAACCTGATCCATCAAGCGGAGTCTTGGTCTTCCTATTTTTCGTCTTACTTCGAGGTCGGTTTCGAAAACCCTTCGTGCTGGTTCGTCTTCATGCATTCTACTGACATGGCCTAGCCAGCGCAATCGCTTTGTTTTGATCCTGCTTAACTATGTCAATGTCGGGATATAGCTCATACAGCTCATGGTTCATGCGTCGCCGATACTCGCCATTGTGCACTATAGGGCCATACATTTTTCGGAGTATTTTTCTCTCGAAGACTCCTACAGATGTTTCATCTGATTACGATAAGACCAAGGATTCTGCGCCATAAAGCAAGACAGGTTGTATGAGAGTCTGGTATAGTTGGACTTATGTAACTCGAGAGAGGGCTTTATCTCTAAAGTGCTTGCTTAGCCCAAAATAACATTTATTCGCAAGCACAATTCTCCGCTTGACCTCAAGGCTAACGTTGTTGTTTTTGCTTACGGCAGATCCGAGGTACATAAATTCGTCCACCACCTCGAAGTTATAACGGTTATCAACGTTCACGCTTTGGTCTAATCGCGTGGAGGCCCTGTTCGTTGAAACCATTAATTTTGTCTTGTCCTCATTTACCGTCAGACCCACTTTTCGTGACTCCTTCTCAATTCTCGAAAACACCACAATAACTTCTCTAATTGTGCGTCCAATGATATCTATATCATCTGCAATAAAAAAAACATAAATAATAAATCCACGATTGTCTTGTATGAACTTGATTTATATATAAATATATTGTTTGTGTACCAACGCAAAGTGATAACCAACGCATAGCTGGAACCTTCTGAAAACAAAAACGTGAGAGACAATATAGAAAGGAGACGCAAAAGAGCAGCAGATTCTCATTTCATAAAAAAAAAGAAATAATGAATTAAATGCAAGTAAATGTAAAAAGGGTCGTTTTAAATCTATTAACTTTTTGTATTAATTATTTATTAATGTGGATAAATAATACCTATATGTATATTGAAATCGAAGAATAATTCGTTTCTAAATTCATATTATTATATTTGAGAGGGAATTCGCATATGCTTCCACGCAAGTATACGTAGGTTTCGGGGAAACACGCGAATGCATCCACGTAAGTATATGGATGTTTGAGATGAAGAACGCATATGTATCCACGCAAAAGCATACATGTTTGTCAGTAAACATGATACTGTTTGCATTTAAATACTAGAAAGTTTGGGACTTGCAAACATATGAATGTTTGAAGTGTGTTCCAAGCATTTACATGGTTCCTGCAGAATATGTTTGGGAAAATATGTTAGAGAGGGCGTGTAATTGTGAATTTTACGCTTTAGGTTGAATTATGTATAATTTTCCTCAAATTCACTATAACTGTATTCAGTTTGAGTAAATTTATTTTAAGAAAATGACGCAAAATTTTTTCATATTTTTTTAAGTCCCTGCCTATTATAGAGGAATAGAGAATTTCGTATATTCTACCCAAAATTTCGTCAGATTTAGTTCAATTTCCCTATTTGAAGTACAAATGCACTATAGCAATTGAATACATTGTGTGAACTAAATTCAAGGAGGTTTTGAAGTCAAATTTACGAATTTTTTTATCCTGACTGTAATCGGGTATATTCGTAAAACCCGATTAACCGATTCTGTCCCCTAAACGAGTTCGGTTTTGATTTCTCTAGTGCATATGAACACACATAGTACTACGTACAAATAACTCCAAACCCGAAATCAATTTCTGATGGATACCAAAGAACCCCCCTCCCCTCGCAGATACAAAAAAGAACACACGATTTTAAGACTTACAAATATTTACTATTGTAGAGATGATGGAAAAGACGGCAAAAGCTACCACAATTTCAACCAGACAGACAGACACTCAAACAAGATGAAAAACGCTCACAAAGAAACATGCCCAGATCGATCAGATATGTTCGTGAGCTGGGTACGTTGTATGTTGGGATACTTTCATACCGCCAATCCCCACATAAGCTCTCACATCTACGCTAACACACACTTGCACACATAAGTGTAACCACCGGCTGACGGCTCGGCTCTCTCGCCAGCCTTTTTACTTGCCCTGCAGTCGGGGCTTGAACATGATGATGCTGCTGTGCCAGCCGTTTAGCGGGCTCAGCTGTGTTGCCAGATACCAGATTCACATAGCAAACGACTTGGTGTTCCTAAGTTATTTACTAGTTGATGTTGTTGTTGTCGTTTCTATTTTCGTAAAGTTGTCTACTAGGCAGTATCACCGTGTAAGTCATCAACGGGCGGGGGGCTTTCTCGAGCGGGGTGTAGTGTAAAAATAACCTCAACTAAGTTCACTGGGGCGAGGTTGAATGAACTTTTTACTTCCACAACGAAACGACAAAACAAAAAAAAAAAAACAAGACGACGACAACAACACCAGCAGAAAAGAAAATACAACAAAAAGTTGTAGTATTGTAATGCCGCAGAAAATGCTGCCGGTGATGGTATGACCAGCTGAGATGTGGAAGACGGAGATGAGGAAGACGAAGATGTTGGAAGAAGAGGCAGATATTCGACTTGTATCAGCCACAACATGAAACCAACATATGGAAAGCATTGACAACTGGTTACAAATGAACCAGGCTAACAAACCAGCAACAGCAGCAGCAGCTACATCGGCCGCAGCAGCTCACCAGAATCAACAACAAATTTGTAATAACTGAGAGTGGGAAGTAAGAAAATATGTTTTTCATTTACAACTTTGGCATGAAATCAACAACAACAACAGCAAACTTGTTGGTTGTTGGCCAAAATCATCCTCGGTTACCAACGACCAGAACGACCAGAAGAATAAACAAGATTTGTCAAAGAAAATACGAGTTTGGAATGAAAAGTGGGGAAAAAGATGGTCTGATATTTTTTGTTTTTAATTTGGAACTGTTGTTATACTTATTTTTACCACTAATTAATTATATGACTGTTATAATTTGTTGTTTAATTTGAATTTCCTGTCCAAATGCAAATTCAAAAAACTTCCAATACTATTGGTAAATTGTACTTATTTTCAAAGCATTTCCTTCACATCTGGTCATTTTGGTTTTCAAATATTGGAACGAAGTTCCTTATCGCACATTGCAGGATGGGGGCTAAATGAAAAAATTTTAAACAACTTTTTTTTAACTACTTTATTATAACCCATTATTATCAATTATATTGGGTACTTTTGGTTTGGTTTGGTTTAACGGGAAGTTTTCTAGGTCGAGCCTGTTTACTACATATTGTACCCAATAAAAAGTAAATTTAGAAAAGCCAAAGTGCAAGACTGTCAAATCCATGAAATACAATCCCGGCCATGGAATTACATTTGGCAGCACACTTACTCGTACTTTTGCCTTGGTTTGTGTCTAGACTAACATATAACATATGGGGGGATATTTCTTGTTTCATGGGAAATTTTCTAGGTGGAGCCTGTTTATTACATATTGTAGTTTTGAACCGAATAAAAAGTAAATTTAGAAAAGTCAAACTGAAAGAAGTTTAAAAAATAAAATTTTCTTAAATGTGTTTTCTTAAAAAAATTAAATTTTCTCAAAAAAAACCTACTCATATTCTTAAACAGAGTACCTTCTCTTAAAAAAAGACGTTATCTTAAAGAAGTACTTTTGTGTAAAAAAGTAAATTTTCTTACAAAAAGTACCTTTTCTTAAAAAAAATGTATTTTTTTAAATAAGTACCTTTTCTTAAAAAAGTACATTATCTTACAACAAATTGCATTTTCTTAATAAACTACATTTTCTTTAAACCGTACCTTTATGTAAAACAAAATAACTTTTCTTGAGATATGTACCTACTCTTAAAATTGTACCTGTTCTTGAAAAAAGGACTAATTCTAAAAACAACCCATTTCTTAAACAAAACCTTTTCCAAAAAAAAATACCTTCTCTTAAAAAATACCTTTTCTAACAAAAATACCTTCTCTTAAAAGTACCTTTTCTTAAAAATAAAATAATACCTTTTCTTTTCTTGAGATATGTAGCCTTTCTGAAATTAAGTAAATTTTCTAAAATAAAACATATATAAATAATAAAAAAAAATACTTCTTTGTAAAAAAAAAATTAATACTCTTAAACTTTTTCTTACAGAAAGTACTTCTTATTAAAAATTGTACCTTTTCTTAAAAAACATTAGCATTTATTAAATGGGACCTATTTTTATACTTTTTTTGAAAAAAATACATTCAATAAAAAAAAAATAGTTCCTAAAAAAGTTCATCGTTTTACAAAAAGTATATTTTTTTAAAGGATCCATTTAAATTATAGTATTTTTCAACAGGCGCCTTAGGCGTGTGGGAACTAACTAATACATAATATATAGCGAAAGGAATTTCGTTCCAACCGGGTGTCCCCTGACACCTCATGTAATTTTTGTGTATGTTTTTATTATGGTTGCATTTTTTTTGGTTTAAACTAAGGTTAAATCTTTCCGAATTCACTTGTATGTGTAATCTCCTGTGTTAGCCTGGTTTAACAGAGTTAACCTTCCAAATGCACTAAACTTGGTTGGCGTAAATGCCGTATGATATCAATACATCAATAACACTTTTATAAATTGCCCAAAATTTCCTTAAAAAATGGGATATTTTGTAGAGTTTATCATAAACAAATGCAAGTAATATGTGTGTCTGCTTGTAGTGCTGGAAACAAATGACAACATTGTTAAATACAAAAAATTGTGTAAACAGCAAAAATTGCTAAAGTCCCAAATTCAGTTTTTGTGAAATCGTCGTAAGTAATTCTGCCGTATAGCTCTAAATGATAAATTTTGTATATATGATGTCCCTTGCAAATATGTTATTAATAATCCCTCTGCGCACTCTATATTATCGTTATCGCATGTGCTGTTACGTTTGTTTGTTAAAATTATTAAAATATCGAAAAATTATCGATATTAATCTACCGCTTCTTTTGTTCGGTAACTTCTTGTTGAAATGTTACGTAGAATATTTATTGAATACACACCAACACCCTAAAATAAATAAAAAAAATTTAGCAGTTCTGTGTCTTCTCTAAGATTTGGTTTCACGTTCTATCAGTTTGTAGGGAAAAATGTATTTTCTAGGCTAGAAACAGTGACATACTATAGGTGACAAATAGGAAAATAAATACATTCGCGCATTCGGTTTATTTTTCTATTTTCCAACTGCTATAGTTGACAGTCAGTGGCCGTAGGTGGTGCAATGGTTATTGTGTGCGACTCTTGTACATGAGAACATGGCGTCGATCCCTGCTCTGACCACCATACATTTCTTTCGACGACGGTCACCTCGCATAGTGACGGCGACACTATCGAGTACTTAACCATGAAAAGGCTTTTCAAAATACCGTTCGGAACCTGTTCGGAATCTGTGGGTCCCAATCAGTGAGTGTAACATTAGAAAGCGGACAGCTTACTGATTCTGAGAAGCTATCACCTATCCCTTCATGGGATGTAATGGGAAACAATTAATCTATTAATTTTTTATAAGGGGCGTTTTTTTCGTGACTTATACACGTTAACTCATACAAACTGAAAACCTGCACGTTAACATGTATAGTTTTAGAAGTTGAGTATAACCCCGATAAAAATGTTACCAAGTTCGACTTTGTTGTATGGAAAATATAAAATGTATGTCATTCCATTTCTTAAATTTCCACGACGTTTCGAAAATAATGATGTAAATATAAGGGGAGTTAATTTTTTTTATCAAAATATTTAAAAAGTTGTATAAAATATTATTTGATTTTTCTTCTTCAAGAAAACGGATTCCAAGGCAATACTGGAGACCAAAGAACTAAAGCAAAACTAAAAGGAAGTCAAGTGAGTGAAGAAGTGACTCTGTCTACTTGCTGCACATTATGCAATTTTGGAACGAAGTTCCTTCCTTATCGGGATGGGGGCTAAATGAAAAATTTTTAAACAACTTTTTTTTAAACTACTTTATTAGAACCCATTATTATCAACTATATTCGGTACTTTTGGTTTGGTTTGGTTTAAAAGGAAGTTTTCTAGGTGGAGCCTGTTTTGGTTTGTGTCCAGACTAAAAAATTTTTGGTTAATGGGAAATTTTGTAGGTGGAGCCTGTTTATTACATATTGTAGTTTGTACCGAAAAAAGTAAATTTATAAAAGCCAAAGTGAAAGAACTTTAAAAAAATAACATATTAAAGAAGTACCTTTGCTTAAAAAAAAAAAATTTCTTACAAAAAAAGTAAATTTTCTTAAAAAAAGTAATTTTTTAAATAAGTACCTTCTCTTAAAAAAGTACATTATCTTACAACAAATTGCATTTTCTTAAAAAACTAAATTTTCTTTAAAGAGTACCTTTTTTGTAAAACAAAATAACTTTTCTTGAGATAAGTACCCACTCTTAAAATTGTATTTGTTCTTTCGTAAAAAAAAGCTTTTCTTCGAAAAAAAATACCTTCTCTTACAAAAAATATCTTTTCTTACAAAAATTCCTTTTCTTAAAAGTACCATTTCTTAAAAATAAAGTACCGCCTGTTCTTTTGTTTTCTTGAGATAAGTAGCCTTCCTGAAAATAAGTAAATTTTCTTAAAAAATATCCTTATCCTAAAAAGAGTACCACTTCTTTAAAAAGTACCAGTTCTTAAAAAAGTATTTTTTTTAAAAAAAATTCATACTCTTAGGCTTTTTCTTAGCTTAGTGACGGCGACACTATCGAGTATTCAGCCATGAAAAAGCTTCTCAAAGTACTGTTCGGAACCGGTGTAAAACTGTAGGACCCAATCAGTGAGTGTGAAACTAGAACGCGCACAGACTACTGGTTTGTGAGAAGCTCTCCCTAATCCTTTCACGGGGTGTAACGGGAAACCATTTTTTTTTATTTTAATAAAAAAAGAACCTCTCAAAATTAATCACTTGTCAAAATCATAAGAATTTTGTTTTTATACTTTTTTGTATTCTTGTATTGTTGGTAACGGGTTTTTCAATAAGAGCGCTACAAAAGTTTTTTTAAATAAAACAAAACCGGTTTTAGATACCAATGAAATTCTTTATTCCTGTGAAAGTACGTTCGATGCCATTATGTATGGAACTCGATTTCTTTTGCATGGCCACCACGGTCACGCTTGCAGAAGTCCAGACACTGAACCCAATTTTCGACGGTTTTCAAGCATAAATCGGCCGATACTGCTGCAATTTCACGTTCGATATTCGTACGAAGTTCATCAATCGTCGCTGGCTTGTTGGCATAGACCATAGACTTGACGTAGCCCCACAGGAATTAATCTAACGGCGTCAAATCGCACGACCGAGGCGGCCAATCGACTGGGTCATTTCGTGAGATAACACGTTCACCAAACTTGGTTTCCTATTGGAACCACATGTCCTCCAAGTCCATATTATGCAATTAGGGCCAAAAATATTCGGTTATCATTGAACGGTAGTGATTCGCATTCACCGTAATGTGCCGGTCTTGATCATCACGGAAGAAGTACAGCCCAATAACGCCGCCGGCCCCTAAACCGCACCAAACCGAAATTTTTTCGGGATGCAATGATGACTCATGGATTAAGTGTGGATTGCTGTCTGACCAATAATGCATATTTTGCTTATTGGCGAAGCCATTCAGCCAGAAATGAGCCTCATCGCTGAAGATGATTTTCCGATGAAAATCCGAATCATTTTCAAGTTGTAGCTCAGCCCAATTCACGAACATACGACGCTTATGGTGGTCAAGCGGCTTCAGTTCTTGCGTCAATTTGATCTTGTAAGGATGTAGGCCAAGATCTTTTCGCAAAATTCGTCACAACGACGTCACAGAGATGCCCAACGCTTGAAACGACGTGTGAGAGACACATTTGGGCTTTCTTGAACTGAAGCCTCAGCGGCAGCAATATTCTCGATACTATGGGCACTTCTTTGTCTCACTGGCACGGGAACATTTTGTACTGTGCCTGTGGATTCAAATTTTTCCACTAGACGCTCAATTGTTGATCTGGTAGGACGATTATGACGACCATAAATTGGGCGTAGCGCTCTTAAAGTTGAGGCCACTGACTCCAAATTTCGGTAGTAAATTTTAATAATTTCGAATCGTTGTTGGCTCGTATATCTTTCCATGATGAAATGGCAAACCTTACTGAAGAGAAATGTCAAAAGAGCGGGAAAAAATATGGCGTCGATTTACTTTTGTAGCGTCTATGTTGAAAAACCCTTATATATTTGTGTAGGGTTTGACAACTGAAACGAATGAACGAAAATAAAATGTCTGTTGTTGCTGCTGATAACTACAACAACATCTGCTGCTAGCATGTATTTGTTGACACTGGCTAGAAACGTGTTGCCGTATCGCATTTTATTTCACACATTACAGCAAATGTTGCCACATTTCGTAGTATTAGTGTGGATCGTTTTATTTAGAAAGTCGTAAGTGGCGATAGCTTAATGGAATAAAAAAACAGCCTTAATGTCAAACTTTCAAACGGAAGTTACACTTTGCATCTGGCAACACTAGTATTACCAGGACCCGAAATATAAGTGGCTACCCACATGTATTAACATAAATGAGATATTTTCATTCTCTGATAGCTTGACTTGTATTTCATGCGATCAAGGAGTAAACATGGGAATTTCTGCCCCTTAAAATGAAAAATAAAAAAATTATAAACGCGTAAAATCATCATATTTCTGTGCATTTTTTCATAAAAAAAGTGTCAATAGCTTTATCTATTTGCTACAACAACATCTATGCATTGGCTTTCAGTGAAAGTCTACATGGACAAGAAGTTGTGATTATTGATGATTTCAGTAAAGTATTGTTTTCGATGTTTTCGTAGTAGTAGTTGTTGTTGAAACAATTCTCGTTAATTTGAGGATTGTTTATCCCTATCATGTGTGAAGATATACTTAAATAATTGTGATGAGATGCCTTGGTGGGCATCGAAATAGCTAGATTCGCCACTATCCACCGAAATAATCAATTTCACTGATCTTGAACCGAAATATGATTTAGAAACATAAACGTTTACAGACCGATATACAAAGTGTTTCGAAAGAAGTCATCCGATGTTGTTTGGCTTTCATATATTTCTAAATGAAAAACTTCGATTCTGTTTTTTGATTATGTTTATTTGAAACTTTAGAATTTTATTGGTTTAGTTGGGAAGATGACATCGGTTAAATGGGCGCCGTCACAATTGATTACCATCGGGCTCGTTTTATGGCATTTTTCATCACTTCGGTGAGAACTTCGGGCGACAGATTATTGCACTCGTGTCGAATGTTGACTTTGAGGGCTTCCAGGGTCTCCAGCTTGTTCACGTAAACACGGGACTTCAAAAAAACCCACAAAAAAAGTGTGGAACGGTTAAATCGGGCGATCTCGCGGGCCACTGCAAATCGCCAAAATGAGAGATGAGGCGACGGCCTCCAGAATATCGGTTGTGGCTCACGCAGTGTTTGCCGTTGCTCCGTCCTATTGGAACCACATGTCCTCCAGTCCTAATTCGTCGAATTGCGGCAGAAAAAAACTCGGATAGCATGGCCCTATAGCGCGCACCGTCCACTGTTGTCGTTTGACCAGCGGCGTTCTCGAAAAAAAAATGGCCCGATGACTCCTCCAGCGTGAACAGCGCACCATGCAGTCACTCTGAGCAGGTGTAATGGCTCCTCGTGCATCTCTCGTGGATTTTCGGTGCCCAGAAGCGATAGTTTTGCTTGTTCACGTACCCGCTGAGGTGGAAATGAGCCTCGTCGCCCATTATGATTTTGGTGGCAAAGTCGTCCACTTGGTCCACGAGATTGAGGATGGCTTGGGCGTAGGTTACACGCGTTTGACGGTCGACAGGCAGCAGCTGATGCACGGACTGGACTTTGTATGGGAACATGCGCAGGTCTTCGACCAAAATTCGCCATAGGGACGACCGGCTGATGTCTAATTGCGAGGCATGGCGTCTGGTCGATGACAACATCCTCGGCAACAACGGCGATGTTCTCGGCAGAACGGGCGGTCCTAGGCCTGCCACTCCTGGCAACGTCTCGTGTGGTCTCATACTCTTCAAGGTTAGTGGCCAAACGGCGCAGTGTTTGCGCAGTCGGTGTCGGACGGCCGGGGAATCGGCGACGGTATTCGCGCTGCGCCAACACCACAGACGAATTATTACACAAAAAAATAGACACGATTATTCCACGTTCTTGGGGAGTGTATCGCTCCATGGCGTGTTTACTTGTATTCTACATCTGTCTAGTCCACAAATGTCAAAACAGATTTGACATTGGCGGCCATTTGCAAAAGAAGAGCATCTTCCAATAGGGTGGTCACTTTTGAAAGAGGAATATGTGAAGATGTCAAAAATGTTACATTAAGTTAAGAATTTGATCAATTTCAATTAGATGAATATGTTTACTTGAATGCTAAGAAAAGGATTGGCATTTTTTCCTAAACCTGGGAAAGTAAGTAATTTTTGTTGCGTAAATCATAGTTTTTGTGGAAAAAATTCGCAAATTTTGGCAAAGATTTATAGCGCAAAAAGAGTGTTAAACCAATTTATATTGTTTTTTTTAATATATTTTAAATTAATATGTTTACTGTAGCACCAAGAAAAATGTGTCACTCTTTCCTCAAACTGGGAAAAGATGTCAAATTTGAAATGCTTTAAATAGACAATTTTTTCCAAAATTTAAAAATTCAACTTCGAAACTTTTTTGATGTCAACTGAGAAATTGAATAAAACGAGTAATTGTTTCCGTTCATTACTTTTTTGTTATAAGATCAGAAGGCATGATGTGACTTTTAAATATGACTCCTTTTATCCATCAATCCATCAATGAAAAGCACTGTGCGTCTTCTCCCGGCCGGGATTGCAAGCCAACATGCGTATTTATAACCGAAACCGGTTAACCGTACCTGGGTTTATAAAAAGTGATATTTTCGATGTACCGGTTTCAGCGGTTATTTCAAGCCAATTAACCAGGGTTTTCGGTTTTTACACAACTGATATAACAACGCAGAATTACAAATCTAAATCCTTTTTCCTAGCTCACTATGGCTACTGTCCCATAAGACAGACACACAAGACTTTGCCAACGAATTATTTCTCCGACAGAGTCCTGAGATAAGTTGCCAAGGCAATATAAGTCATATCTCCAAATCCGATTTAGATGTACGTTCCGGAACTAATGACAACACAGGTAGTATGTTAGCAGAAATGCATAAAACCATAAACAGCATTCACAATCCAGAAAGAAGTACAAAACGTCCAATGGAATATTTACTCAAAGATGGTTTTTCCTAACTGGGGAAGTTCAATATTATTAGAATTTGAATCGGTAGTTAGAACAGATACGTAGAATAAAATAAATAAAAAAAATAATGGGTGGACCATGAAAAATTCGGAATTTGAGCCCCCATATATCGAATCAGATGGCCAGTTTGACATTTATTAATTGACGGATTATTAGGTAAAGGTTAGCAATTAGAAATGGGTGGAAGAAAATTGGGAAATATGAAAAACTTTTATTAACACTTCTGAGCCTTCAATTCAAACTGTAAGAAATCTACGAAATAAATACGATTGAAATAGAGTTCCATCAACTCCGTTTGTGGAACAATTTGTGAAGCGAGTTTGTCATTCCGGGTCCTTATTGAACGAAAGAACTCGTTTACGTGCTCGTCCGATGGAAAATATTGTTGCTGGAGCAGAAGGTATGCTGGAAGTTCCATCAACATCAACTCGCCACCGTTCGCAGTAATTGAATATTTCTTGCACTTATTTTGCGCAGGACTTTACAAGAAACGAAGCATCGTGAAGCTCATTTCACCACCTACGTTAATAAACATAATTGTCGCATTTGGGGCTCTGAAAATCCATACGTCGTCGAGGAGAAGCCGATGCATTCAATTCGAAATGATAGATGGAGATTTGGTTGAATACAGAATGAAGTGAAGACAGCGATAAGTAACTGGAAGTAAGCTAAGATTGAATAGTGATTGATACTACAAATTTTAGCTGTTAAGATGTCTGTTCCTAGTTGCATCGAAAAAAATACTCATTCGTTGTATGTCAAATTCTTAACAGCAAATCAAACTTCATCAAATTTCCAACTAGCTCGGTGAGTGAGTGCAAGAGAATGTATAAATAACATCTGATCGAACTTTTGTCCATTATTTCTACCGGTAGTTAGAGATTTGAGTCGACAGTTCAAGTTGGACATAAAACGAACAGAAATTCTCGTAACTGAGAATGCATATTTTCATTTAATGCAACTACTCGCTCAAAAACTACAAAATGTTGTTGTTGTTTGGATGCAAGCTCCAAACACATTGTGTTGGCTATTCAATATTAAATGTTGGAGACACAATGATTAATGCGTTGTGATATATGTGTTCGAGATACAAATATAGCTTTGTTTGTGATACAAATACAGCTGGGTTTGGTGCACTGTTTCTGCTCTGTCAACAGCAAGGGAATAAATGAGAGACAACGAGAGATTATTTTCAGCCAAAGTTAAGGTTGTTGTGTAACTGTATTTTTGCCTGTGTAAATTGCTGATGGAGTGAGTGTTAATTATGCTGACTGATCTGTTGCGTTTTAGTCGCATGCATTCAGTCGTCAATCTGTCGGACAGTATAGGCTAGCAAATGTACTGGGTTGAAAAAATTTTTTCTTAGTAGAAAATATTTGTGATCTGGTAAAAAATAGTAAATAAAGTCTGGGGCAGTTGAAATGGTTGGTGTTGTTGCTTCGCTTTTCGCCTATATCATGCCCATAGAAGTATGTGTACTAACCAAAGTGAGAAAGGGTGTTGAGAAAAGAGTTGCACGCTGAAAAAAACGGCCCTTTAACGTTATGCGGGAATAATGTATAAGAATTGTTGTCTTGAATTAAAGATCTGCTGCTATTTTGCTGTATGTTATGTCATTTGTTCAGCTTTTTTTCAAAATACAAAGCCATATTTGGGTCACAAAAACATATTATTACATATTAATCATTGTGTCCCAAACTTGTTATATTGAACAGCAAACACAATGTGTTTGGACACAAGTATACTATATTTGCGACAAGCTACAAACACGTTCTATCTTCATCCAAGTAACTAAAATATACATTTTTCAGCGTTTAGCAACGCATAGCTGTAATCTCGTACTAAAAAAGGTTGTAGCGTTTGGTGAGATAGAAACCTGCTCAAAACAGAAGCGTGCGATACAACAAAGAACGAAGAAACAAACGAGCAGCAGATTCCCACAGGTTGAAAAATAACGTCCCCAGCAACATATTGTAGGAACCATGTACATGTTTGCAAGAATTGTTTTCGAGATTTTAAGGTCTGATGTTTTTTTTTTGTTGTATGTCACGTTTTTGTTTTCAGCATTTTCAACAAAGAAAAAAACATTTGGGTCACAAAAACAAATATTATAATCTATTAATCATTGTGGGTATGATAGAAGAGCAAACAACGTGTTTGGGTACAAGTATAATATATTTGCGACAAGCTACAAACACGTTATATTTGCACCCAAACAACAAAAAAAAGAAAAAAAAATTCTGCGTGCATTACATGAAATCTACAAATAATGCATTCAATTCTATTAAATGTAAATAGGATCGGTTTAAATCTTTTTTTTTAGCAATTGGTTAAAAATTTGGATTTTATTAGTAAATTGAATTATAATTTCAATTTACTAATTTCAAGTAATATTGAAGCCAAAAACAAATTTCTGTCTAAATATTATTATGTTGAGCAGAAGACACGCATATGTTTCCACGTAAGTAACCGCGTGTTTGGGCTGAAATGCACACATGTTTGCACGTAAGTATATGGAGCTTTTAAGCATATATTTGTTTGGGATGAAACCTGCATATAGTTCCACGCAAAATCATGCATGTTTGCTGGAAAGCGTGCTAATGGTTGCATTTGAATATAAGTAAGTTTATGAGTTGCAAATATATGAATAGTTGGAGTGTGTTGAGATCATATGAATGGTTCTTGCAGAATGTGTTTGGGAGAATATGTTATAGAGGACGTTTTTGGCAGCGTTTAGCATCAGAGCATCAGACATAATTTAGCTGTCATTACTATCAATCGAAAATTGTTTAGACTTAGTTAGCTTCCAGTAACTCATCACTCATTCTCCCATCTACTCCGACCGTTATCCCTCCGTTTTTTTTTTGTTATAACCGGATATGTGGCCACAGTAACTTCCAACCATCTTCGACCAACCCATGTTCGAAGAAATAAGGAAAACAACAAGAGAAGGATGATAATTTTGCATCAAGACAATCAGCTGAAACAATAGGATATTTGAGCACTCAATATGTCGAACTGATGGGTCATCCGCCGCACAGCTATAATTTGGCATCCAATGACTTTATTTTTATTCCCTCACATCAATAAAATTTTCGACGCCCGAAGCAGCTGTTGAAATGCTCAAAACCCATGTTTTGAAGGTGTCTCAATCGGAGTGGAAAACTGCTTCGAAAATTGGTTTCAGCGCAGAATATTTTTAAAAACAATAAAAACATTTTCAATGTACATGACGGTTTCTTTATTTCTGGACCAGATATATAAATGGCAACCCTCGTACCCCCCGGACGAACAACTGGTCGTGGTAGAGGTGGTCACGAGTGAATCAAAATATACTGAAGTGATCTTGATCTTATCTTTGGGAGCGTGAGCCCAAATTTGGGCACATGCCCATTTCTTGTACGAGGTCACATTTCAGAAATCCGACTTTAAATATTTGTTGAAGGGAATTTATTCCGGTACACGGGTTCTAGTACCGCCAACGTCAAAACATGCGTGTTATGTCCTCCAGTATACCTTTGATTTTGTTTAGTATCAGGGTACGTCTTTCGTGGGTAACAACAGGGTATGGGAAAAATAATGGGTAGTCAATGGGGAATTACCCATTACCCCCCACGTTAGAGGGAAAATACTAACATACGACAATGGGAAATTACCCTCAGATTACTCTACTTTTATTGACTAGTTACAACCTCATGAGTCGGACGTCTTACACATATTAATTAAACAAACAAATTAAACTAATTTCAACATATTCTTCCATCTGGCTCTATCCTTCGCCTTTTCTCGCCAGTTGGTAACACCAAGGATACGGTGTTCCATCTTTTCCTGCTTCCATCGAGTACGTTATCAAAAACCTTTCGCTCTGGCTCATCTTCATCCATTCTGACAACATGGACTAGCCAACGCAATTGGCCCACTTTGATTCGCCTAGCTATGTCCACGTCAGAGTAGAGAATATATAGCTCTGCGTTCCAGCGATGTCGGTACTCGCCGTTTTCCCTAACAGGACCATATATTTTACGAAGAATTTTTCTCTCGAAAACTTCCAGGTGTTTTTCATCCGCTTGCGATATGACCCAAGTTTCGGAGCCATATGTCAAGACAGGTAAAATGAGAGTCTGGTATAGCTGAACTTGTTCGTGTCTTGTTCGTATTTACTGCAGCGTTTCTCATTATTATCTCGATTAAGATGTTGAAGAGACTGCACGAAAGTGTGTAGCCTTGTCTAAGTCCTCGCTTGGTACAGAATGGTTCAATGAGGTCTTTCCCCACTTTCACTGCTGATTTGGTGTTGTTCAGCGTCATTCTACAGAGGCGGTTCAGTTTTGCCGGAATACCAAGTTCAGACATAGCTTCATGCAGATTTCCCCGTATTGGGCTATCGAAAAAAGGTGGTATGTATCGATTTGCTTTTCGGGGGTCTTTTCCAGGATTTGGCGTATCGTGAATATTTGGTCAGTCGTGGACTTGCCTGGTCTAAAACCACACTGATAAGGTCCAATCAGGTTTTGTTGGATGGTGAGGGGGGGTGGGGGTACAATCTACATTATCTTCCACTATCATTACCTCGTGATCTGAGTGGAGTAGTGCTGAAAAGTGGTTTCTCCACATTTTGAGCACACTCTGCTTCTCAGTCACCAGATTCTCATTCTCGTCCTTGCAGGACGGCAGACCATTATTAGGGCCGTTATTTAATCTTATTACCCTTTGGAAAAACTTTCGGGATTAACCATTCATCCTGCACATTTCGGCTTTTTCACTCTCTCTCTACTCCTACTGCCATTTTAGTTGGTTGTTCTGCCTTCTTAGCTGCTTGTACCGCTCACCCACAGCCCACGTTGTAACTGACTGTTTCGTTGCCATACGTGCAGTGCAGCGTCTTTTTCATCAGTTGCAATGCGACATTCTTCGTCGTACCATGGCTTATCATTCTGCGGTTTTTGATAGCCAATATCAGTTCTTGCAGCGGTTTCCAAAGAAAGGGACATGTGCTTCCACTGCGCATCTGGGTCTTCGGGAGGGGGGGAGGTATTCTGCTCTAGCAGGAGAGAGAGCTTCTGTCGATAGGACATTGATATCTCCGGTATTTGTAGCTTCAGATGAATGGGGAAAATAATGCGTTACCTAAGACGAAGGCGAATTTCCTATTACACTTGGGGAATGGGTAAGCAGCTTTTACACTTTACCAACGGCGATGGATGGTAACCCATCCTCATTTTTGAATCGAAAAAATAACTAATTTTTACGAGTTTCTAATGTGTTTTCTTAAAGTTGCCCAATTCGTATGGAAGAATTTTTTTCAAAAAATCGCTAAAATAAGAAAATCGATAAAATAAAGAAATAGTTATCGCAAAATAGTAATCGCAAAAATAATAAATTTTTTACCTCCATATCTATAGGACTCTTTATGTCTTGAATGGCTTTAATACGGCATCATTTTTTAAAAAACCTCTAACACATATGGGCGTATTTAGGTTTTTTATTTGAACAATTATAGTTTTAGCGATTTTTTTAAAAGTGATGCCGTATTAAATTCATACATTGCCTCAAGACTCAAATCAAGTCTTTTTATCGAGTCAGTCGATATCGAGTTAATTTTATATTTTTGCGATGGTCGTAGGTAGTGCAATGGTAGTGTGCTCGGCTCTTCTACATGAGAAGGTGGGTTCGATCCCTGCTCTGACCACCTTAAATATCTTTCGACGGCGGAAACCTCGCTTAGTGATGACGACACTCTCGAGTTGTTAGCCATGAAAAAGCTTCTTAAAACACCATTCGGAACTGGTGGAAAACTGTAGGTCCCAATCAGTGAGTGTAAAACTAGAATTCGCACAGCTCACTGATTGTGAAAACCTCTCCCCAATACCTACATGGAATGTAATAGGAAACCATTATTTTCTTTATTTTTTGCGTGGACGCAAAGTTTCCGAGTTATAGCTATTTGTTTTATTTTGTCGATTTTCATATTTTCCATACGGATTGGACCACTTTATGGAAGCTCCTTAGATAAATTAGATTTGATATTGTGTCGATTCGACGCTCCGTTTCCGAGATAGTATATAATTAGAAATTTTTATGAGTGGTTCATACTTTCCCATCCCATTCGCCGTGGGTAATGGGTAGAGACCGCTTACCCATTCCCCATGTGTAATGGCTAATCGTGATGGCTAATTCCCCATCGTTGTTGATAATTACCCATTATTTCCTCATTACCCTGAGGGTAATGGGTAATCGTAATCGGTAATTCCCCAATGTCGTGGATAACTGCATAGTCTTTCACATTACCTTGTGGGTGATTGGTAATTGTGAGGTATAATTTCCCATCGTCGTGGATAACTACCCAGTTATTTCCCCATTAAATAAATAAATAAATGGTTTCCCATTACATCCCATGAAGGGACCGGGGAGAACTTCTCACAATCACTGAGCTGTGCGCTTTCCAGTTTTCACTCACTGATTGGGACCTACAGTTTTACACCGATTCCGAACGGAATTTTGAGAAGCTTTTTCATGGCTATATACTCGATAGTGTCGCCCCGTCACTATGCGAGGTGACCGCCGCCGAAATAAAGTTTTTTTTAAGGTGGTCAGAGCAGGGTTCGAACTCTGGATCTCATGTACAAGAGCCGCGCACACTAACCATTGCACCACCGACGGCCCCATTCCCCATTACCCTGAGGGTAATGTGTACTCGTAATGAGTAATTCCCCAATGTAGTGGGTAACTACGCAGTATTTTACCCATTACCTTATGGGTAATTGGTAACCGTGATGAATAATTCCCAATTGTCGTGGGTAGCTACCCATTATTTTCCCCATACCCTTCCCCACGCCGATGTGCATGAGTTACCCATTAGGGGGTAAATACGAAGTCTGTTTTGTATACGCTAATTTTCATATTACATCCAAATTATTAGACCCACCTCCACAGCAGGCACTAAAGACAAATAAACAGATTTATTTCCAAAAAGAGATTAATTTTGTACATTAATGTTTAAAGAGACATCCGATGAGTTTCAAACAATCTCATTACAAAAGAGATATAATGAAAGAGAAAGAAAAAAACTTTTAAAGTTTCATACCATGAAACCTGCAAACTTTTTCACTCTTAATAGCACAAAACCGACACTCTTAATATCCGCAAAAGAGTTTGTAACTCAAAGTGTTACACATTTTATTTTCCTTATGTATCCAAGCGATATGATTTCTTTTATTTTAGTCATGTTTTCGTCGTTGTAATATTGTTATTGTTGTTGTTGTTATTATTTGTTGGGCTTTGTAATAATATTACATCAAAGAGTTCAAAGAACTCTATTGGTCTACACGTGCTCCCCAGTCTGTACATATGTACGTACATATGGGTATATATGTATTTTTGTATGTCTATATACTTATGTACATAAGTATGTACGATTTTTATTTAATTTTGATAAAGCAATCAAACACATATGAGTATGAAAAAGGTTGTCTGATTGTAGATCCATACATACAGACATATGTATGTATGTATGTGCATATGTAAGCGAGTGGTAGTGGTATGGACTAATATTCGTATGGAGGTTTAGTATAACATACACTGGAGTACATACTTACACGTACACACTAGTCCACTTACTTATACATGTAGATATGTATGTACAATGATTCGCTGGTTTTCTGGTGATATTCACTACCGGGTGAGGAAGACTTATGCATGTTATAGTTCATGGAGGAAGATATTTCAGTTGATGTCTTCATTGTTCACGTACGAATTGAAGTTTAATGAGCTTTACTATCTATCGTATTGCTATTCCATTGTTGGATTTCTTGCAGTTTTTCGTCTATCACAATCCAGGAAGATATTAATACGATTATGGTAATTGCAAAAATTGAAAAGTAGGACAGCCTAATTTTTTTTGTTTTTGATTGTTATTTATGCACACACATACATACAAATACCTACCACTATTATGACGCAGAAGTTCTTAATGTTGATTGCAAATATTCCGGAATTTGTTTGCTTCTATTTAAATTATATGACAATACGATGCGACAAATGAAAGGTTTTTGCTTAGGGCCTCATCTTAATCAACAAATTATGAACTTGCATGGGCTTGGTATCATTAAACGCTGCTTGGTTCTGGTAATGACAACCACGACTTTTCAGAGCTGTGGAGTTTGGCCAAAATTGAATGACTCCGACTCCAGCAGTTGAAAATACACGACACCATAGGTAACACGGTTACTGTGCCGAAAGAAAATCTTTACATCAAATCGATGATAAATGTTCATCAATTGTTCTTCATTGATTTGATGACAATTTGCATCAACTCAGTGAAAAGGTTCTTTCATTTGAAGATTGTAACCTTTTTCTGCTTCATTGAATCCATGATCTTTTTTACATCAAGCTTCATAATTTGAATTTAGAAATAATTAGTGGGATCGATTAAAAATATGGACGTAGTATTGAAAAAATAAAGATTAAAAGAATCAAACTAGTCGGAAATTGTAAACAAAAACATAATAGAAAAAAGTGCAATGGACAAAAAACATTATCCACGCTATGAGCATTTTCCATGTGGTATTATACCTTGTTCTTGTGGACTTTTTACAATGAAATATAGCCAAAGAATTTGGCTACAGATTAACAAACAATTTACATCAAAATGATGACTAAGTTACATCAAATTGATGACAAACTTACATCAAATTTTTGACAACCTTACATCTAATTGACGATAAATGTGCAGCAAATTGATGAACAATATACATCAACTTGATGTAAAGTTGTCGTTGAATCAACATATATTATTGATATATATTATTGAATCAACAGAAATATGGATGAAAGATTGATGAAATGTTCTTCATCAATTCAATGAAATTTTTCGTATGTTGAAAAATGAGGAAATGTTTCATCAAATTGATCAAGGAATTCATAAATATGATGAAGCTTTTTCTTTCCGTGTAGGAACACAAGTCATGCACGATACCCATTGCACCAACGGCGGCCAATATTACCAACAAACACAAACAATAGTATAAACATCTGGAATTTATCTGAAGAATTCACACTTTTTCTATTTCCAAAAAATATTGAAGAAGTTAAGGCTGCCCCATCAAAGGTGCATGTTTTTATTTGAAAATAAAACGCATCTTTTTTGACCGACTGGTGATATTTTTACTGCCATCAAACAATCGATATTTTACCCTCTAAATTCGGTAATCGTGTTATGAGGTGTTTGGCGATGCTAATTGGCGCCTTTAAGTTTCGACTTAACCCTTATAGAATGCAATACAAATAACCCATAAAAAATACAGACGCTTAAGAGGACTATCGTTCGAGCTATTCGTGAGTTAGAGACAGAAACAGTCCACAAGGTGTTTGAGAGTTGGGTTGATAAGATGGGCTACTGCGAAGCCAGCTACGTAAATGATATTACGTTCCATAAGTAATGGAAATGTTTGGTCTTTCCAAAACAAATTGAATGTGATAATTTCATTACTTTTTTAAAAAGGATACTTGCGTTTCGAATAATCTGTACATTTTGTTTCATCAATTCGTCCATTTCAGGTAAAATAACTTGATCATCATGTATCGCTCACTAGTCACACTCTGAAAGCAAAAGCTTCATCATATTTATGAATTCCTTCGACAGTTTGTTGAAACATTTCCTCATTTTCCCACCTACGATACATTTCATTAAATTGGTTAAGAACATTTTCATCAATTGTTTGCGCTGATTTAAGAACAATTTTACATCAAGTTGATGCAAATTTTTCCTCAATTTGATATAAGTTTGTCATCAAGTTGAAGTAAATTGTTCACCATTTTAATGTAAATTGTTCATCAATTTGCTATAAATTTTTCGTCAATTACTTGTAACTTGTCATCTATTTTATGTAAGTTTGTCATTAATTTGCTGTATATTGGTAATTATTTTCATGTAAATTGTTTGTTCTTTGGCTTATTTTTCATCGTAAAAACTTCACAATAACTGGGCATAACACCACATGAAATATGCTCATAGTGTGGATGATATTTTCTGCCCATTGCAATATTTTTTATTGTGTATTTATTTTTATTTTCTACTACTTTTTCATTTTTCCTTTATGTTTTCAATACTACGTCCATATTTTGAATCGATCTCACTAACTATTTCCAAATTCCAATGATGAAGATGGTTTTAGAAAAGATTATCAACCCATTGAAACTAAAAATGGTGACGAAACACACAATCTTCAAGTTGAAGAACTTTTCATTGAAGTGGTGAAATTTGTAATCAATATGTCTAAAGATATGTTTAAATTAAACCTATTTATATTGTACAATTAGGATTAAGTCTTTATGTATAGGGTTTTCCAATATGGACTTGACAACTTTTTTTTTAATAAAACGCAAACCATTTGAGATATTTCCAAAACTATGATCTACTTGAAATACAATCAAAACATTTATGAATGGAACTCAACTTCGTTCATATGGCCACTGCGGACACGTCAGCAGCGGTCGATTCGTTGCACCCAATTTTCGATGGTCACACATTTCGGCCGTAACGGCGGCTAATTCGCATTCAATGTTGGCTCTGAGTTCTTCCAACATCGTTGGCATAGACCAATGATTTGACGTAGCTCCAAAGAAAACAGTCTAGAAGCGTTAAGTCGCACAAACGTGGCGGCCAATTGACTGGTCCATTTCTTGAGATAACACGCTCACCAAACTTACTCTTCAATAAATCGATTGTAACGTGTGCTGTGTGGCCTGTGGCACCGTCCTCTTGAAACCATATGTCGTCCAAGTCCATGTTTTCCAATTCGGGCCAAAAATAGTCGGTAATCATGGTGCGATAACGATCGCCATTCACAGTAACGTGACGATCGCCATTGTCGACGAAAAAATATGGCCGCGTCATTGTGCCGGCATGCAAACCGCACCAAACAGTAATGTTTTGTGGATGAAGTGGTGATTCATGAAGCACATGTGGATTTTCACCAAACCAATAACGCATATTTTGCCTATTGACGAACCCATGGAGCCGAAAATGAGCTTCGTCACTGAAGATGATTTAGCGATGAAATTCAAAATAGTCCATCGGCTTCAATTCTGCAATCAGCTTGATCTTGTATGGGTGTAAACCAAGATCGTTAGGCAAAATTCACTATAAAGTGGTCGTGGCGATGCCCAGTTCTTGAGTACGCCGCGGAATCGACTGATTTGGATCGTTTGCTACGGACGCCTGAACGGCAGCGATATTTTCGTCACTTGGACCAACCCGTTGTCTCATTGGCACGGCAGCATCACACAATGAATATGTATACTCAAATTTTTCCACTAAACTTGTTCTTGCTTGTCTACTATGGCGAGAATAACGACCGAAAATTGGAACTAACGTTCTTAAAGTTGCGGTCACAGACTCCGAATTTCAGTAGTACATTTTTATAATTTCCATACGTTGTCCTTTCGTGTACTTTACCATGATGAAAATGCTAAGTTTACTGAAAAAAAAGGAAAGTAACAGTTATATGATCAGTGAAATAGTGCGTTCACAAATTAAATTCAAAGTTGTCAAGTACCCATTGGAAAAACCCTATAGTTATAATCTGTACGAATTAAATTCTGTAGATAATTCAATGAAGAACAATTGCTGAACATCAGTCATCGATTTGATGTAAATATTTTCTTTCGGCACAGTAATCGTGTTAACGATGGTGTCGTCTGGGAGCGTGGGTTCGAATCCTATCAACGGCGATTTTTTTTTTATTCAAAAGAATTTTTTTTATTAAAAATACGATGGTTTTCAAAAGTATTTCCCTGAAAAAAATATTAATAATTCGCATTTATAATTTAGTTACCTGTTATTATAGCAGCAGATGCAATAAACTTGTTTAATGAATATAAACAAAATGAGAACAATATCAGGTAGGACGTGGTTTAAAATTGCCAAACTTTGAACATTTTCATTAACAATTTAAAATTGTTGGATGCAATTTATCTTATGTATATGATATTTATTGGGTAATAGATTGTGATTTGAAAATAAAAATTAAACAATGGTTTACTAATCACGAATAAGTAAGGCAGTCTACACTTGGCCGGATTCGTAAACCTGTCTTAATTATTTTCATTTAAACTGAAATATACTGCTGCCATATACAAACAACAATAATGTAATTTAAAACATATTGATTCCAGTGATTATATAGAAGTAAGTATGTAATTTATGTATAATTGTTACCAATTTTGTAATATTTAATAATGTACTAAAATATAGACTTATATTCTCTGACTGAATGAGAATTACGACTGCGTTGTCTAGAGAGCAGTCGTGGCCGAGCGGTTAAGGCGTCTGACTAGAAATCAGATTCCCTCTGGGAGCGTAGGTTCGAATCCTACCGACTGCGAGTGAATTTTTTTTTTAATTCAAAACAATTTTTTTATTAAAAATACAACGGTGGTCTAAAGTTAAATTACTTACAACACGACAACTGAAATAGTTTAGGACTGCAATCGCATCTCAAATTAATCTCTAATTTCTAGGAAAATCAGCTGAAGACATGAAATCTTGACTTACGAGATTTGTAATTGTTGTAAAGTTTTTTAATTTTAAAATGTTGTTAAAAGTTAAAACATTAATTTATATTTTTTAACCGTTTTTACTGCAAATTCATCTTAAATATATAATTTCATAACTCGAATGTGAATTGCATATGTACCAAAGCAGTCGTGGCCGAGCGGTTAAGGCGTCTGACTAGAAATCAGATTCCCTCTGGGAGCGTAGGTTCGAATCCTACCGACTGCGGATAGTCTTTTTTTAAATTGAAATATATTGATTGACAAGAGTCAAATATAACTGAATTAATAAAGGCCGTGACTCTCCATTCAATGAATGAATTATATGAACTGTTAAACAGGAATGATATTTACTTACTTACTTATCCGGTCACGAACTACCCCTAGGGGTCAGGTACCTTACAAAACGAAGATAACATATTTCGCCAACCAGTTCGATCTTTTGCCTTATCTTTCCAGTTGGTAATACCAAGTGTACGCAGGGATTCGTCAACCTGATCCTTCCAGCGGAGTCTTGGTCTTCCTATTTTTCGTCTTCCTTCGAGTTCGGTTTCGAAAACCCTTCGTGCTGGTTCGTCTTCATCCATTCTACTGACATGGCCTAGCCAGCGCAATCGCGTTATTTTGATCCTCTGAACTATGTCAATGTCAGGATAAAGCTCATACAGCTCATGATTCATGCGTCGCCGATACTCGCTGTTGTGCACTATAGGACCATACATTTTTCAGAGTATTTTTCTCTCGAAGACTCCTACAGATGTTTCGTCTGCTTGCGATAAGACCCAGGATTCTGCGCCATAAAGCAAGACCGGTTGTATGAGAGTCTGGTATAGTTGGACTTTTGTTACTCGAGAGAGGGCTTTATCTCTAAAGTGCTTGCTTAGCCCAAAATAACATCTATTCGCAAGCACAATTCTCCGCTTGATTTCAAGGCAGACGTTGTTGTTTTTGTTCACGAAAGATCCGAGGTATTTAAATTCGTCTACCACCTCGAAATTATAACGGTTATCAACGTTCACGCTTTGGTCTAATCGCGTGGAGGCCCTGCTCATTGAAACCATTAATTTTGTCTTGTCCTCATTTACCGTCAGACCCACTTTTCCTGACTCCTTCTCAATGATACAATGAACTAAAATGAACTAGTGAACTAAATGAACGAACTAGTTCATTCATTCACTTGAATAAACTAAAATTCGCAACTCTACTTTTAACCATAAGCGGAAACATAGTAGCTTATTCTGTAGCAATTTGGCTTGGATGTTGCTTATAATAATTTGAGTTTCCATTAAAATTCCTTCTCTCTGCTCAAAATACATATCGCGAAATTTGGGACGTTTGTTTGCGCACATTTTCCAAAAAGCACAAACAATGTACAACGAATGTACAATAATAAAGGGTTATTCAACAGAGACGCTACAAAAGTAAAACGATAGGGACAGCAAACGACGCCATACTTTTTCCCGCTCTTTTGATATTTCTCTTCAGTAAGTTTTGCGATTTCATCATGGAAAGATATACGAGCCAACAACGAGTCGAAATTATTAAAATTTACTACCGAAATTTGGAGTCAGTGGCCTCAACTTTAAGAGCGGAAAATCATCGGAAATCGTCTTCAGCGATTCAATTCTGGCTGAATGGCTTCGTCAATAAGCAAAATATGCATTCTTGGTCAGAGAGCAATCGACACGTAATCCATGAGTCATCATTGCATCCCGAAAAAATTACGGTTTGGTGCGGTTTATGGGCACGTTACTATGAATGCGAATCACTACCGTTCAACGATAACCGAATATTTTTGGTCCCAATTGGATAATATGGACTTGGAGGACGTGTGGTTCCAACAGGACGGCGCCACAAGCCACACAGCGAATGCCACAATCAATTTATTGGAAACCAAATTTGGTGAACGTGTTATCTCACGAAATGGCCCAGTCGATTGGCCGCCTGGGTCGTGCGATTTGACGCCGTTAGATTATTTCCTGTGGGGCTACGTCAAGTCCATGGTCTATGCCAACAAGCCAGCGACGATTGATGCACTTCGTACGAATATCGAACGTGAAATTGCAGCAGTATCGGCCGATTTATGCTTGAAAACCGTCGAAAATCGGGTTCAGCGTCTGGGCTTCTGCAAGCGTGCCCGTGGTGGCCATGCAGAAGAAATCGAGTTCCATACATAATGGCATCGAACGTACTTTCACAGGTATAAAAAATTTCATTGGGATCTAAAACCGGTTTTGTTTTATTTAAAAAAAACTTTTGTAGCGCTCTTATTGAAAAACCCGTTATACATAAAGTGTACCAACAAGTACAACAAATTCTACGAAACCTACCAAAATTTATCATTTGATCACAAAATGTACAACAATATAAAAATAGGTACGCGAAAGGTACCAAAATTACTTAAATAGAATGTACCAGATAGTAGATATCTATCAAACAAGTACATTGGGTATGTACTAAAAAGATATACTAAGTGTACCAGAAAAGGTACGCGATGTGAACCAAAAAGGTACGCGGTGTATACCAAAAAGGTACACGATGAGTACCAAAAAGGTATGCGATGTGTAGCAAAAAAAACTGCATAAACTAACCACAACAAAAAACTGCATAAACTCACCACAAATTTGCAAAAACCTGCATAAAGTGTACCAAAAGTGTATTAACATGGTACAAAAATCTAAATATCGTCCAACGAAGAGTTCATAAATAAAAAGCGCATACAGTGGGCTAAATATATAACCTAAAGTGTACACAAAGTATTTTTTTGGTACACGTTAGGTACTGCTTTGAATCTTTTTATATATTCTGGTACACTTTTTCGTACAGTATATGTAATTTTCCTAGTACACTGTGTATTTTGGAACGATGTTCATTAGCGCACGTTGCGGGATGGGGGCTAAATGAAAAAAAGGAAACAAGTTTTTTTAACACTATTATGCACAACCCAGTATTATCAGCTATATCGGGTACTTTTGCTTTAGTTTGTATCTAGACCAGTGGTAGGCAAAACCGAAATACCTTATCTTAAAGTATACCTTATTTTAAAGTAGTACCGTGACTTAAAAAGTACATTTTCTTACAAAAAGTACATTTTCTTAATAAAAGGTTTATTTCTAATAAGTGCCTTTTATTAAAAAAGTACAGTTTCTTCCAACAAATTGCCTTTCTTAAAAAACTAAATTTTCTTTAAAGATTAACTTTTTAGTGAAACAAAATAACTTTTTTTGAGATAAGTACCTACACTTAAAAATTTAACTTTTCTTGACAAAAGGACCAATTCTAAAAAAATTCTCATTTCTTAAAAAAACCTTTTGTTGTTTAGACAACAACTAAAATCATTTCTAATGGGGACCGATGGGTCTCTGGAGATGGAAAGAACTTGTTTGCAGATGTTTTCTTGTGTGTTTTGCTTGCGATATTTTTCGAACACTTGAATATTGGAAAATTCTCAATTCAGACGAGTTTTCCTTTGCATTTAGTTTGATGAATTTTTTAAAAGCAGCATTCCAAAAACCGCTGATGAAGATCTGTGGCGAGATCTGAAATAGGTATACTGTTTGCCAGGAAGTATGAAAATGCGTTTGCGAAACATCTTCTTTTCTTGAAAAACTATATCTCTATTTATAGAGATATAGAAAATGGTCTTGAGCTTAAACAATAAAATAAACAAAAAAAATACCTTTTCTTACAAAACTTCCTTCTCTTAAAAGTAAAAGTATATAAAATAATATCATTCCTTTTCGTTTCTTGAGATAAGTAGCCTTTCTGAAAATAAGTAAATTTTCTTAAAAAAATATCGTGTTCCTAAAAAGTGTACCACTTCTTTAAAAAGTACCTGTTCTTAAAAAAAAACTTCTTTGTAAAAAAAAATATACTCTTATGGCATTTTCTTGCAGAAAGTACTTCTTCTTAAAAGTAGTACCTTTCCTTAAAAAAAAAACATTAGCTTTTAATAAAAGAAGTACCTCTCTTTAAAAAAGGACCTTTTCGGGAAAATATAATACATATTCTTACAAAAAGGACCTAAAAATAAACTTAATTTTAAAAAAAATATTTTCTATAAAAAAATATATTGTTCTTAAAAACGTTTATCATTTTACAAAAACTTTGTTTTCTTAAAGATCAATTTAAATTATCGCGCCTTAGGCGTGTTGGAACTAACTAGTACATAATATATAGCGAAAGGAACTTCGTTCCAACTGGGTGTCCCCTGACACCTCATGTAATATTTTGGTGCAAGTTATGTACTTCTTTGAAAAACTTTATGTATTTTCTGGTACATTTTTTCATACAGTTTATTTACTTTTTTTGGTACTTATGTACTTTCTGGTACACTTTGACGTACAATTTATATACGTTTTCTGGTGCACTTAATGTATTTTTGCATACACTTTATGTACTTTTTGGTACCCCTTGTGTGTTTTTGGTGCGTTTATAGCGAACCGCTGCGTCGCACAGTGTTGCAGAATGCGAAAAACACACGCATGACACTCGTATACAAGTTTTGAAATTAAATTTTTGTATAGTGTAGAAATCTTTCAGGGACCTAAAAATTCAGGAAAATTTATCACAATTTTGCAAAATAAATTCTTTTAACATTTTTTTATTTCGAAGGGGATCCGCAAAGAAAAATGGACCGATTTCACTGAAATTTGGCAGATGACATAAAGTTAATGCACACCAAAAATGAGCCCAATCCGTCTATTCCTAGGGTTACATACCTTGGAGACGAACGGAAAATAACCATTTCGTCATCGTTTTTGGATTCATCAATGACAAAAAAGCCCGTGAAAATCCAAAAAAGCCCGTGAAATGTTATTGCCTTCAGTTAAATTTGCACTTAATTGTGCAGCCAATTCATGGACTATTTCTCGGGAAGTAAGTGGAGTTTTTTCAAATGTTTTTTTTGTTCTGTCATCCTTGGATAGTTCTCTACTCATTTGATGTAAAAAAAACTTTTTGGATAAAGTCACTTTTCAACCTCAAGCGCGCGTTTTTCAGATTCTGCAACACTGTTCGTCGTTAAGATTCAGGAGGGCGTGGTCAGTAGCTGATGGAGTGCCTGCAGTTTTTGAGTGAACATCTTTATGTTCTATGTTCATACTATAATGGTCAATAATGTGAGTCATTGTCTAGTCGACGTTGACGGGTCATATGCGACTCTTCACCATAGCGGCAATATTCTCGTCGGAACGAGCACTATGAGGCTTTCCGGTACCTCTTCTGTCCGTGTTGTGCCTGGCTCTACAAGGCGAGTGGCTAAACGGCTTTGTGCTGGATCAGTTGACGCCTGGAAATCTGCGCCAAACTTCACGTTGGGCCATGGTCACTGACGAATTATGCCGTAAAACTTAGTCGCGAATATTTTGCGTTCTTGGGGAGCATGGCATTGCATGGCTTGTTGACTTCTATTCAGTCTTTGTTTACTACACAAGCGTTAAAGCGAAACTGACAGTTGCTGCCATTGCAAAACGTTATAGCAACTTCCGATAGGGTGATACATTGTGGGTTACATTAGTATTAAAAAACTAATACCTCTTATATATCTAAAATTGATTCTATATCACCAGTGAAATCGTTGTGGAATTGTTACTACTGAAACAGCTACTCAATTAGAGCTGGTGAATTCGAAAGTTTATTGGCACTAACTAAGTGTTAGTAAATTTGTTATTCAATTAAAACCAGTGAAATGACTGGAGAATGTTAGCGCAGAAGATGGCGATTGACATCTTCGTATGCTATCCATTCGCCAGTCAATTACATTGATACTAGACCGGCTCGGAAATACCCCTATATAATGCGGATCGGCGAATTCGTCAGATCTGCGCTACTTCTATGAACTGGAGGTAGCCTACACTAATAAACTTTGCCACTTACTCGCTCAGAATACACCTCCTCGAAAGTTGTTGTAGAAAAAAAGACATCGCGTGGTTATGAAAACCCACTTCAGGGTACACCATCGTACGATGAACAGAGTCACATGCCAACTTCAAAAGTTACTCTAGCATTCAAAAGTTATTTTAACATTAACACAGGTATCACTTCACAAAAATACTGCAGATGGCCACATTTACACAGCTATAAAATATGAACCGTGGGGAGTTTCGACCTAAAATGGTAGCAATGAGTACAATATATGCGTGCAATTTCAGAACCATGGTTTTGTGGAAACATTTTCAAAGAATTTATCGTAGATAATGTTTCTGCTACACTCTTTGTCACGTTTTTTCGGTCTCATTCAAATTGACCCACCCTAATGTACATACATACATTGTTGTGTTCTTACATACGCTACACATGTTCACACAATTTTCTTTGTTCTCTTGCTATCTCATTTTTATATACGTGTAATCACGTCATTATTCTCTTTGCTCTGAGAGTGCTCCGCACCCACATTTTATTTGACTTACCTTTCAGAATATTAAAAAAAGGTGTTTAATCGTATGATGACATTTGATTTAATTAATATTAATACTTAATAACACTTAAAAATATTTAAAGACGAGTGTAATTATTTTCTTGTTTCATACTTTTTGATTTATACCCATAAAAATAAAAGAGAATGCAAAGCAACAGACACATGTAAATATACACATTGTTATGTTCGTACATACACTACACAAGTTCACACAATTTTCGTTGCTCTCTTGCTATATTATTTTTATATACGTATAACTGCGTCATTATTCTCTTTGCTCTGAGAGTGCTCCGCACCCACTCAAGTCAACTATTCGCTGCCGCTACATCAGTGTGTTTTTTTTCACAGTCTGACAATCTGTGTTTCGCAGTCGGACAAATCTGTGTTCTATATAGGGGTGGGTCACCCTTATGATTTAGGGGTATGTAAAATAGATGTTGGCCGATTCTGAGACCTATCCGATATGCACACAAAATTTCATACAAATCGCTCCAGCCGTTTCGGAGGAGTTTAACGGCAAACAATCTGTGATCGCAGTCGGACAAACTGTCTTTGGATGTGTTCACTTTGTGAGTTTAGTCCCTACCCGCGTCTATAGATGTTAACACATCCAAAAATAACCTTCTGTATGGATTAGGACGCAAACCTAGTAAGTATTTTTGGGGATTTCTCTGCATTATCTACTTGTACTAGGTAAATCCAGTTTAGACAAGGGAATTGAGCAAATTGAAGACGATGTTGTCGTCTAATGAAGACGAGGTCCGAACAGAAATGTTACGGCTTAGAACTAACAAACCCGCAGGTGCTCATGGGTGAGTCAGAGCCAGTGGCGATAAATTTGCAAGGTGCATGCATCAACCCATATTCAGTATCTGGTTAGATGACTATCGTGGAATAAGCCTTTTATCCATTACATACAATACCCGCTCAAGCTTAATGTGCGAAAGACAAAAGTTAATTGTTGCAGATGTGATAGCATTTTATCAGTATAAATTTGGACATGGAAATTCCATATCTGACCAGATATTCCCGTTATATAAAATCCTGGAGAAAACACCAGAAAGCCAAACAGCATCAACCATCGCTTTGTTAATTTTAAGGCTGCAATCCATAGCACGATACGGAGAAAACTTTACGAATCTGTACCTGAGATTAGAATCCCTGATGTTACATCAACGAATTTTGGCAAAGGTCTTGCCGAACTATTGGATACCAGGTGATGCCTTACACTAATGTTCCGCAAACTTTTTGTGTTCACCTTTTGTGATACACCTACGAGTATCAAATCAAGAAATTTTAGAGGTACAGCAAAGAAAAGCAATGATTATTCTATATTTATTTATTGCTAAAATCAATATAATGGGTTTTTCAATAAGAGCGCTACAAAAGTTTTTTTTTTAAATAAAACTAAACCGGTTTTTGACACCAATGAAATTCTTTATTCCTGTGAAAGTACATTCGATGCCATTATGTATGGAACTCTATTTCTTTTGCATGGCCACCACGGTTACGCTTGCAGAAGTCCAGACGCTGAACCCAATTTTCGACGGTCTTCAAGCATTAATCGGCCTATACTGCTGCAATTTCACGTTCGATATTCGTACGAAGTTCATCAATCGCTTGTTGGAATAGACCATAGACTTGACGTAGCCCCACAGAAAATAATCTAACGGCGTCAAATCGTACGACCGAGGCGGCCAATCGACTGGGCCATTTCGTGAGATAACACGTTCACCAAACTTGGTTTCCAATAAATTGATTGTGGCATTCGCTGTGTGGCTTGTGGCGCCGTCCTGTTGGAACCACATGTCCTCCAAGTCCATATTATCCAATTGTGGCCAAAAATATTCGGTTATCATTGAACTGTAGCGATTCGCATTCACAGTAATGTGCGGGTCTTGATCATCACGGAAGAAGTACGGCCCAATGACGCCGCCGGCCCATAAACCGCACCAAACCGTAATTTTTTCGGGATACAATGATGACTCATGGATTACGTGTGGATTGCTGTCTTATCAATTACGCATACTTTGCTTATTGACGAAGCCATTCAGCCAGAAATGAGCCTCATCGCTGAAGATGATTTTCCGATGAAAATCCGAATCATTTTCAAGTTGTTGCTCAGCCCAATTCACGAACATATGACGCTTATGGTGGTCAAGCGGCTTCAGTTCTTGCGTCAATTTGATCTTGTAAGGATGTAGGCCAAGATCTTTTCGCAAAATTCGCCACAACGAAGTCACAGAGATGCCCAACGCTTGAGAACGACGTGTGAGAGACACATTTGGGCTTTCTTGAACTGAAGCCGCAGCAATATTCTCGACACTACGGGCACTTCTTTGTCTCACTGGCACGGGAACATTCTGTACTGTGCCTGTGGATTCAAATTTTTCCACTAGACGCTCGATTGTTGATCTGGTAGGACGATTGTGACGACTATAAATTGGACGTAGCGCTCTTAAAGTTGATGCCACTGACTCCAAATTTCGGTAGTAAATTTTAATAATTTCGACTCGTTGTTGGCTCGTATATCTTTCCATGATGAACTGGCAAACCTTACTGAAGAGAAATGTCAAAAGAGCGGGAAAAAATATGGCTTCGTTTGCTGTCCCTATCGATTTACTTTTGTAGCGTCTCTGTTGAAAAACCCGTTACCTAATATGAAAAGATGTTTAGTGAGAAATGTGAGCAATCGTTGATAAGGCTGCTCTCATCTCTTCATTGATCGTCTTCAGGCTTCTCTTTTTTTCGATTTAGTAGAAGTGAGAGTTGAAAATTTGTAAGCAAAAAATTTCGATTATTAACTTTAAACGAAAGTGTTCTCTAAACAAACGTGTCCATCAATTACACGAAAAGACTACGTCGAAAAAACCACAATTAAATGTATTCGGGAACGTGAATTTACAAATCATCCCATGTTCGTACACGTCGACATCAAACGTCGGTACGTTATATGTGGCTCGTCGAAATCTATTAATTCAAAAGGTAAGGCAATTTGAAGGAAATTTCCAGATATTATGTTGCTCTGCTGGAAGTTGCTGCAGTATTTTCGTAAATTGAGAAGGTATCAGAAAAATTGAGGTTGGCCGGTAAACTAAGACAGGACAAAATTAATGGTTTCGACGAGTAGAATATCCACCGAATTAGATTAAAGGGTGAACTTTGGTAACCGTTATAATTTCGAGGTAGGGTACGAATTTACAGAGAATTGTGCTTGCTAAAAGGTGTTATTTCGGGTTAAGCAATCACTTCAAAGATAAGACCCTCTCTCGGGAAACGATGATACAACGATATCAGACTCTCATACAACCTGTCTTGCTTTACGGCGCAGAATCCTGCGTTATATCGCATGGTGCTGAAATATCACTGGAAGTCTTTGAGAGAAAAATGTTCCGAGGAATATATGGTCCTATAATAGAAAACGCCGAGTATCGAAAACGGATTAACCTCGAAATGTATAATCTGTATCCCGACATCGACGTATTTATGCGTATCAGTAGAATGGATCAGAATGAACCGGTGCGTATGGTATCCGAAGACGTACTCGTAGGACGTTAAAAATATGTTGACCAAAACCCTCTGGAAAGAAGATTGACTGCGAGAGCTCGGTGTCATCAACTGGAGGAGATAAGCTGAAGATCAAGCGGTTGGCAGAGATATGATATGAAAGATATGAGAGATATGAAAAAATAAAAAAAAATGCATGAGGTGCCAGGGGACACCCGGTTGGAACGAAGTTCCTTTTGATATATATTCTGTACTATGTAGTTCGTTCCAACACGCCTAAGGCGCCCGTTGTAAAATACGATAATTTAAATGGATCTTTAACAAAAGATACTTTTTGTAAAATAATGAACTTTGTTTCAGAAATTTGTTTTTCATAGAAAGTATTTTTGAAAAAAAAAAGTTTATTTTCAGGTCCGTTTTGTAAGAATATGTATTATATTTTCCCGAGAAGGTAGGTTTTTAAAGAGAAGTACTTCTTTTATTAAAAGCTAATGTTTTTTAAGAAAAGGTACTATTTTTAAGAAGACGTTCTTTCTGTAAGAACAAGCCATAAGAGTATAATTTTTTTTTACAAGGAGGTACTATTTTAAGAACAGGTACTTTTTAAAGAAGTTGTACTCTTTTCAGGAAAAGGTTACTTTTTTAAGAAAATTTGCTTATTTTCAGAAAGGCTATTTATCTCAGGAAAAGAAAAGAAAATGTATTATTTAATTTTTAAGAAAATGTACTTTTAAGAAAAGGAATTTTTGTAGCAAAGGGTATTTTTTTAAAAGAAGGTAGTTTTTTGAAGAGAAGATTTATTTTTAAGAAACGGGATTTTTTTTGTAATTGATCTTTTGTTCAAGAATAGGTACATATTTAAGAGTAGGTACTTAAGTAGGTACTTATCTCAAGGAATGTTATTTTATTTTACAAAAAGGCACTCTTTAAAGAAGTGGTGATTTCTTAAGAAAAGGCGATTTGTTGTAAGAAAGTTCACGTTTTTAAGAAAAGTACTTATCTAGGAAAATAATTTTTGTAAGAAAAAGTACTTTTTAAGTATGGTAATTCTTTAAGGTTAGATATTTTTTTTAAGAAAAGGTACTTTGATGAAGAATATGAATAGGTATTTTTTTGAGAAAATTTCCTTTTTTTTTAAGAAAAGGCACATATTTAAGAAAATGTTCTTTTTTAAACTTCTTTCACTTTGGCTTTTGTAAATTTACTTTTTATTGGGTTCAAAACTACAATATATTCTAAATATTGGTTACAGGCTCCACCTGGGACACTTCCCATTAAAAACGAAATTTCCCAACATATGTGAGACATCTAGTTAGTCTAGACACAAACCAAAGCAAATGTGCGCAATATAGTTGATAATACTGGGTTGTAGCATAATAGTGTTAAAAAAAAGTTGTTTCCTTTTTTTCATTTAGCTCCCATTCCGCAACGTGCGATAAGGAACTTCGTTCTAAAAAAGGGGTTCCACTTGTACAGAAAGGATTAAGGATGGAGCCGGTTGGAGAAATATGATATCTTAATTTTGTAGGGCCAATTAGAGTATAAGAAACAAAAAGCAGTCATTTACCCAATATACCACACGGAACTGTCAGCAGGATTATCATTAATCTGCGCTATTTCTTGAAGGTTGGACAATTACTGTAGGTGTTGTTAACACTTGATTACTTTTTTTTTTTTGGAAGCCTTAGCCCCATTGTGATGCAGCTAAGGCTAACTAACATTTGTAGCTGTCAGTTTGTATGGAATTTAAAAACTACAACTGTTAGTTAGCCTTAACTAGATATTGTGATAATGACCCTTCTTAACATGTCTATCACAACAACTTGAAAATCAATGTGCTAACCCAGAATTTTCTTTCAGAACTTGGAATACAACGATTTCCCAACCACCTTAATGCACTCAAAATTTGACACAACTTTCATTCGCATCAAAAAAAAAATAACTAAATAACACATTCCGTTTGTCCGTCCAGACCCACTAACACCAGCCGCATCCCGGCCACATCATCAGTCCATAAACTTAATTGCTGGCGTATAGAAAGAAAAAGCTTAATGAAACCCGGTAGTTTTTGAAACCAAAGCACGAATGCAACGTGTGAGTGCAGCAGCGGTGGGGAAGTGTGGAAAAGATGGATGTATAAAGCGGTGGATGGATGGATGGATGTTGCTGGCCAGGCATACAATTCCAACGAAAACCAATTAAAATGCATTTAAACAAAAGAAAAGAGAAGACATACAGTCAAGTCAGCCAGAATATTGAAAATTTGTCAGCAGTGCCAAGCAGAAACGCACCTTTGGCAAAAGACAGCGACAACGACAACGACAATGACGACGACTATTGTGTGCGTCCAAAACAACAACAAAAATCGACACGTTTTGTATTTTCTTACATTTAGTTTGTTTGGATTTTGGGTCTGTAACCAAAGGTATCCAGAATTAAGCTGATGTTTATTGGCTTTAAAATGGCTCAAGAAGATGGCACATATACTCGACTGTCGTGCAATATACTTTGTGCCACATTCTGACGCATTCACATGCTCGTAAAACCACAAGCCAGCAGCCAGTCAGCGCATGCGCAAATGCATGCGTGTGCGTTATTGCCACCTCTGAGGCAAGTGCGTGTGAATTCTCTGCGCAAACAAAAATATAGGTTAACCGTTATAAGTTACAATACTGCGGCACAGCGCACACTGGTTCAAGAGCGGCATTAATTCATTTTTTTCATGTACTCAGATCTACCTAATTTTTTCATAGTTTGTAGAAAAGAATCTTACTAGCATGAACCAAAAATTTTAGGTCGATATCTTTATTACTTTTTTGTCCAGAGGCATTCAAAGTTGACCAAAATGAATGCATTTGAAATTATCGTATTATATGTGCTACCTTCTATCACATCTTGCTTCAGATATACTCTTGTAATGAAACTAGAATTATTTTTTTCTGAAATTAGATGTTATAAGAAATGTATATTCAAAAAGAAAAAAAAATTTCGAAGCTCAATTTTGTTTTTTGTATTTACTACTATAAATTGTGCAAAAATATTTATTTTCTCAAACTTCTATCGATTGCATCTTTTGATCTCCAACGTCCTCTAGCTCGAGACTTATATCAAATTAAAGCTTGTAATCTCACCTAACGATTCATAAAAAATTCAGCTGCCCGTTTTTGCCCCTAAGCAATTCCGGTATAAAAAACTAAAACAAGTAAGGAAAAATTGCCTTCATAAACGCGTTATTGTGCATCAGTGTTTGTTTTTGTTTTTTTTTGTTTGCTTGCTTGCTTTGTTGTTTCGTTTTTTTGTTGTAAAAAAACACACAAAAGGCAACAGTTGCGATTACAAAAGGCAACAACAACACACATGTTTACCATGACACTATAAGTCAGGCAGAAGCATTTTTGAAAATTGACTTTCGGTCATCTTTTGTAGCAACAATGCAATGGTGGTACAAAAAGAAAACAAAACAAAATGCACTGAATTGACATTTGCGTAAACATAAAATATGAAAAAAATAGTAAAACAGTTGTCTATCATGATCATGAGGTTTACTAATTTGCATTTCTTCCCATTTTTTTTCGCATCAGCTGTGACTGTTTGTTGCATTGTTTTTGTAGTTAGCTTTTTGATTTTGAAATGAAGTTGACAGGTGTTTTGTTTATTAGTTGTGTTTAGATGAATAAAGCTAATTCGATTATTGTGTTAGAAGTGAAAAATAGAAATAAAAATTATTAAAAATGGATAATCTTCAGATATCTTATTATGAAATTTCTGATCTTTTATTAGATTGTGATAAGGACATTAATGTAGTTTGTGATATTATTTCAACAAATAATAAAAATTTGTCAATTATTGAGTTAGATAAATTTAAAACATTTTTAAGTAAACAATTTTTACCAAAACTGAAAACTAAGTGGGTCAATGCAAAACGTATGAAAGACAGATTTGTTGAACAAAATGAAGTTTGGTTGGAAAATATGTACTGTTTTGGTGAAGATTTTTCAGAGTATGAAAAACCTACGTGTTCCCATGAAGTCAAACGTGGTCGGCCTTCTAAAACCTTTGAACTTTGCCAAACTCGTGCTAAAAGGATTAAAGTACAGCAGCTATGTGATAGTAATTCGGCAGAACTTATTGCATCAGCTGCAAAAAAAATAAATAAGGATGAACAAACGTCGAAAATGTTTAGTCGAGAAAAAGCACTAAGCCTTATTATTGATGCTTGTTTATCAAAACAACAGTATCAAATATTAAGATGGAGTGCCAAAGAAATTGGATGTGATATTTTCCCCTCATACCATCAAGTTCTTAGTGCTAAAAAAGAATGTTATCCTAAAAATTTGGAAGTACAGGAGAACTATAGTAAAGTCAGTATGCAAGAATTACTAGATCATACTGTATCCAGAATATTGAAGGCGAAAACGAAAGCTGAGACGGATGTACTTCCAAGCCAACTACAACTTGTTTCTAAATGGGGTTGTGATGGATCTTCGGGTCATAGCGAATACCACCAAAAATTCAATGATCCCAATTTAAATGACAAAAATATATTTTTGACAAGTATTGTTCCTCTTAATTTGAAATGTATTGATGGTACATCTGATTACTGGCGAAACCCAAGGCCATCATCAACAGCTTTATGTAGGCCAATAAAATTTCAATTTGTAAAAGAAACAGCAAATGTAATTTCTGAAGAAGTTGAAAGGGTAGAAAATGAAATTAAAAATTTGAAAAAAACTGTTGTTAATATATATGGCAAAAGTCATGAAATTTTGCATACACCTACTTTAACCATGATTGATGGAAAAGTTGCAAATGTAATCACACAAACATCAGGAATGTCTGTATGCTTTATATGTCAATGTAAGCCTAGCGAAATGAATAATTTGGAATTATTAAGAACAAAAACAGTTTCGGAGGAGGGGCTTCAATTTGGAATTTCCCCTTTACATGCTAGGATAAAATTTATGGAGTGCATATTGCATATAGCATACAACAAAAGTTTTTCAAAGTGGAGAGTCACTAAAGAAACAAAGCATGAAAAAGAAAAAGCAAAAGCGGAAATACAAAGAAATTTGAAATCGGTTTTAGGCATAAATGTGGATATGGTTAAACAAGGAATGGGCTCATCGAACACTGGCAATACTTCTCGACGTTTTTTTGCAAATCCTTCCTTGACGGCAGATGTTCTTGGTGTTGATGAAAATTTAATTCATCGCTTTAGTACAATTTTAACTGTAATAAATAGTAATTTTGAAATAGATACGGATAAATTTAAAGTTTATTGTTTGGCCACTGCAGAACGATATATAGAACTCTACAGCTGGTACTATATGCCTATTACTGTACACAAAGTGCTAATTCATGGGAGTGAAATTGTGTCAGCAGCAATATTGCCACTTGGCATGTTGTCGGAGGAAGCTCAGGAAGCTCGTAATAAAGATTACAGAAGTTATCGTCTAAACCACTCCAGAAAAACGGATCGCATATCAACAAATGAAGATGTAATGCATATGTTATTAGCATCTTCAGATCCATACATAAATTCATATCGTAACCAGCCCAAGAAGGATATATTGGAATTTTCTGATGAAGTAAAAAATTTGTTATGTTAATAAAGGTACACGAATTACTTTGTTATAAATTTTTTATTATTTATTTTTCATTTATTTACAGATATTTATATTTAATATGGGCATGACTGTTGCTGCACTTTATTTGTATATATTTTTTATCAAATAAAAAACACACTTTTGCAATGAGCCAAAAATTATGACTCTACAATGATTTTTAACTTTTGTGTTATATGGGAAGTAGGCGTGGTTGTGCTCCGATTTTGTTCAAATTTTCAGCATTTTTTTATAATAACGAAATATTAGCCTATACCAAAATTCAAAGCTCTACGATGTTTCCTTATATTTAATGCCACCAATCGTATGAAGCTGAACCAGTGTGCAGCGGTCGCACAATTCCGTTTGCTTTTGACTCACATCGACCGGCCAATACAAATAAAGTCGGCTAATATGCGTCATTAAGGATATTCATTCTTCCTTGAAATTCTGTTAGACCAGCCTAATTTTCAGAAATTTATTGGTAACTGAGCTGTAGATTAAGAGAGAGATTTGTTTCTTCACATGGGTGGATTCTTTTAAGGTGTCGTTTGATAGCACGAGGGGTTCAGTAGAAGGTGATTTATTGCTAAATGTAACATTCAATTTTAAATATATAATAAACTTGTGAGCCAATTCCAAACTATTAACCAAACTATAAATTTTAATCATGCTAAAGATCATACACCGTCTGTTCCTGCAGTTGTGGACTACTCGAAAGAGGAACCACTATTCGACAGGATATAATACACTCTAATACCGGAAAGGGATTCGTGATACTAAGGAGTTCCAGATATAGAGAGACACATATGTGAACTTCCACACGGATGGGACGAAAATTAATGATAAGGTAGGGGGTATAGCGTCTACACTAAGGAACAAGGGTTACCTCTTTCACGTACATTACCTCATCATTTTAGCTCGTATCAGCAGGACATTTTCGCTATTGGGGAAGTGGCCGGCCGGTTGCACTGAAAAAACAGAATTGGTAAAATCAAATAATTACAACTCTATGAATACAATTTCTGGAATTCAAATATTCATTTCTTTAAATTGAAGAAAAAATTCTTGAAATCAAAATTCTTTGTTTTCTAGATTTTCATATTCAAATTTTTTGATTTTACAACAAAATATTTTTGCTTAATCAGCTACATGTTTCACAGTTAGTTCAAATAAAAAATCAATTCAAACTTTAGAATTTTTAACCCCTCATATTTGTTTAAATTTTATCTCGAAATATATGATTTTTCAAATCATTATGATGAGGTCTTTACGACGTCACAGGCTTCGAAAGAATTTTCTGTTTGATGATACTTAGGGATCTTCGATCGATACTAATTCGCATGTGATTCACAAATAATAACAGCATAAGTCGATTCTAAAATTTTTCATGGAGGGCAGTTTAAAGTTTAATATCTTTACTGGAAATCAGGAGTCGGAGTTTTTGTGATAACTTTGTTACAGATAATAAGGGAACGAATTCTTTTACTTACTTTTAACAAAAAAAGAGTTGCCTTTTTGAGCACGGTGACTTCTCAAAAATTGTTTTTCAATTTTGTCCTAACTCGAGTTAGGCTGTTATTGTTTGTGACCACAGATATATGCGATGATGATGATGAACTTGTCACGGAGTCATGCCAGTGAGTGTGCTTAACAGAATTGTCTATTATTCCAACAAAACCCAACCATTTTTCAATTAGGGAAACGTTCCTGACCTTGTAAGCTTGTAGTATGAATTTCTCATACATTTACTGAAAACTAACAAAATCGGTCATAAAATTCAATTTAAAAACAGCAGTATTTGCTCAAAACTATTCCAGAATGCAAATTAAGTATAAATTAAGTTGTATGTATCTACCAAAATCACTTGAAAATTGTTGTAATTAATTGAACAATATTTTTCTTCAATACTGAGAAAAGTTTTTTCTAAAAGCCAGAAATATTTCTTTAATTCGACTAATTTTAATTTTTGTTATTCGTTGAATTTTCAAAAGTTATGAATAATATTTATAATTGTAATTCGTTAATCCACATATAAAATTAATTAAACCAAGGAATGTTTTTGTTGAATCAAAGATTGACAAACAGCATTCTTTGCAAATAAGAATTAAAATTTTGTTATATTTACAAATGTTTTCTTGAAACTGAAGAATTAATTTTCAGTTTTAACAAAAACCGTAGGATGAAAAACAACAAATCTTGTTTTATTACATCAGATAAACTATTTCCATGACTGAAAACTATATAAAAAATTTATTGAAATCGGACGCGACATTGTCCGGTACATAGAATTTTTTTTCTGTGTGAGGCATAATAGTACATTAATCATTGTAATCGATCTCTTCTCTGGTAGTCAGATTGGTAATCCAGTCCCTGTAGTCAATATATCTGAACTGAACATCCACCGAGATCCACCGCTGAAATTTTATGTTCCAGGCCGATGTTTTCTTTTGAATAAATCTTAAACGTTCAATAGTTTTTAGTAGTATTTTATTGCATGAAAGTTTAGTTGATAACAATTATCTTTGAAATATAATATCGGCTAACTGGGCGGATCTGGCCGCTGCGCAAATGTGTGATCTTTTAACAAATATTTTGCATAACAGGGTGTTATTACGGGTGTACTTGCTCCAATATCTGCAATGATGTTGTTCTTTAGCATCGAAATTGTTTTGTACCGTACGTACACCAAGAGTTCGGCCAGACTTCACTTTATCTTCCAGTGTATTCAAAGTTTCAAAATTCTTTACAATACGTTGAATGGTTGACTTGTTCGCCGCATTATTTATACCAAAAAAATCCTGCAAAATTTCGAGTTTTTACAATTGAACGGTTATTTAGATAAAATTCTTCAATAACATCAACACCTTGTTGGTGCGTTAGATGCTACATAATGCTTATACATAGATTGATATCGACTGCTCTGCACAACTGTCAAATACAAACTGACAAATGCCAACCAAATAGAAATGGCGGTCAAAAAACATTGGCTTTGAACATAGAAAACACCCTGTGTCTAAAACTGATATTAGACTGTGCTAATATAATAATTTGACGCGAGTTTTGTATTACAGTTGAGGACGGTAGAGCTATGAGCGATGTTAAAGACCGTAACTTCTCCTTTTACCCGGTTTCTAAAAGGTGATGCAATAAAACCACAGATTTGCTTTTATAAATAAAACATACCAACAATTTTTAAATTGTTTTCTATTTATTTCATCATATATTATTGTCTATGAAATTACAATTTCATAACAATTTCTTCAATTTCGTCAAATTTCCCCAAAAAACGGCGATAAGTTCCCAAAAAAATGGACGAAAGCGCCCTCTGGCGGTGCTCAAAAATAAAAATAAATATCAAAAATGGATTCGTCGACCCAATAACCCCAAATTCACATTAAACTAGAGGGAATAAAATTTTCTTTTGCCTTTTAAGTCCAATATCTAAGGCGATTACTGAATATTTACAAAACACCTATTTCGAAAACTCCTGGGGCTCGCAATTCATTTTAGGTTTCTTCCGCAAACTTTCTTCAAATGACCCAACTCTGAAAATCTGTTGGCTTTTCTTGTTGTTTGGATGCAAATATAAAGTGTGTTTGGAGTTTGTCGCCAATATAATATAGCTACTTGTGTCCAAACGCATTGGGTTTGCTATTCAATATTACATGTTTGAGACACAATCATTAATATGTTATAATATATGTGTTTGCGACCCACTTTTGTTTTTGTGTGTGATACAAATACAGCTGTGTTTGTTGCACTGTCTTTGTTCTCTCGAGAGCAAGAGAATAAAAGATGGACAACGATAGAGTCTATCTTGTAAGTGTGTATCTGCATTTTTGCGATATTCTCTCAGCCATTGAGTCATAAATATTCCTGAATGTGCGTGTAAATTGCAGATGAAGTGTTTCTTATTTTGCCTTATATTTTGCGTTTTAGTTTCATGTATTCAGTCATCAATGGTACATCGGAAAAACTAATATACGAAAGCTCGGGTGATTAAATGGTTTGTGATGTTACTTTGGTTCTTGTGTATGTGTTTCTTATACTCGTATATGGATGCTACCGAAGTGAGAAGCGGTATTGAGGAGAGAAACTGGAAAGGGCAACAACGTGAAGCCCTTTGTCTGGCCGAGCCTTTACTGAGAACGGCGGGCCAGTTGAGAAATAAGCGTAATAAAAAAACACAAGTAATTAATTCACGCTTGGCTTGCATTAACTTGATTGTTATATAAATATCTTGTTTGTGTACCAGCGCATTGTGATAACGAACGCATAGCTGAAACCTTCTGAAAACAAAAACGTGAGAGACAACAAGGAAAGGAGAAGCAAAAGAGCAGCAGATTTTCATTTCATAAAAAAAAGAAATAATGAATTAAATGGAAGTAAATGTAAAAAGGGTCGTTTTAAATCTTTTAATTTTTTGTATTAATAATTTATAAATGTGGATTTATATTGATTAAATTAATTATAATAAATAATACATAAATATTGAAATCAAAGAATAATTCGCTTCTAAATATTATTATGTTTGGAAGGAAATACGCTTACGTTTCCACGTAAGTATATGCAGGTTTGGGGGAAGCACGCGAATGCTTCCTCGTATGTATATGGATGTTTGGGATGAAGAATGCATATGTTTCCACGCAAAAGCATTTATGTTTGCCAGTACACATGTTACTGTTTATATATTTAAATACAAGTCGGTGAGCATCAACTGCTTCTTGTTCAAGCAAACAATTGGTAAATGGTCTGCAAATTGGGCTGTAAATGGTCTCCTGCCTATTGAATATATATTGAATATAATTTGATAGGTCACGATGAATTAACCGAACCGTATGCGGGAATGTTGCGAGTGAATGTTCATGCCGAATCTGGAAAACTTATGTATGTATTATTATTAGGAATGGGCGATTACTTGGTTAGTTAAAATGTTGATTAATCCGTATCGTGATTAATCAGTTAATCGAATATATTCGGATTAATAACAACTGTGATTAATCAGTTAATTTGATAATAAATAATGCATGACTCAAATGTTATTCATAATTCAAATAATGTTTGGAAACATATTTTAAAAATATACTATGGAAACAAAAAGCAATATTTGAACACTTTGAGTAAAGAAGGTTGCTGAAAAAATTCAAACTGAAAAAAACCTCATAACATCAATTAAATTAATTAATTAATCATGAATATTAAAATGAAGATTAATCGATTAATCGTAAATATAATTAATCAAATGACGGGTAATATACATCTATGACCCTTTTCTGAGTGATACAATAACGTTCCGAAAGAGGGGTCACTCTCAAACCCAAAATCGTTCTTATTGATATGTTTTCCAAAGGTTCTGAGACTCTTTTCGGGATCAGAATGTTCAAACTTGATGTAGAAAATGACACATCTAAGCAAATTTTTAGAAACTTCCATTAAACCCCACGAAAACAAAGTATTTATTGAAGATTTGACTACACAATGGTGATTGTCATTGTGGGACAAACATACATATATCACTTTGGATATGGGTTAAAGCCATTTGTCGGCTGTAAATTTGTATTTACAATTCTCAGAAGGCAAAACTGTTATTCATTACATTGTGTTTTTGTTGTTGTGCTCTGCTGCCGCTGCTATTATAAAGTTGGTCAATCATTTCACATGTGGCTACCAACTTGTTGTCGTATTCCATATGCTGTGGCAATAAGGAAGTGTTCAGTAAATGACTTTATGGGGCCACGGAGTAGACATTTCGGCAAAGATTCTCTAAATATAGATCTCACAAAAGAAATATTCTCCTTTTGATTGCTAAACAATAAAAACCGAAAATCACAACAAAACTTTTAGCATGAAATCTTCTAATTACTGGGTATATAACAACTTGTGAGTATATTGTTTTCTGGCAATATAGTTTATGAAGATACTGCTCGGAAATCGAAAGTTTTCGACAAAAGTCATAAATTTCAATAGCAGCATATTGAAGAACACTTGATTGGTTTCTCCATGAGTTAGGATGCTGGGAAGGCAAATGACTGCCAATTCGGCAATCCAGCTAGGACATTCTTCGCACTTTAACACCTGTCCGTATGGTCATGTGTCGATTTTGGAGGATCTGTGCCTATCCGCACTAAATTCGACTACATCCGACCAACTAAAATTTGGCGGTTTCCTGGACTATCACATTATTCAGTTGTGATTGCCAATAATTGTGTTTCGTATCACCAAATATTGTACATATCAATTGATTTGTAATTCAGTTTTGGTTGGAGGAACTGAAATATTTGGTTGAAGCCACAGCAACCTGAAATAATTATGATCTGTCAATCGAGTTTTAGTTCTAGCAATTAAATTATCCTGTAGTGGTGAATTTCACTGTGTGTAATTTCTTACGTCATGGAAATATAACCATATACGGACACCACTACGTTATAAAAGACCAAAAAAAAGACCCGTGTCTCCCAGTTTGGCCCAAAGTCATGCACTTTGTTTTTATGGGCCCCCAAAGATTTGGGGCCTCGGTGTCATTTTTGTAAAAAAGTGATCATTTTGTCAGGCTCATATCTTGCAAACCGTTGGGAATTTTGATTTACTCTCTGAGGGAAAGTTGTTGCTCTTGTAATAAGGAACAAAAATTGTGAACATATAAAAAATGGAGACCGATGGTTTTCTGGAGATGGAAAGAAGTTGTTTGCAGATGTTTTTCTTGTGTGTTTTGCTTGCGATATTTTTCGAACACTTGCATATTGGAAAATTCTCAATTGAGATGAGTTTTCGTTTGCATTTAGTTTGATGAATTTTTCAAAAGCAGCATTCCAAAAAACCGCTGATGAAGACCTGTGGCGAGATCAGAAATGGCTATACGGTTTGCCAGGAATCATGAGGATGCATTTGCAAAACATTTTCTTTTTTAAACAACTATGTCTCTCTTTATAGAGATATATATAAAAAAGTAAATCAAAAAAAATTAATCTTCAAGGTCAAAACTTTAAAAGTTTGATTTGTTTAACCTTCTTCCCCTGTTCAGGATCATGAATGTACCTAAAATCGCAATAAACAAGTTTATAGAACATATGAACTTTTGGGAATGATTCTTAACACCGTTTAGGTAGCGCTTAGGTAGCGTTTAGGTAGCCGCAAAAGTGAAAAATTTCCCGAAAATATTTTAATTTCATTTGTTTTTTCTTTACTTCAACATTGAGATACTATTGAGAAAATATTCGTATTATGTTTATAATGTTGATGGCCCTACTTGCACATCGTACTCTCTTAAGTTGTGGACCCAAATCGTTGTCCGAATCTGACACTGATTCAGAACTAATAGTGTCCACGGACAAGTTTCTTCCAGACTGCCGGACAAAATGATCACTTTTTTGCAAAAATGACTCCGAGGCCCCAAATCTTTCGAGGCCCATAAAAAAGTCTGTTTTTTTTTTGGTCTTTTATCACGTAGTGGTAATATATTTTTATGTTTTTTCGTGTTGCACTGTGTATTCTATTACTTAGATGAACGAAAAATTTAAAAACTAATTCGGTATTGGCATGCTCAACTAATTACTTGAATTTAATGGCTGTCGCATGCATTTGACGATGCTTTAACCCATTATGGATTTTTGTGGGTAATGGATAACCCATCCCCATTTTTGGTCGAAAATATGAAAAAATTACAAAAAAAAACTCTATACATATATCGGTAATGGAGCGTCGAATCGAAAAAAATAATTAGCGTTTGCTGGTTTGAAAGGGATTTCCATAAGGTAGTCAGCCCAATTCGTCTTGAAATGTATTTGGAACGATGTTCCTTATCGCACCTTGCGGGATGGGGACGAAATGAAAAAATTAAACATCTTTTGTTTTAACACTTTTACGCTACAACCCAGTATTACCAACTATATTGTTTACTTTTGCTTTGGTTTGTGTCTAGACTAAATAGATGTCGCACATATGTCGGGAAATTTCTTGTTTAATGGAATGTTTTCTAGGTGAAGCCTGCAACCAATATTTAGTATATAATGTAGTTTTGAACCCAATAAAAAGTAAATTTAGATAAGCCAAAGTGAAAGAAGTTGAAATAAATTACATGACGTGTCAGCGGACACCCGGTTGGAACGAAGTCCCTTTCGCTATATATTATGTAAATACTAGTTAGTTCCAACACGCCTAAGGCGCCCGATGAAAACTACGCCAATTTAAATGGATCTTTAAGAAAAGACACTTTTGTAACACGATAAACCTTTTTTAAGAATTTTATTTTTATTGAATGCAAGAATATGGTAATTCTCCTAAAGGTCCTTTTTTAAAAATAGATACTTCTTTTATTAAAAACTAATGTTTTTTTGAAGAAAATTTACTATTTTTAAGAAGAAGTTCTTTCTGTAAGAAAGAGCCATAAGAGTATGATTTTTTTTTACAAAGAAGTACTTTTTTAGAACAGGTACTTTTTAAAGAAGTGGTACTCTTTTTCGGAAAAGGTTATTTTTTCAGAAAGGCTACTTATCTCAAGAAAAGAAAAGAGAAGGTATTATATTATTTTTGAGAAAAGGTACATTGAAGAAAAGGAATGTTTTTACGAAAAGGTAGTTTTTAAGGGAAAGTATTTTTTTTTGAAGAAAAGGGTTTTTTTAAGAAATGAAAATTTTTTTAGAATAGGTCCTATTTTCAAGAACAGGTACAATTTTAAGAGTAGGAACTTATCTCAAGAAAAATTATTTTGTTTTACATAAAAGGTACTCTTTAAATAAAAGGTAGTTTTTTAAGAAATGGCAATTTGTTGTAAGATAATTTACTTTTTCCAGCAAAGGTACTTCTTTAATATAAGGTATTTTTTGTAGAAAAGGTACTTTGTTTAAGAATATGAATATGCATTTTGTTATAGAAAATTTACTTTTTTTATGAAAAGGCACTTATTTAAGAAAATATTATATTTTGAAACTTCTTTCACTTTCTAAATTGACTTTTTATTCGATTCCCAACGACAATATGTAATAAACAGGCTCCAGCTAGTAAATTTCCCATTAAACAACAAATTGCTCCCCATATGTTAGTCTAGACACAAACCAAACCAAAAGTGATAGTGTAAGAGTAAGTGTGCTGCCAAAGTTAATACCATGCTCAGGGTTGCATTTCATGGTTTTACCAGTCTTGCACTTTGGCTTTTCGAAATTTACTTTTTATTGAGTTGAAAATTACAATATGTACTAAACAGGCTCCACCTAGAAAACTTCCCGTTAAACCAAACCAAACCAAATAACCAATACCCAATATATTTGATAATAATGGGTTGTAATAAAATAGTTAAAAACAAGTTGTTTAAAATTTTTTCATTTAGCCCCCATCCCGCAATGTGCGATAAGGAACTTTGTTCCAAAAAGAACATTTTCTTAAATAAGTGCCCTTTCTTAAAAAAAGTAAATTTTGTCAAAAAAAAAATACCTATTCATATTCTTAAACAAAGTACTTTTTCTTAAAAAAAATAGGTACCTTTGCTTAAAAAGTTAATTTTCATACAAAAAGTACCTTTTCTTAAAAAAAGTATTTTTTAAATAAATACCTTTTACCTCAAGAAAAAAATACCTCAAAAAAGTAAGTTTTCTTACAACAAATTACCTTTTCTTAAAAACTAAATTTTCTGTAAATAGTGCCTTTTTCTGAAATAAAATAACTTTTCTTGAGATAAGTAGCTACTCATAAAAATGTATCTATTCTTAAAAAAACGACCAATTCAAAAAAATCCCCATTTAAAAAAAATATCTTCTCTTAAAAAATTCCTTTTCTAAAAAGTACCTTCTCTAAAAAATAAAATAATACCTTTTCTTGTCTTTTCTTGAGATAAGTAGCTTTCCTGAAAATATGTACATTTTCTTAAAAAAAATAACCTTTTCCTAAAAATAGTACTACTTCTTTAAAAAGTACTTGCTCTTAAACAAAGTACTTCTTTGTAAAAAAAGTAGACTATTATGGCTTTTTCTTACAGAAAGTATTTCTTCTTAAAAATAGTACATTTTCTTAAACAAAACATTAGGTTTTAATAAAAGAAGTACCTCTGTTTAATAAAGGACCTTTTCGGGAAAATATACTACTTATTCCTACAAAAAGGACCTAATAATATACTTAAAAACAAATACATTCTAAAAAAATATACTTTTTAAAAAAGTTTATCATTTAAAAAAAAAGTATCTTTTCTTAGAGATCCATTTAAATTATCGCATTCTTCAACGGGCGCATTCTACCTGGAGCCGCAGGAACCCATTCCGTCTGTGTATGTTTTATTCATCAAAACGTGAAACTAATGATTGCAGGAGCTTCTCTGACAAGAATGACATCTAATAATTTAAAAATATCATCATATAATGACTGCCTGTCACGTATAATATGCAACCCTCCAACCTATGATTGCTATCTACAGAGGTGTAAGATGTGCCTGGGTTGAAGAATTGAAGCAAATTTTTAATAACTTTGGTGTTAAAGCGGAATGGCATTTTTTCGCAACATCCCACAGAAAGGGACCCTGTGATGGCCTAGGAGGTACAATTAAAAGGTTAGCAGCACGGGCAAGTTTAAGAAAAATTTATGAACCTATTAATAACGCCCATGTATTCTTTTCCTGGGTTAAAACTAATGTAAAGAATGTTAATACAGAATTTTTCACCTCAGCACAATATAATCAAACTTTTATTAAACTTCAAGATAGATTTAACAAAGCTAAAGTTATTCCTGGAACCTTAGGATATCACTCATTTATTCCACAAAAAAACAAGCAAATCCAAGTCAAAATTACATCAAACGCTTCCTATTCATTCACTAAAGATATTATTACACATTAGTTCTTTTTACAATAAATTTTTCAGTATTATTAATTCTGTATAACATATGTATCGCTTCTTTAATTTTGCAATTAGTCTTTCATTATTTTTAAAATTGCAATACAACTTTTACAGATGTATTAAATTGGTTTTGTACTTTGTTTTAATTATTCCTGTTTTATATAATCATTTGATTGTATAAAAATTCCGATTTGTAGTCATAAAATTACACTTATGCTGATCAGCTGTTGTTTGTATGATATATGTATGTATGTTTTTGTGTGAAATACAAATATATGAACGCTTTGATGCTTTCTATTTTTGACGTTTTTCAGAATTTCGTATATGAATATACGACAGGGTGTTCACATGCATATACGACAGGGTGTTCACACTATAGATTTGCAGAGATGTAGTAGTACTTTTGGTAGATATATTTTCGAGAACTACTTTAAGTAATTAATTTTTTTTCAAATATAACACATTATTTCTCCAAGCTATAATTTTCAGGGCTTGTTTAGGATCGATAGAGAAGTATGCGTGTATTTTTGTTAATTTGGAATATTGGTGCCAAAATAGTGCAAATCACGTTACAAAATTAATTTCACAAATATACAAATGTTCGGCACCCTGTATAACAAAATTACATTAGATCGGCAGAAACTACGTGTCAAGACCTTTAAAAAAAGGTATAGCTTTTTAAAATCCACCGTCGCGTTTTGATCCTACACCCGTTTCAATATAGCCACCTCGGCACATTTTTCATGATTTTGAATATTTTAAAAAGCATATAACTCCTTAAAAACAATTTTTTTTTTCTGACAACGACAAATTAAACAGTGCTAATAGTAGTGCAATATAGCCAAGTTTCAAAAAAATCGGAAACATCGATGTAAATTTTTTCAGAATATCGTCCGGTTTGACATGGAATGAATGATATGCAGCACGTCTCAGCTTGTACGTTTGTGGACAGCCAGATGGTTCGGCTGTTGTAAAACAAAGTTACAGAAAATTCACCATTTATTGCTACAGCAGAGAAAAAAACCTATACAACTCGATTTTCTTCTCCAAAACGTTATACTCCCGAAGACGCACTTGCTCAATTTTTTCAGTCAACTTTACAAAAGTTTCATATTCAATTGGACAAATTGCAGCTAAAAATCGACCATCTCCAATTTATCCATCATACCCCTTGATTTTGGCGGCAAAACACCAATGTTACCCATCTGACATATTGTAACATATTATAACATATTGCACTTGTGTGTGAAGCAGAATAAACAGAAGTTCAATTGAATGTATTTTTAAACAATTACGCAGCATGACCCTACTCTAACAAATGCTGACCAGCAATTAGGGATGCGAAACGGGATTGATTGATAACATCTATTTCCAAGCACAATTCTCCTATGAATATCCAGGCTGACGTTGTTGTCCTTGTCAGCAACGGATCCAGGTAAACAAATTCATCTACCACTTCAAAATTAAATCTGTTGTCGACGGAGAGAGGTTTCTCTAGATGTTGACACCATCAATTTTTTCTTGCCCTCATTAGCAGAAGGACCTACCCTCGCTGATTCGTTTTCGATTCTTAAAATTACTGCAGTAACCGCTCGCAAATTTCCCCCAATGATGTCTATGTCGTCAGCATACGTCAGCAAGATATCGCTTTTTGTATTAATGGTTCTGTTAGTATTTACTGCAGCTTTTCTCATTATTATCTCCATTAAGATGTTGAAGAGATTTCACGAAAGTGTGTCGCCTTGTGTTAGACCTCGTTTGGTACAGAATGGTTCAGTGAGGTCTTTCCCCACTTTCACTGCTGATTTGGTGTTGGTCAGCGTCATTCTACAGAGGCGGATACCAAATGCAGACAGCTTCGTACAGTTTTCCCCGTATGGGGCTACCGAAAGCAGCTTTGTAATCAACAAAAAGGTGGTATGTATCGATTTGCTTTCCGTGGGTCTTTTCCAGGATTTGGCGTAGCGTGAATAGTTTGTCAGTCGTGGACTTGCCTGGTCTAAAACCACACTGATCCAGGTCCAAATATAATACGCTCGGCAAGACCTTATATGTGATGGATAAAATACTGATACCGCGATAGTTGGAACAGACACACGGATCACCCTTTTTGAATACAGGACATAATACACTGAGCCTCCAATCCTTAGGCATAGATTCCCCCAACTATATACCGCATATAATTTGATGCATGTGGGCTAGCTAGATATCTCCGGTGTCAATATCTAGCTTTTTCCTTGTTCGGCTTCGTACGTTTTTCACACTGCTCAGTCTTGTTAGAACTTTCGCAGCCACCAGGTAATGATCCGAGCCGATATTGGCACCTCGAATCACACGTACATCCATTACACTGGAAGAGTGCCTGCCATCAATTCTTCGTTCGTTCGCTCCCTGATCAGGAGATATCCAGGCCGCCTTATGTATGTCCGTCCTTATGCCAGAATCGTATGCTACTAACTACCATGTTCTTTGCAGCGGCGAAATCTATCAGTCTTATTCCATTATCGGAAGTGGTATCATGTAGGCTGTTATTATCGATGGTTGGTCGAAAGACACTTTCCTTTCCTAATTTGGCATTAAAATCGCCCAGAATAATCTTAATGTCGTGATCAGGGCAGCGTTCATATACTTCCTCCAGACGCTCATAAAATGTTTCTTTGACCTCATCATCTTTATCCTCTGTCGGTGCGTGCACACAAATTAACGAGATGTTGAAATAGTTCGCTTTGATGCGAATTGTGGCTATGCGGTCACTCACTGGGTTGAACCTTGAAACTATTTGTGGCTATGCGGTCACTCACTGGGTTGAACCTTGAAACTATTTGTCGCAGTCTGTTGCCAACTATAAATCCGCACCCGAATTCTTGCGTTCGCTCATGGCAGCTGTTGTAAATATCGTAATTTAGTTCTGGTGCAACCATATGCTGTCCACTGCATTTAATGAATAGGTGTGAGTCAACTTTATATTTTTCGAGGACATCCGATAGTTGGAAAGTGGCACCCGTCCTGTATAGTGTTGTCACATTCCAGGTACATATCCTTAAATAGTGGTCTTTATAAAGTTTGCGAGGGTCGTCAACAGTTAGTGGGTTCGTTCCTGTACTTTTCATGTGGATTTTCGTTGCCTATATAACGGTGGCGGGAGGCAAACCCAACCTACTGCCAGGATGTTCATATTTCTGCGGCCCATTATGGCAGCTCGTACTGGTTTGTTTAAGCTCGGCTACCCAGTATTTCACAGTCGTAAATGTATGAGGAGACTCCTGAGAGTTGAATCTAGCTCGGATTTAATATTGCTTGGCTTGGATTGAGACCTTTCAAATTAAACATTGGATTACATAACTGTGGCCAATTTTTTCCATGTTTACAAATTCACTGAGAACGTTTACTATTGATGGCTAAAATGAAAAATACTAAACAACGTGGTGCCTTGATGCTTAAAATATTAGTTTTATAAGGTTGCCACTCTTCATCTATATCATCGGCTAGTTTTGGAACCTCCCTCGTATGTTTATTCCATTTTTGGGAATGTAGAGCTCATTTAAAGTTAACGGTCTCTTCGGCAAAAAACTTATGAAGCAATGTCTGAGCCTGGTATTCCTGCAAAAGTCATACGCCTTTGCAGGATGACCTTGACGAACACCAAATCCGCAGTGAAAGTTGATAAGGATCTTACCGAACCTTTCGAAACTAAGCGAGGCCTCAGGCAAGGCGACACCCTATCGTGCGATCTCTTTAACATCTTAATGGAGATCATTATGAGAAAAGCTGCAGTCAATATGAATAAAACCATCAGCAGCAAAAGTCACATGCTGCTCGCGTATGCTGATGATATAGATATCATTGGGCGCACAATTAGAGAAGTTACTGCGGTTTTTTCGAGAATTGAGAAGGAGTCAGCAAAAGTGGGTCTGACGGTGAATGAGGACAAGACAAAATTAATGGTTTCAACGAACAGGGCCTCCACGCGATTAGACCAAAGCGTGAACGTTGATAACCGTTATAACTTCGAGGTAGTGGACGAATTTATATACCTCGGATCTGCCGTGAACAAAAACAACAACATCAGCCTTGAGATCAAACGGAGAATTGTGCTTGCGAATAGATGTTATTTTGGGCTAAGCAAGCACTTTAGAGATAAAGCCCTCTCTCGAGTAACAAAAGTCCAGCTGTACCAGGCTCTCATTCAACCTGTCTTGCTTTATGGCGCAGAATCCTGGGTCCTATCGCAAGCAGACGAAACATCTGTAGGAGTCTTCGAGAGAAAAATACTCCGAAAAATTTATGGCCCTATAGTGCACAACGGCGAGTATCGGCGACGCATGAATCATGAGCTGTATGAGCTTTATCCTGACATTGACATAGTTAAGCGGATCAAGATAACGCGATTGCGCTGGCTAGGCCATGTCAGTAGAATGGATGAAGATGAACCAGCGCGAAGGCTTTTCGAAACCGTACTCGAAGGAAGACCAAAAATAGGAAGACCAAGACTCCGCTGGAGGGATCAGGTTGACGAATCCCTGCGTACACTTGGTATTGCCAACTGGAGAGATAAAGCAAAAGATCGAACTGGTTGGCGAAATATGTTATCTTCGTTTTGTAAGGTCCCTGACCCCCCGGGGTTGTCCGACACCGGATAAGTAAGTAAGTCAGTTTCTTCGGCAAAAAATCTCGGGATGATCCATGCGTTATGTGTTTTACTGAGCCAGAAAAAACTATTGCTGCATACAAAATGATACACCTTGATATAAAATATTCGTAGTCTTATTATCATGCTGGTTCTTCAAAATCAATAAAATAAACAAAATTAATTTGGAAATAAACGTATGTATCCCCTTTTATTTTCGAAAAGGTGAAATAATCAGCATATTTAATTAAACAGTGGAATATTCCTAACTGCTGGGGCTCTAACAAAGTATATCAGTGTTTTGGGCACAATAATTTGCTTAATTAGCTTAAAACATTAAAAGTTCTCTCCTGAAAAGTGTGACAAATTGATGTAAGTAATGTTTCCTTGATAGCCCAGATAAATTAATTGGATATTTTGAATAAAAATTGAATTTAAAAATCTGAATCCAACGAGAGACCAATTGATTCTGCGAATTTTGCTTCATTCCAATATGTTCTTTTTCAATTCTAATAACTTTTGAATAAAGCAGCAAGTTCGTAATTGTTTTTTTTTTTTGAATGAAACATTTCTAATACACACTCGGTGTTGGGTTGTACTACTTTCGACGACTAAACATGCTGAAATGTAAATTCACAGCCCCTATGATTACATATAATATCCTGTCAACTTTGGTTGAAAAATAACAAATAAAGAACCTTTGCAAAACATAAACTTTGTGAGCCGCGCACGGTGAATAAGTTGTATTGGAGCTGCATTTGCGGTCATTGTTCTGAAACGAGAATTTTATAAAATTCATTATACAACAAGTTGTATGCACCATGATACCACACACGTAGACACATTTTATCAGGTTGTCTTGATTCCATTTGAATAAAGTTAACAATTGCTTAGAACCTCAAGAGGAATATACATACATTCGGTTAATTTGCGATGCTAAATTATACGAAAATGTGTTTCACTTTTTACTTGTCAGAAATTACCATGTTCGGAAAATGTAAATATACGTTAAAGTACCATCCACCCCGTTTACGTAAGGTTAATGTTGGAGATTTTTGATGTGTCATAATGAACTACAAGTTGTCGCAAAATTTCCTTAATGATACGTTGGGTTATTTGTTAGTGGCAGTCGATAAACGACTCACACTTATTAGTGGATTGTGTTACACTGGACCAACTATAGGGTGTTTTTGGTCAGATCTAGCAACGCTCCTATGAATTGTGCTTCGTTTGGTTTGCTATTTCATCATAAATAGACCCAATGACCATCATTTGTGCGTTACGTTCGTCCAATTGGCACAACGACAACAGGAAGTCAACCCACTATTTTGTTCAGTGATGAGGCTCATTTTCGAGGTTCATCAAAATATCTGTGTTTGTTATTGTTTGTTGGGACTCTAAATTGAATAAAACTACATAATTCCAAACTTCTGCATAGATCCCTAAGTATTTTCTGGAAACGGTTCAGCGTCATGAACGGAATTACAAAAAAAAAAATTAAATTTTATTTTCAAAAATTCTTTCGTATAATTAAAAAAATCACATTTATTTGTTTATTTATAAAGTTATACTTAAAGCTAAAGATAAGATATCTATTAATTTAAATAAAGATGATCGGGATAAAAATCAAAGGTACAAACTTTCACCAACTTTATACTTCCATTTCTTGAAACTCATAACGGGTTTTTCAATAAAAGCTCTACAAAAGTTTTTTTAAATAAAACAAAACCGGTTTCAGATACCAATGAAATTCTTTATTCCTGTGAAAGTATGTTCGATGCCCTTATGTCTGGACATCGATTTCTTTTGCATGGCCACCACGGGCACGCTTGCAGAAGTCCAGACGCTGAACCCAATTTTCGACGGTTTTCAAGCATAAATAGGCCGATACTGCTGCAATTTCACGTTCGATATTCGTACGAAGGTCATCAATCGTCGCTGGCTTGTTGGCATAGACCATAGACTTGCCGTAGCCCTACAGAAAATAATCTAACGGCGTCAAATCGCACGACCGAGGCGGCCAATCGACTGGGCAATTTCGTGAGATATCACTTTCACCAAACTTGGTTTCCAATAAATTGATTGTGGCATTCGCTGTGTAGCTTGTGGCGCCGTCCTGTTGGAACCACATGTCCTCCAAGACCATATTATCCAATTGGGGCCAAAAATATTCGGTTATCATTGAACGGTAGCGATTCGCATTCACAGTAATGTGCCGGTCTTGATCATCACGGAAGAAGTACGGCCCAATGACGCCGCCGGCCCCTAAACCGCACCAAACCGTAATTTTTTCGGGATGCAATGATGACTCATGGATTATGTGTGGATTACTGTCCGACCAATAACGCATATTTTGCTTATTGACGAAGCCATTCAGCCAGAAATGAGCCTCATCGGTGCAGATGATTTTCCGATGAAAGTCCGAATCATTTTCAAGTTGTTGCTCAGCCCAATTCACGAACATACGACGCTTATGGTGGTCAAGCGGTTTCAGTTCTTGCGTCAATTTGATCTTATGAGGATGTGGGCCAAGATCTTTTCGCAAAATTCGCCATAACGACGTCACCGAGATGCCCAACGCGTGAGAACGACGTGTGAGAGACACATTTGGGCTTTCTTGAACTGAAGCCTCAGCGGCAGCAATATTCTCGACACTACGGGCACTTCTTTGTCTCACTGGCACGGGAACATTTTGTACTGTGCCTGTGGATTAAAATTTTTCCACTAGACGCTCAATTGTTGACCTGGTAGGACGATTATGACGACAATACATTGGACGTTGCGCTCTTAAAGTTGAGGCCACTGATTCCAAATTTCGGTAGTAAATTTTAAAAATCCAATGAGTGTTCGAACTCACGGGCGATGTGTTAACACCTTTTGCTACACGGTAACTGTTCGATTTATATGAACACATGTGTGAATGTTGCATGGGAAAATAAAAACCAGCGTTCAATCGTATGATGACGTTACATTTAAATAATATTAATATTTAAAATTATTTAAAGACCAGTGCAAGCACATGTGTCATTATTTTCTTGCCTAAAACTTTTTGTTTTATTCCCAGAAACAACAAAGAGAATGCAAAGCAACAGACACATGAATATACATACATTCATTGTTATGTTCGCACATACGCTATTCAAGTTCACAAAATTCTCGTTGCTCTCTTGTTATCTCATTTTTATATACGTATAATACGTCATTATTCTATTTGCTCTGAGAGTGCTCCGCACCCACATTTTATTTGACTTACCTTTGACAATAATAAAAAATCAACCCGTAGAAAAACAGTTTTTGGCTATAAATTCTTTATATATGACCGCGCTCCTTTGTCCAATCCCGCCCATATTTGCACCAGATCTTAGAATATGTAAACCTAACCAACATACCCGATTTTGTTCAAATACCGTTAACAGGAGCAGAAATAATGGATTTTTAATTTGTGATTTGTATGGGAGGTACCACGCCCATTAGAACAATCCCGCCCATATTTCGACATTTCATTTTTGTCGTCGCCATTAGTTTGCCTGCCAAGTTTCAGCTCGATTGGATTACGGGAGAAGGATTAAAAATCAATCCAAAGTTTTTTCGGCATACATACATTCAGGCAGGTGAAGTTAATACAAAGAATTTAAAAAGCCGTTCAATCAAATGATGACGTTTCATTTAAAAACAACCAAACACACAACATCACACATACTTTGTCCGAAGTAGCTGACGTATTAGTGTGTCACGATAACGTCGACTGCGCTTGCACATGAAATTTTGCGTGGCTGTGCTTTATATGTACACATGTACATACATTATTATGTTAATACATACGCTATAGACACAATTTCGTTTGCCTCACCCCTGCCACACCACTCTTTCATTGCTCTCTTGCTCGCTCATTTTTGTTTAACTCGTCATTATTCTCTTTCGCAGTCGCACAAAATCTGGTTTTAGCAGCAGCAGAAAACCTGTCTGTGTGTTGTTTGCATGTGTTGACTTTTATAGATTTAGTCCCTAGACGCCGCTATAGATGTTAACACATCAATAAAGACAAGGAAATTGCATGGCGTGTATCCCTTGAATATTCAAGACATATGTCCGTGGAAACCCATTGCTACATTATTGTTTCTTTATGGTATAAGTATATGATTTACATATTTCATTCTGTAATGTTTTGACTGACAATTAGTTTGATCTAATAGTTTGAAAATTTCATTTTAAGTCGGTTGCTTACATGAGAGCTTATGCCAAAGTCTGCTCCCAATATTCTGTCACAGACACAGGATGCACAAAAAACTACTCATTGAAATTAGCAGGTACGCACCTTACTTAAGAATTACTTTGGCGTACAAATAGTCAAGTATCCTTTCACAGAACAATATTGACTTATGGGCCCTACAGGTAGGCACAAATCTTATTCGGACAAGTAAAAAAAATAATTTTTTTTTTAATTTGTTAGGTATAATTGTAAAACATAAAACATATTTTTAGTTACCAAAAAATTGATTTTTCCACAATTTTGATAACCCGTAAGTAAGCAGCTACAAGGCGTAGCCTTTCCTAACACACATTTCATAGGCCGAACAATTATCTATCATATTCTATTATCTAATTCGGTTCAAAGGATATGATTTTTGCAACGAAAAACTCAAATGGCGCCACTGTTACAATATCAACAAGCAATCCTAGTTTTTCAAGCAACTTTTTCTGAACTTTGCTTTTAGTTTTCTCAAAAATTACCTTGTCGTTTGGATTTTTTTTTGTAAGTTCGCCATTTTTGTATCTATAATCGGTAGGAAATACTCAAAAAATCTGCAGACTGCGAATATAGGCGTGAAGTGAAGAAACTCCGAAAGTGCACTGCGTTGTATCTTTTGGTAGACTATTTTTATTGATTGGAGACCATTAATTAACTTCGAGATAGCACCGCATATGTTGCAAGCTTGAACCGATATTCCTGTATAAGCACTAATGGTTTTGCCATCAACCGTGGTCATCTTTAGGTTTTAGTGAATTCTATGAACTGCTAATCCCCTATCTACATAGATCACTGTGGGGTGTAATTCTATGGGTGATTCAATGGCTGAAATATATCTCCTTATCTGTAGGGTTGTCTCTTTTTCAAATACAATTTTAATTTGCTAACGAAACCGTAGAGACCACAATTTTTTACTGTGCCAAATAATCATCTTATATCGGCAATGAAAATACACGGATAATACACGGAAAATCCCCTAACTATTGGCGACCCTCGCAAACGTTATAAGGACCACGTTTTAAGGATATGTACCTGGAAAGTGCGAACGCTATAGAGTACAGGTTCCATTTTACAACTGGCGGATGCCCTCAAAAAATATAAAGCTGACATCACAGCAATCCAGGAATTGCGATCGACAGGGTATGGTTGCACCAGAAAACAAACTGCGATATTTACTACAGCTGCAATGAGCGAAAGGTGTGGATTTATAGTTGGCAAGAGACTGCTTCAACCCAGTGAGTGACCGCATAACCACAATTCGCATCAAAGCGAAATATTTCAACATCTCGTTAATTTGTGTGCACGCGCCGATGGAAGATAAAGACGATGAGGTCAATTATTTTATGAGCGTTTGGAAAGAGTATGCGAACGCTACCGTGACCAGGACATTAAGATTTGTATGCCAAATTGGGAAAGGAAAGTTTCTTTCGATCAATCGTCGGTAATCACAGTCTACACGATACCACCTCCGTGGTATTTATTAGCACACGATTAAAACATAATAACATTCATAAGGCGCGCGGATATCTCCTGATCAGAGAAAGAAGAACCAGATTGATCACTTGATAATAGATGGCAGGCATTCTTCTAGTGTAATGGATGTACATTTGATTCGACGTGCAACTGTCGACTCGGATCATTACCTAGTGGGTGCGAAAGTTCGCACAAGACTGAGCAGGGCGAAAAACGTACGAGAGCTAGATACTGACAAGCTGCAAATACCGGAGATGTCGAAGTCCTATCAACAAAACCTCACCCTCCTGCTAGGGCGGAATAATACCCCTCCTGAGGACCCAGGTACGCAGTGGTAGCACATCTCCCATTCTTTGGAAACCGCTGCAAGGATTGAACTTGGTTTCAAAAACCGCAGAAGCATAACCCATGGTATGATGCAGAATGTCGCCTTGAAACTAATAAAAACGACGCTGCACGTATGGCAACGAAACAGTCAGTTACAACTCGAATGAGCGGTACAAGAGGCTGAGAATGAAGGTAAAGAAATTAGTTAGACTGAAAAAATGGCGGAGGGAGAGTGAACGAATTGTGCAGGATGAATAATGAATTCCGAAGATTTTTCCAGAGGGTAAAAAGATTGAATAACGGGCCCAATAATGGGCTGCCCTCCTGCAAGGACGAGAATGGGAATCTGGTGAGTGATAAGCAGTGTGTGCTTAAAATGTGGAGAGACCGCTTTCCAGCACTACTCCACCACTCAGATTCTTCGACTGAAGGTCAGGTGGTAATGATTGTGCAAGACAGTGTAGATTGTACCTGATTGGACCTTATCAGTGTGGTTTTAGACCAGGCAAGTCCACGACTGACCAAATATTCACGCTACTCCAAATCCTGGAAGCCAATCGTTAAATACCATACTTTCCATGCTTTCGTTAGCCCCATACGAGGAAACTGTACAAAGCTATGTCCGAACAAGGGATTCCGGCAAAACTGATCCGCCTCTGTAGAATGACGCTGACCAACACCAAATCAGCAGTGAAAGTGAGGAAAGACTTCACGGAACCATTCTGTACCAAGCGAGAACTGAGACAAGGCGACACACTTTCGTTCAACCTCTTCAACATCTTAATAATGGAGATAACAATGGGAAAAGCTGCAGTAGTTATAAAGAAGACCATCAACACGAAAATCCATACGTAGCTGGCATATGCTGACGACATATACATCATTGGGCGAAATTCGCGATAGGTTACTGCAGTATTTTCAAGAATCGAAAATGAATCAGCGAGGATGGGTTTTGCTGTTAATGAGGGCTAGACAAAATTGATGGTCCACGACTTGAAGTGGTAGATGGATTTATCTACCTTGGATCCGCTGTTGACAAGGACAACAACTTCAGGCTGAAGATAATTGGGAGAATTGTGCTTGGAAAGCCCTCTCTCGACAGACAAATACCTAGCTATACCAGACCCTCATTTTTACTGTCCTGACATATTGCTCCGAAACTTGGGTCATATCGCAAGTGGATGAAAAACACCTGGTAGTATTCGAAAGAAAAATACTCCAAAAAATATATGGTCCTGTTAAGCAGAACGGCGAGTAACGGCGTCGTTGGAACCAAGAGCCATATCAACTATATTCTGACGTAGGCGAATCAATTTAGGTCAATTGCGTTGGCTAGGCCATATTAACGGAATAGATGAAGATGAGCCAGCGCGAAAGGGTTTCGATAAGAGAAGAATCCCTCCGTATTCTTGGTGTTACCCACTGCCGAGAAAAGACGAAGCATAGAACTAGTTGGAGGAATATTTTAAAATTAGTTTAATTTGTTTATTTTTTTGTTTAATTAATATGTGTAAGAACCTGATCTCATCAGTTGTAAATTTTCAACAGAAGCGCTACAAAAGTAAATCGATAGGGACAGCAAACGACGCCATATTTTTTCCCGCTCTTTTGACATTTCTCTTCAGTAAGGTTTGCCATTTCATTATGGAAAGATATACGAGCCAACAACGGGTCGAAATTATTAAAATTTACTACCGAAATTTGGAGTCAGTGGCCTCAACTTTAAGAGCGCTACGTCCAATTTATGGTCTTCAGCGATGAGGCTCATTTCTGGCTGAATGTCTTCGTCAATAAGCAAAATATGCGTTATTGGTCAGACAGCAATCCACACGTAATCTATGCGTCATCATTGCATCCGGTTTGGTGCGGTTTATGGGCCGACGGCGTCATTGGGCCGTACTTCTTCCGTGATGATCAAGACCGGCACATTACTGTGAATGCGAATCGCTACCGTTCAATGATAACCGAATATTTTTGGCCCCAATTGGATAATATGGACTTGGAGGACATGCGGTTCCAACAGGACGGCGCCACAAGCCACACAGCGAATGCCACAATCAATTTATTGGAAACCAAGTTTGGTGAACGTGTTATCTCACGAAATGGCTCAGTCGATTGGCCGCCTCGCTCGTGCGATTTGACGCCGATAGATTATTTCCTGTGGGTCTACGTCAAGTCAATGGTCTATGCCAATAAGCCAGCGACGATTGATGAACTTCGTACGAATATCGAACGTGAAATTGCAGCAGTATCGGCCGATTTATGCTTGAAAACCGTCGAAAATTGGGTTCAGCGTCTGGATGGCCATGCAAAAGAAATCGAGTTCCATACATACTGGCATCGAACGTACTTTCACAGGAATAAAGAATTTCATTGGTATCTAAAACCGGGTTTGTTTTATTAAAAAAAACTTTTGTAGCGCTCTTATTGAAAAACCCGATGTAATAGGCAATAAAAGAAGAAGAAAGAAGAAGGTGTGTGCCACGCCTGCTTTCAATAAAGTTTGGCGATGTTTCACCGCAATAAAGCCGAATTTTTACGTCGATTTATATCCACAGATGAGACATGGGTCCACCACTTCACACCTGAGACAAATGAATATTCAAAGCAGTGGACTCGAATTGGAGAATGGTGTCCAACACAGGCGAAGACGGTTCCATCTGCATGCATGGTCATGGCGTCTGTTTGTTGTTATGTGCATGATATAATTTTTATTGATTATCTTCAGGAAGGAAACCCCATCAACGGCGAATATTATACTAATTTATTGCAGCGTTTAAGTGATGAAATTGTGGAAGAGTGGCCGCATTTGGCGAAAAAGAAAGTGTTGTTTCATCAAGAGAATGCTCCAGTTCACACATCCTCTATTGCGACGGCCAACATTAATGAGTTAAAGTTGGAATTGTTTCAACACCCACTTTATTCGCCAGATTATATTATTATTATTATATTATATTCAAAAATTAACTAACAAATTTATTCAAGCTCCAAGATCTTTTTAAATAATATAAAGCTTATTGATTAGCTTTATAAAGCTTTATATTGTTTAAAAAGGTCTTGAGCTTGAATAAATTTGTAAGAAAACAGACCGAGTAAAAATTCCCGTGAGGGAAATGATGATTCAGAAATTAATAATTGTTTCGTTTCTAATTAACCATTGTGTTTATCTTCCTGACGATGCTACCCAAAGATTAGCGAAATATCAAAGAATAAAATTAATTAAAAATACGACCAAATGATCGAACAATTTAATTTTTGTAAAGGTATTTTGTTAAGAGAAGGAATTTTTTGAAGAAAATGGTTTTTTTAAGAAATGGGAATTTTTTTAGAATTGGTCCTTTTTCTCAAGAATAGGTAAATTTTTAAGAGTAGGTAATTATCTCAAGAAAAGTTATTTTGTTTCACAAAAAGGTTTTCTTTAAAGGAAAGATATTTTTTTACAAAAGGCAATTTGTTGTAAGAAAATTAACTTTTTTAAGAAAAGGTACTTTTTGTAACAAAATTTACTTTTTTTAAGTAAAGAAACTTCTTTGAAATAAGGTATTTTTTTAAGAAAATGTACTTTGTCTGCGGCACCTCTTTTTTGAGCAAATTTTCTATTTTTAAGATAAGGCACTTATTTAAGAAAATGTTCTATTTTTAAACTTCTTTCACTCTGGCTTTTCTAAATTTACTGCATATTGGGTTCAAAACTACAATATATACAAAATATTGGTTACAGGCTCGACCCAGAAAACTTCCCCTTAAACAAGAAATTTACCAACATATCGTCGTACCGGAGTTATCTGCACGTATATCACAAAATCCAAAAAATTAAGATAAGAACACTTCCTATGGTAATTTTTCAAGATCTATCAATCTGTCTAGTCCCCAGGTCGCTACCTCTTACAGATTATGAAATATTTAGGCGTTTTATAATTGTATATCCATAAAAACAAAAAATAAAACACGTTATAACATCGTATATAACAATATGGTGGATATAAAATGAAAAATATATGAAATTTGCGAATTCAAAAATTTTTACGTTATCTCCACGTATGTGCAAATAAAAAATTTTTTTAACGACTTTATTATAAATTAAAAAAAAAATTAATTCTAATCATAAACTTAATTAATTTTTTAATTTCAAATTTCAATCTATGGAACAATAATTGTTATAAACTAAAATATTTATAAAAATCAAAGTACAAAGACAAATTTATATCACTCGAACACAAGTTTTCATTAAGAAAATTCGGCTGAATATAAATAATAAAAAAAAATAAAAAAAATATTTTTTCTCTAATTAACCCGATATTCAGTTACAAAAGTATTTAACATCTTCTTCCGGAAGATAAATTATACAGACTTGCAATGTCTTTTTTTTTCTCTGATGAAATTTTATTTCGGACTGAATTATCAAACTCAATTTCAAAAAGATTGTTTGGTAATTTTACAGCAAATAGGCGATGTATATTGACTTTTAATTAATTGTTTTATATACATATTTTTGAAATAATATTATTATAAATGTCTGAATTATTCTACATCTGAACTTTTTAACCATAATAATCAATTCGGAAATTTTTAGTAAGATTCTACTACTGGGTCATATCTTAACGAACGCACTGTAACGTCAGTAATACTAAATACCTACTGAGGGTTAATTTCAAATAATAAATCAAATGAAATATCAACAATATAAATTCGAATCTTACTGCCTTATTCATAAAAAAACAGTAATGTAGCTCTAAAGCATTCATCAGTTATTGAAAGCTTTAAGATTTGGCGAAGGTTTTATTAGAACCGTATTCATAATGAGTATTTTAACTAGGGAACAGATAACTGACTGACAACCCTGTTTTATGTATTCTCACAGTGATGGTGATGTAAAAACAAGATGAACACTATCCGATAGACCGAATTAATTTTTTTTATTTAAATGCGTCAATGCATTTTTGCAAAAGTACTATTCAATAAACAGATCAATTAATATTTGATATATTCATAAATTTAGAAGAAGTGCCAAAAAATCATATTGAGTTGGATTTCAGTTTTGGGTAGTCGAATATAAAACCGGATAATAGGCTGTAGTTTCACTGGTTTGATTTTTTATAAAGTGTTTTTCAATAAGAGCACTACAAAAGTTTTTTTTAAATAAAACAAAACCGGTTTCAGATACCAATGAAATTCTTTATTCCTGTGAAAGTACGTTCGATGCCATTATGTATGGAACTCGATTTCTTTTGTATGGCCACCACGGGCACGCTTGCAGAAGTCCAGACGCTGAACCCAATTTTCGACTGTTTTCAAGCATAAATCGGCCGATGCTGCTGCAATTTCACGTTCGATATTCGTACGAAGTTCATCAATCGTCGCTGGCTTGTTGGCATAGACCATAGACTTGACGTAGCCCCACAGGAAATAATCTAACGGCGTCAAATCGTACGACCGAGGCGGCCAATCGACTGGGCCATTTCGTGAGATAACACGTTCACCAAACTTGGTTTCCAATAAATTGATTGTGGCATTCGCTGTGTGGCTTGTGGCGCCGTCCTGTTGGAACCACATATCCTCCAAGTCCATATTATCCAATTGGGGCTAAAAATATTCGGTTATCATTGAACGTTAGCGATTCGCATTCACAGTAATGTGCCGGTCTTGATCATCACGGAAGAAGTACGGGCCAATGACGCCGCCGGCCCATAAACCGCTCCAAACCGTAATTTTTTCGGGATGCAATGATGACTCATGTATTACGGGTGGATTGCTGTCTGACCAATAACGCATATTTTGCTTATTGACGAAGCCATTCAGCCAGAAATGAGCCTCATCGCTGCAGATGATTTTCCGATGAAAATCCGAATCATTTCATTCACGAACATACGACGCTTATGGTGGTGAAGCGGCTTCAGTTCTTGCGTCAATTTGATCTTGTAAGGCTGTAGGCCAAGATCTTTTCGCAAAATTGGCCACAACGACGTCACAGAGAAGCCCAACGCTTGAGAACGACGTGTGAGAGACACATTTGGCATTTCTTGAACTGAAGCCTAGGCGGCAGCAATGTTCTCGACACTACGGGCACTTCTTTGTCTCACTGGCACGGGAACATTTTGTACTGTGCCTGTGTGTTCAAATTTTTCCACTAGATGCTCAATTGTTGATCTGGTAGGACGATTATGACGACCATAAATTGGACGTAGCGCTCTTAAAGTTGAGGCCACTGACTCCAAATTTCGGTAGTAAATTTTAATAATTTCGACTCGTTGTTGGCTCGTATATCTTTCCATGATGAAATGGCAAACCTTACTGAAGAGATATGTCAAAAGAGCGGGGGAAAATATGGCGTCGTTTGCTATCCCTACCGATTTACTTTTGTAGCGTCTCTGTTGTAATACCCTTTACATCACTATGTAAACTAAAGTTAATGTTGGTTAAAAATTGGAACGAAACTATTTGGTTGCTTAGCAGGATAATGCGACACTATAAACGCTGCAAATATACACAAAATAATTCCAATTGTTTATATATAATTGTTTACATAAATATTTAAGTACGGCACGCATGAAATGTAAAAAAATTATTTTTTTGTGTATTAATGCGGATCAAATAGCCGTAAAGAAGGGTTAACCGTTCAACAAAAATGGCGACGTTAGAGAACTCTTAACAGAGGAATTTTTCGATTATGAATACAATTTTTCGGCTTTATCTTCTTAAACCTTTGACAAACCCGTTAGTGTTTTTAAAAAACAAATGTAAAAGTAAACATCTTTTAACATGTTTCTTTTAGTTCATTGCCACGTATATCCCACATGTTGAACAATTTCTCGCAAAAAGTGGCGTATACGATTAAATGGTAACATTTTTCTGAAGGAAAAAATTGCCATAACTCGAAAAATTTTCTCCATGACCACTGATATTATTCCACACAACAATGAAGAATCCCCACCATTATATCTAAAAAAATATTGGACCACTTTTTTCATACCATTTTTTTGATATACCTTTCCTTGGTTCCAATAATGACAATGACAAACGTTGAATAAAACCATAGAATAACACATACGTAGAAGGTTTTATTCGCTCAATAAATTAAACGTCATAGGTACGATGGAAATTACACAGTGGAGGGTGGAAAATATGGGTTCAATAATACCAGATGGTGGCAATAGTATACAGCGATCCGCAAAGGAACTACACCCGAATTTCGCGTTTTTGTGGCAAACTAGTTGTGTTAAATACAATACAAATGAATACCAACGTTAAAAGTCAACAAAAAAGTGCAAAATACATTTAAATTTTTCAGTTCTACACCAAAACGACAGGAAATAGTTAAGTGAACATATTTTGTAACTCCACCTGGTGTATGTAAATTTTAAATTTAATTTGCTCTCATTTCCACAGACCTACCGAGAGAGTGTGAAATGAAACGTCAGATGAGCGAATAAAACCTTCTACGTATGTGTTATTCTATGAAGAAAACCTAAATAAACTATAAATACAATTCAATACACCGAAATGCGTATTAATACAAATGCGAACTCAAAACGAACCCGTTTCGAATCCATAACAATTTATTAAATGAATTTTTCCCGAATCCCAATACCGAACCCGAAACGGATTCGAATATGAAGGCCGTTGCGAATTCAAGATAGATCTGAAAAAGTAGAAAATCGATCCGCTTTCTCCAGAGGAATTTTATATGCAAGCGGATTCATTGTTTCCGCAACTGATTTCAGTTTCGGACAAAATGTATAAAGTAGCCTGTACGTCTCGAATTCGAAACTCTGGAATTTGGAAAAGTCATATCCCTATTATTGGTTGGTGTATTATGACAAAAGAAAACTAGCACAGTGTAGACAATTGTTATGTACATTTTTTTGCAGAAGTATTTATCCTTCTTACAAAAATACTGAATATAGAATTTAGTTTAACTGAAATTCAGAATTTCCCACTCTTGCAGTAAAGCACTTTTGTTTCGTCACAGCCCAAACATCGTTTATTACTTTGGTCAATTATATTTAATAGGGCCATCTGTTTTTCTTCCCTTACAAATGTTATCGCAAATTTCCCCTACCTAAACGGTTGTGGTAATAAAAAAATGCGGAAGTAGGCAAAACAAAAAAAAAATTAAAATTTCCTTCATTCACAATTTCCATGTGGCGAAACAAAAAACACCTTGGATTTCCCTCTCATTTAATGCTCAAGTCGAATACGACAGCATCGTCTCTTCACAATTTGATATCCTTAATTTCCATTCATTAGTGTTTTCTTTTTTACCTCAACCTCAACATCATAAATTTCGATTTCATCCATTCAACAATTGTTTGCCGATGCTCAACATAAAACATAAAGAATAAAAGAAAATTGAAAATTGGAAATTTTTTATTGGCCGAAACAAAAATGTTAACATGTGATTTCTCTCTAGGGTCGTGTATCTTTGAGATACAATACATACATAGGTAAGTAGTAACAGGCACGTGTTATTTGTTGAAGATGCATTTTCAATTTCAGTTTCACGGAAAGGTACGCCAGCCTACAAATGACGACAGCACGTAGAATACATTTGGGCCCCAAATTAATTTGTGCGTAACCAGATATCTTCTTAGAGAAGCGAAAAGTTGATGTTTGTTTTGTTTCAAAAAGGTTTTTAAATGAGTTTCAACGGTTTGATGTGTTTGTTTTGATTGCGCAATGTGTATGAATGAATGATGAAATGGAAATTGATAGAAAGTTTTAATTTTCCCAGTTTCCAGGAAGTTTCCGGTTATGTTAATGATATTTATTTAAGGTGTGGGGGAAGTGGAGAAAAGATGTTTTTTTTAATATTTGACTTAGCAAATGATTTTAAAAGGTGTTTATTTTGGGCCGTTATATTTAATTTGTGATCAGTCAATCAATTGAGGTGCTTCATGTTTCGCCAAGCGGCTCGGTCTTTGCATTGCTTCCTCCAGTTGATAGGTCTAGGTCGTTTTATATTGCCATGTCCTTTGAGTGCATCCTCGTATACCTTTCGCACTGGTTCATTCTGATTCATTCCACTGACAGGGCCTAGCCAGCGTAGACCCGTTATTTTAGTTCGCATAACTATGACGCTGCTCGGATATAGATTAAACAGCTCGTGGTTCAGCCGTAGGCGATACTCGTTGAATTCTATTGTAGGATCAAGTATTTTTCGGATTACATTTTCTCCTATAATGTTTCACCAGCAGACAATAGTCTGCGCCATAAATCAAGATAGGTTGTATGAGGGTATGTTATAGTTGGATCTTCGTTTCTCGAGAGAGGGTCTTATCTCTGACATACTCGCGTAGCCGGAAATAACACCGGCTTGCAGATAATTCTCCGTTCAGTTGCCTTCCAAGAAATTGTTAGTCACACAAACATAGATATCTACAACTACAAGTCCACGAATAATGATCCCTTCGAAATGGAATATGTTTTTAAAACTATTTGTAAATTTTTCTTATAAATTATGTGTTTGCAGATTAGCGCGAATGGAAAAATATTCTTTGTCATACTTCGAAATATTCTTCATTAATCTTATAATGTTTTGCTTAGATTTTGTGAAATACATGCATCAAAAGTTTGCGAATGTACCAAACACAGTTACAAAAAGGTTTCCAAAAATGCGCTTAATTATTCGAATGGGAAATTTCAAAGTTCTGTATCTCTCGTTTGATGTACACCCAGCGAACTAATTATAAAGGCAATACATTTTTTCTTGGTACTCGCAATGCACTAAAAGGCGTAGAATTTTAATGCATGTTGAACCGAGTACTACACATCTTTAAAACTGCATTAAATTATAAATAAAAATGAATTATCAAATTGTTTAATGTACATGGCAACTCTTTATCCGCTTCTCTCCCATAATCGAGATAAGCTTATAGCGTAGACAGACGACAGCGTTAATTTGCATTAGCAGTCTTAATTCAAATTAACTTGTTAATTATCCCCGTCCTAATGTGTATTAGCTTTGGCGTAAATGCATAAAATCAGAGTGCATTTATACTGCATTTAGGTATTTCAATATGGCAACACCGTCGACAATCAATCAGCTTAAGATGTATCTATACATAGAGGTGATAGCCGGAACACAGTGGAAGTGGAACTTTCTTGTGTTTGTTGTTTGCTTTGTTGATTTTATGTACTGATGCTTGACACCGCTGAAGTGAATGTTATTGCAACAACACTACCTGCTATCACCATGTATTTGATACATCTTGAATCAGCTGTTGTCAAATTGTTTGCAATTGTCAATTGAAAATGTATTCAAAGTCAGCAAAGGTGAGTTATTTTAATTGCTTTTTTCAAAAAAAATGAGAAATATTTAAAATCGAAACGCAATTTTTCCATTTTAAGATTTCCAAGGGAAAGAAGAATAGCACCAACAGAATAGCTGCTAATCGTATTTTCCGCCTTCTATCCATTTGATTTCGATGTAAAAGTCCAAAAAATTACTTGACAAACAAACAGTTGTTTACAAACAAACAGCTGTTTACTAAATGCAAAAACTGTCGTCTGTCAGGGCAAAATGTTAATTCACATTAGTGAGCTTTTAATGCAAATTAACGCTGTCGTCTGTCTACGCTATTACACTCATATGGATAAAGAGTTCCCATATTAAGGTCTTTTCCAGTCCTGTATTTTATTTTCCTTTTCATATTGTTTTACGATTGAACTTCACTTAGGTGATCTTTGGCGAAGCAGTAAGAATCTGGTTTGAGAAATAACATTGTCAATTATTTGAATTAATTATATAATTGTCTTTTATTTCTTGACTTTGACATTTGGGGCAACCTTCGATTTACAATCCTGTGAGTTCCATTAAATACAGTCCACTTGCAGAAATTCGGTCACAGAATTGTACAATGCGTATGTGAGTCATTAGGTATATTATGTCAGAGAATGTAATCATTCCATCTCTTGTACAAGTTAAATGAAAAGTGACGTTGAATTTTCTATTTCTGGTGCGAAATATATATAAAGGCAACATGGAAAAGAACCCGAATTCGAATTTAAACAGAAATGATGTTGCTTTGGATAATTACCTTTTTGTTTTAAAATTAACGTAGGTCAAATTCAAAAAATTATTTATATAGAACACCTGGTGGAAAGTACCTAATAAAGAAGAAAAGGGAAAAATTTAAGATTATCATGGTGAAGGGATGTCCAATCGGGAAATTTCGAGGTGATTGAAAAGATCTAGCTGTGTCATTGACAATTTTATAAAATAGGGTGGCCAAAATGGAAACACAAAACGACCCGGAAGGACACCACTTATCGATGGCAGTGCCAAAAGAGAGATCAAAAGGGTTGCTTTTAAAGAAAACTTCGGCGATAAGGAAATTATTGCTGAATTGAGCTTGGGAGCAGCGTTGCGTCGTGTTCAACAAATAATGAAACGCAAGTTGAAACTGTCGTGTTGGAAAAAGTATTCAAAATTTGGTCTCGTGCCAAGAGACAAATTAAAAAAAAAAAATGGTGTCCCATAACATCCCATGAAGGGATTGGGGAGAGCTCCTCACAGTCAGTGAGATGTGCGCTTTCTAGTTTAACACTCACTAATTGGGACCTACAGTTTTACACCGGCTAAGTACTCGATAGTGTCGCCATCACTAAGCGAGGTGACCGTCGTCGAAAGAAATGTAAGGTGGTTTGAGCAGGGATCGAACCCACGTTCTCATGTACAAGAGCCGCGCACACTAGCCATTGCACCACCGACGGCCACCAAGAGACAAATTAGCCAGATTTAAATACGCTGAAATATACATATTTTTGGGTGAGTGTTAATATTTTCCGATGGAAAAAATTTTATATGGATGGCCCTGATGCATCGGACAAATATTGGCATTCCAGAGATTTTACTAAATTATTCGTCAGCGGCGAAATTTTGGCGGTGGCTCCCTTAAGGTTTGGGCACGTATTAGTTATACAGGAACCACTGCAATATGTTTTGTTTCCACAAAAATGGACTCAGAGTAGTATATTCGACTATTGGATGTCATCGTAGTTAATTCTGGGGAGAAAATTTGTGTCCCAGAATTTATCATCTAGCGGGACAACGCTGCGGTACATCGGTGTAACAAAACTCCAAAGTTTCTGGAGTTCACAAAAAACACCAACTCTCGACTGGACCGCACTTAATTCTGATCTCTGTCCGATCGAGAACCTCTGGACTATTTTACCTACCCAAGTTTACCACCCAGCACGCCAGCCGAATAATGTCAAGGATCGAAGAGTAGCAATACAAGAAATTGGAAGATAACTGATCCTGCGCATATTCAATCGTTGATAAACTCAATGCAAAGATGCTCAGTAGAAGTTATCAACGATAATGGAGATCATACGTCTTACTAAACTTTTTAGAATATTTAAATAACTCTGATGCCTTTATAAATATTTCGCACTAGCAATTAGATTATTTTTGTTGATTCACCTTGAAGAACTCATAGACAAACTATTTTTGCTGAAAAGTATTTAATTTTGAAAGGACCTAATACAATATAAAATAAAAACTTGAGAATTCCTCACAACATTTGGAAAAAACAAAAAATTGTGTTGCCTCTATATTTATTTCGCGGAGTGTATTTGAAGTATATTGTAGACTAAAGAATTCTCATTTGTACTTCTTGATTTGAAATTATTGACAAATGTGTGTAATTGTTAGATTTTTATGAATCATCTACTGACTGAGTGAAATTTACTATTTAATGAAAATGATTCAATAAATTTTGTCAGAATTGTTGTTAATTGAATTTGCAATCCTGGTTTTCTTACCAATACTAGTTTAAAAAGTTTCTATACAACCAGGTAATTCTAGCTAGAATGTAAGGAATGTTGGTCAATTTCTTTCTGAATTCTTTAAATGTATATTCCTTAGGTGCCAACCGATCAGCGTATACATCATGACTCGGTCTGCTGTTTTTTTCCGCAGCATGTTGTAGGATCTCGTAAAACCTCCAAAAAAAATTAAGTTTTTCTGAATCCCTACTGTATACTCTGTCCCTTTACTGGGTGTCCAACCTCCTTGGCGGCACTACTTGCAACATTCCTCTTGTCGTGTGCTGTATAGTCATAGAGAAATAGAAAACTCTCTTCACATTCTCTTGATGACGACGGGGTAGTAGGGCATTTCATCGAGTTCTACTCGCTTTTGTAATTTACACTTTGTTGGGACATAATTCGGATAGAAATATAGAGGAATGTGTATTTTCGTTCGATGCAAACAACATAAAACATAATTTAGGTATCATTAGTATCAATCAAACACTATTTAAACTTAGTTTGTTGCATGGTCTATAATCTTTATGCCTTCTTTGGTCTCTCATTCTACATCATTTCCCTAGGACCATTTCGATTAGCTGTGCTCTAGAAACCCCCTGGCATAGTTTATCATCATAGGAGTGCCGATCGAAATCTCCTCAATAAGAGAGTATAGCTCTCTCTTTACGTATTAGTTGAACATAATATGGTCTGTTGATTATTGGTTTGTCGTAAGCGCCAATTGTTTGAAACGGAGATACCAGTATACGCAACTATACCACCAACTAGCAATTTTTAGGGATATTCACACAAATTAGGGTAAACATCACAGTAATAGTAAGGTATATCAAAAATCTGACAACAGATTCGGAAAGATAACGCACAAAAACCTGTAGACACAATACCACCTCGAAAAAAACATAAATGGCGTATACGACAAAACAATAATCAACCGACGATATAGTTAGTATGATGCATTTGTCAATAGCATCATTCGGAACAATACCTGTCGAGGCTATTTGCCTAGATCTGAAACAGCTATACGGTTTGCCAGGAATCATATAGATGCATTCGACTCGCATGACAGGGCTCTGAAACTCTATGAATCTCTTAGTTATCACAAATATTGGGTTGACATGAAAATAACTTCGGTTTTCTCATGTACATAGTTGGTGCTTTTGTTATTTTTTAAATGCTTTTGATTAGCTGACTAAATCCTATGTTATAGAGTTACACAGCTCACATTCCAAGCTTAAATTTGTGATATTGGCACATTATTTTCAGTGGTCAGTTTTCACTTAAATCGTGTTGTGAATATGGATGATCAAATGAGAATTTTCGACATATTTTGCTCTTTAATGCACGAAAAGGCAAAAAAGCTATGGAAGCACACCTGGATATTTGCGATATTTGCGCATGCCTAAGCTGGTTCGAAAAATTTCCTTCTGCAAATTTCACGATCAAAAATGGACACCGAAGCGGTAGGCCAAATGAGATTGATGAGGACGAAATCAAGGCATAATCGAATCTGACCTACAGGTTTCTGTTCGAGAAGTTGCCGAAGGTGACACACATGACCATTGCAAATCATTTGAAATGGCTTGGACTTGTCAAAATGCTTGATATTTGGGTTCCGCACGAACTTATTGAAATCCACTTAAGAAAGCGGATAAGCCCTATCGATTTATTGCTTTGTTGTCCAATTGGTGGGATTTTAAGGGAGTAGTGTATGTTGAACTGCTTTCTAAAAACCAAACCATACATTCTGACGTCTATTGTCCGCAATTTACGAACCTTAATGTTGCACAAAAAGAAATTCGACCTGAATTGATAAATAGCAATTGGCAGAGTTTTCCATCACGACAACACTATACCTCACACATCTTTGCGGACTAGGCAAAAAATATTGGAGCTTGAATGCCACTTTCACCGTATAGTCCTGATATGGCACCTTCGGATTTGCATTTATTCCAAAGTCTTCCAAATTTCTCGAATGGAAAATCCTTCCCTACAGAAGAGAACCTACAAACCGAGTTGTTCGAGTATAGTTGTGGGACCGACCAGTTGTGAAAGTACGTTCGATGCCATTATGTATGGAACTCGATTTCTTTTGCATGGCAACCACGGGCACGCTTGCAGAAGTCCAGACGCTGAACCCAATTTTCGACGGCTTTCAAGCATAAATCGGCCGATACTGCTACAATTTAACGTTCGATATTCGTACGAAGTTCATCAATCGCCGCTGGCTTGTTGGCATAGACCATAGACTTGACGTAGCCCCACAGGAAATAATCTAACGGCGACAAATCGCACGACCGAGGCGGCCAATCGACTGGGCCATTTCGTAAGATAACACGTTCACCAAACTTGGTTTCCAACAAATTGATTGTGGCATTCGTTGTGTGGCTTGTGGCGCCGTCCTGTTGGAACCACTTGTCCTCCAAGTCCATATTATCCAATTGGGGCCAAAAATATTCGGTTATCATTGAACGGTAGCGATTCGCATTCACAGTAATGTGCCGGTCTTGATCATCACGGAAGAAGTACGGCCCAATGACGCCGCCGGCCCATAAACCGCACCAAACCGTAATTTTTTCGGGATGCAATGATGACTCATGGATTACGTGTGGATTGCTGTCTGACCAATAACGCACATTTTGCTTATTGACGAAGCCATTCAGCCAGAAATGAAATTCAGAATTCAGAAATTAGACGTAGCGCTCTTAAAGTTGAGGCCACTGACTCCAAATTTCGGTAGTAAATTTTAATAATTTCTGCTCGTTGTTGGCTCGTATATCTTTCCATGATCAAATGGCAAACCTTACTGAAGAGAAATGTCAAAAGAGCGGGAAAAAATATGGCGCCGTTTGCTGTCCCTATCGATTTACTTTTGTAGCGGCTCTGTTGAAAACTCCTTTGTATAATACTTTAAAATCAGAATTGCTAGCAGTCAAGAAAGATCAAACAATTATAGGCATTCCCATATTTCGTTACAATTGGCATCCGATTCCACAACCTGCATTTTGAACAAATCCTGTGCAGAAATTTCAGGCAGGTGAACCGACTTAAATATACCCTCACCCTAAATCATTCATGGCGGCCGAGTTGTATTAAAAAAAAAACACATATATTCACCTCAGCGTTGAATATTCCATAGCAGAGTGGCACTCCGCCAAATATTATACAATACCCAACTTAATTACCATCCTAAGATATTTTGGGGAGTTATCGTCACCTGTCCGCCCAATATTTACATGGGAAGCACAAAAATTGGCAGGGCGAAATTGTTCATTTGGTATTACACAGTATTACACAAAATATTGATCAGTACCAAATTTTGTTAAGATCGGTTGTGGTATACGGGAGATATCGAGCCGGCCAGCCGGAAATCCGCCCAACTTTTGTATGGGAGATACGTAAGTGGGCGTGGCACAATAGTAAATCTTTAATCTTTAGGAAAACTTTGCCGGGTACCGAATTTCATTAAGATCGATTGTAGTTTACAAGAGTTATCTTGTCGATCTTATCTTGTCTTGTCGAACTTTTGTGTGCGGTTTGACTAAATTTTGTCAAGTACCAAATTTGATAAAGATTGGTTCGGGTTTGCGGGAGTTATTTGGCCGATCAACCAGCCGGCCGCGCAAATTATCTTGGTTGGGCGTGGCACAATCACCCTTGTCTTAATCGGTGACTGGCGTTTGATGACACGAAGCCTACAACCTAAATTCATTAAGATTGGAAGTGTTTCACGCGACATATCGCATTGAGAACCAGGACGACCACCAAGCTTTTGTGTGGCAAGTACCAGAATGGGGGTGGCAACCTCGCCAATTTTCTCCAGTTAAATAGACATTTACCGATTACTAACCAGTGTTTCACCGGGAAGAACTTCTCACAATCACTGAGCTGCGCGCTTTCCAGTTTTCACTCACTGATTGGGACCTACAGTTTTACACCGATTCCCCCGGTCCCTTCATGGGATGTAATGGGAAACCATTTATTTTATTTTTTTTTTGACCAGTGTCTGACTTGAGGGTAACCACATCTACCAGAAAAAAGTTTTAGAATAATCATGAGTTTGTACTAAATGTCCATTTGTATGGGAGGTACCAGAAGTGGCGTCGCCAACACGCCTATTTTTAATCCCAACCTTAGTTTGGACAAATAACTGACAGTGACAAAATTTCGTTGTGTTTGGAAAAAATTTACGGGAGTTATCTGGCCAAAAAGCCTGCCGGTCGAACAACTTTTGTATGCGAGGTACGAAAATGGGCGTAGCAAAATCACGCTTGCCTTAATGTGTGACTGGCGTTTGATGACGTGAAGCCTAATACCCAATTTTACTGACATCGGAAGTGTTTCACGACACTTATCGCAATGACAACACGGACGACCACCAAGCTTTTGTATGGGAGGTATCAGAAGGGGTGTGGTCAAAACGCCCATTTTCAATCTCAATCTAAATTTGCACAAATAATAGTTACTGACAAAATTTAACGGTGATCGATAAATGTTTACCCCAGGTAACGTGTTGACCAGCCAGCCAGACAGACAGACGGACATGGCTCAATCGTGCTAAAAAGTCGCAAAACGAAATTCGTCCAAAGATACTGAGGTTCTAATATGGGTCCTTCTATGCGTTAAATTGTTTCCGTATTAAATGATAAATACCCCCATCCCTATTATGGGTGAGGGTATACATCTACGAGTGTTAGGTCAATATTTGAAATTCTTTTATTTTCAATATTTCGCTACCTTTTGAGAAAATAAACAACCCAAATGGGTAGCAAAATGTTGGATATAAAAGAATTTCAAATATTGACCTACCGCTCGAAAATTGTTATTTTAAATAAAATCAACAAGGTCAAATAAATAATCATTATAAATTATTAAATTATTTCCGTTCCGATTGATTTATTTTAAATTTCAAATATAATTTTCTAATTGCAATTGATATTTGTCAAAACTAAATTGATATTTTTTAAACATCAATTGGGAATGGTGTAGTTTCTCAGGTTTTTGTTATTTTATTAGCACGGACCCGTAGTCGGAGTTGGCGTTTACAAACAGGAGTTTTAGAAAGTTGTAAGCGCCAACTCCGACTTGGACTCAGCACCCCTGATACGTAGTTCATTGTTCTACTGATATGTTTCTTTGGCTGAATCATAATGAAGAAATCCGTAGAATCTATGCAGGAGTTCATAATATTTACAAAGAAAATATTGTCAGTGTAGTTTTGTAAGAAAAATTAACTGAAGATTTGCCTATTTACAGTGTTAATCTATTACAATAGTGGTCTTCATGAAAGCTCGAAAGAACCTCGTAAACTCGAAAACATCGTAAACTTGCACAGCAAACGTCAAAACAAACAAATTTCCCATACAAAGCGACTTGCACAAAAGTGGAAAGTTTTCGAGGCAAATTTGATGAGCAAACCTGGAAAAAGAAACGTGAAAACTTTTGTCATTTCGTTGTCATCTGACTAGGATGGATAAATAAGGTGATAGCACTAGAACAGTAGAAAAAGTACACATACATAATACATGCAATTGCTACTGCTACCACCTTATGTATCCATCTTGGTCAGCTGATATGGTTTTGAGCACAACTACGGTGAGCAACTTTACCTGGTGCCTCATGCAACGGTGCGAGGGAAACTTGCGCTCAGCAAAAGTTCTCGGCTTTCACGTTTGCATGAATGCCGCTAATGTTTAAGAGGCCGTAGTTCTTGAGCAGGTGGGTCCAGAGATCCTACTTTTGTAACCAATAATTTCTTGAAAAGTGTTTTCCTAAATTCGCGATATTCAGAGAGGATGCAAGAAATTATTTGGATTAAAAAATATGTTACAACTAACTATTGTCTAAATACGTCAACAGAACGTTAGTCGAGCTTAAAATTCCGTAACCTCTCAAGCATTGCAATTTGCCCACTAGGAGCCACAATTTACCAGAGAAATTATACGAATCAAGTTAATATTACCGCCTCTGAACAATTTTGAAAATTGTTACAGGTTAAAATTTATATCTGTATTGGGTGAACGAAAACAGACTAACTAATACGAAAACAATAAAGAGAGAAAAGGCTCATCATCTTAGCTTTTAACGCAGAGTTTCCTCCTGGTATTGACCTGTATTTAGGTCACTCGAACTTGTTTTGTGGCTACACCAACATGAAACACCCAACAACACTGACAGAATTCCAATGAAGCGAACAACGTGCGATGGTTTGCATGGCTCTTCAACAACAAAGACAGATATGAGATCTGTTAAAGAAAAGCGATGAAAACGTACAATATCATTTCTATTTGAAATCTGAAAATTCCCCCCCAAAAAAAAGCGCAAACTTCTCCAATAACACTTTGCCTTTGAAAACTCGTGAAAATAATTTCTGGTTTTGTAATTTAACACTTGTTTGTTTTTTTTTTCTTCTCATAATTTTTACATAAATTTCAATAGTCATTAACGAGGTTATTTTCAGCTCAGCTCAGCTCCAATCCCAGTTCCCCCTCACCACTTGTTAGGCATCTGTGCTTACTCGTGCTGGTGGTATCTGCATGTGTGCGTAAACAAATCCAGCCGTTATGGCCAAGACCAAGAACTCAAGTCAGCAGTACTTGACAAAGAAGTTGATTTTGCACAAAAACCAACCAAAACCGAATACTCAATAATATGAAAAAAAAGCAACAGATATCTACCACAAGATACTGTTTGCGATACTGCTGACCTACATATGTGCCAAGTTGGCAAAAAGTATTAAATATTAACAAAACTTTCAGAGTGAATAAATACAAATTTCATATATTTTTTTGCGAATTACTCAATATTACGAGGCTGATTTCTGACTTCACTTGAAAACCTGAACAAGTGTTAATTACGAGTAAGAATCTTATGAAATTTGAGTGGATGGATGAGGTATTAATATAAAATTCGACATATCTAGATACATATATACAACACTTGAAGATGGATAGAAACAAGTTGTACCAATTATATCAATTGTAGGACATGTATTAGCACAAGGTGTCCCACTGTCCCACCATATTATGACATTAATTTAAATTAGATTTAATATGAATTTCGCAATATACGATGTCACTATATTATGATGGGTGAGAGGGAACATCCAAGTTACGATCGTTGGCACCAAAGGCCACAGTGTTGTCAATATATTACTTATGGCTCTCTAGTTAATGGCCCCACAGAGCTTGAGTGTCACTGACCTCGATGCACGCTAAAAAACGGCCCCTGTAACATTATGCAGGAACAATGTACATGTGTGCAATATCCATATACTTACGTGCAACTATTGTTTTTGTTAGTTGAAGATCTGCTGCTTTTTTCTTCATGCCATGTTTTTGTTTTCAGCAGTTTTCAACAAATCTTATAACATATTAATCATTTTGTTTCCTACATGTAATATTGAATAGCAAACACAATGTGTTTGGACACAAGTATGTTATAGTATTGGCGAAAAGCTATAAACACGTTATATTTGCAAAAAAGACAGATTTTTTGCGTGTACTACTGATAGCATCATTGGTTCCAGTGGGGTAGGAGCAGATCTAAATGCAAACCCCGTTTTTAGAGAGAAGATCGTACCAATGCGACTGCTAAAACCCCTTCGTAGAAGCTTAGCATTTACCCCACTATCGACGTGTGGCGGACTGTGGGACCGACGAACATTGGGAGAATTCTACAAAAAATTGGACATTATTCAGGCGATTCTAAATTGAAATTTCACATGGGGATAGCCGAGTTCTCATGCAAGAGATATTGAGATTTTGGAACGTCATAGACCACACTGAAGCCGCTTAGTGGGAGTCTAAGGTTGAATACATGGGCCATCAATAAAATGTGAGCCCGTATAAAACTTTGAATTTTGTTTTTATTGAAAATATAGTGCTATATGTATTGCTATTAAAAGCCTACACAAATTTGCCGACAGGTTTAGATTTGCTCTTATTTTAGAGAAATGGGAAAATATTGAAAATATTGCCTTGATTTCTTCAGTTACTTGAGAATATCGTGGCTAAATGAAAAGCAATAATAGTTGTGGAAAAAGTGAGTTATCTTGCCGAACAACCAGCCGGCCGACCAATGGAAGGCACCATCATGGGCGAGACAAAATCTCCCTTATCTTACTTGGTGACTCGCGTTTGATTACAAGAAGCCTTTAACCTATTTTCATTAAGATCGGAAGTGTTTCACGCGACTGATCGCACTGACAACCCGCACGACCACCAAGGTTTTGTCTGGTAGGTACCAGAATGGGTCTGGCAACCTCGCCAATTTTCACCAGTTAAGTAGTCATTTACAGATTATTAACCAATGTTTGAGTTGAAACTAATAACATCTAACAGAAAAAAGATTTAGTAGAACCATGATTTCGTACTAAATGTGTCGATTTGTATGGGAGGTACCAGAAGGTGTGTGGTCAGAATGCCCATTTTCAATCCCAACCTAACCATGGGCTAATAATTGTCACAGGCAAAATTGCTCTGTAATCGATAAAGATTTACGGCAGTTATCGTGTTGACCAGCGATCTAGCGAGACAGTGAGCCAGTTAGCCAGGCAGACAGACGGACATGGCTTAATCGTCTTAGAGAGCCCCAAAACGAATTTCGTCCAAAGATGCTGAGGGTCTAATATAGCTCCTTCTATGCGTTAAATTTTTTCCCATATTAAATGATATATACCCCCATCCCTATGGGTGAGTGTATAAAAACGATATTTTTAAAACGGTCCCACCACTCGGCATTAGTCGGATGTTGTTTACATATGCATACAATTGTTCGAGAAGACTGGAGATATGAAAGACCGGCCCCGGTCAGGCCGCCACTTACAGTTCGGACACAGCAAGTCATCAAAGCCGTCAAAGCAAGAATTCAACGACATGGTCTCTGGAAACAGAAAATCATGGCCCGTGAGATGAAAATCATGCAAAAGTCCATGAGTCGAATTATTAAAAACGACTTGGGTCTTGGAGCTCTCAACCGGCGTGCAGGACATTTATTGACTGCAGCTTTTAAAAAGAAATGGGATAGAAAAATCGAAACGTCTTTTGGTCACGTTCGCTGATAACTTGCATAGAAAAATCGTGTTTACGGATGAAAAAGTTTTTACCGCACAGGAAAAATTTAACAAACAAAATGATAGGGTTTATTTATGCACGATCAGCTAAAGCAGAATCAGAGCACATCCCACGGGTCGAAAGGGTCCATCATCCAGCTGCTGTCATGGTTTGGTGGGGTGTCTCTAATGACGGGGGATAACTGACTTGCATTGACTGTGAACAAGGGGTCAACAAATCGCCCAATGCTTACCAAGAAACCGTTTTGGAAGCACTTGTGCAGCCGCTTAACAATTCCCTGTTCCAAAACCAATTCCTTGTTCCAAAACTTTCCAGCAAGATTCAGCACCAGCTCATAAGGCTGAAACGACACAAGCCTGGCTTCGAAACAATTTGTCAGCTTTTATATGCTCTGAAGAATGGCCCTCTGGCAGCCCAGATCTGAACCCTCTGGATTACAAATTGTAGACCGATTTAGAGGACATTGTCTGCCACAAAAGATACCTCAACACTGATTCTCTTACGACAGCTCTGGTTCGTGCTGTAGCCAATTTTCCAACGGATGAGGAGCGTGCGGCTTTTAATGTTGGCCAATGCGACTTAAGGCGTGCGTGGAGGTCAACGGCGGACATTTTGAATAAAACTTACAGCCCGTTTTTGTATCTATCTTCCAACAGCAGGCGTGCAATTGCTAGACAAGCAATCAGGTTTTCAATTGAGTTCATTGTTGCTTTTCGCTTGGGCATAAAAGCTCATTTTCTTGGTTGTGTTCCTGTCAAAGAACAATATTACCTTCATGTTTTTTTTGGCATTTCTTAAAGCTTTTTCATACAAATATATGCTAAACGGGGGCAACCCTAGCCATCAGCTGTAAAATCAACAACAGCTGATTTTAGGTATTAAAAAATAAATAAACAAACGAAAATAAACACAATTGTTTGCTTTTTTTTTACCAATTTAAAATGATTTCCTCCGTTGCTCTCGGTTTTCCTATTAAAACTACGAAAAATGATGATAGAGAAACTGAGGTGGAAGGAGAGGTATCACAGAACATGTCAGTGGAAAATGGAGTACCCCAAGGCTCAATACTAGGCCCGGCTCTCTACAAGCTGTACCTTGCGGACATACCCAAACCGCAAAATGGTGAGCAACTATATATTTACGCTGATGACATCCTGATTGCGACATCGCATATCAGAGCCAGAGTAGCTGCGAAATCCATGCAGTCATACATTAAAATACTAGAAGATTACTTTGACGAATGGTCGCTAAAACTGAATATACCTAAATGCATTTGCTTCATGGCAAAAGGCAAAGGTAAAACTGTACACAAAAATGCCAGAAAATTTGTGCCAAAGATCCGCCTTGGCGGCAACATAATAACTAATAGTAAAACCCTGAAATATCTAGGCGTAAAATATTCAGAGGATATGCAATTTAGAGAGCATGTTGATATGATACTCAAGGAAGTAAAAAAAGTCTACTTCTCGTACTCTCGATTACTATCACGAAGAAAAGGACTAAGCGCAAGGGTAAAACTATTGATATATAAACAAATAATAAGACCGGTCATCTCGTACGCCTTCCCCATATGGCATTCCATAAGCTCTTGCCAGATGGAAAGATTGAGAAGAGCCGAAAGGAGAATTTTAAGAAACTGCATGGGTATCAGAACCAAAATCGACAGGCTGGGCAAATGGACTAGCCCCTCCTGTAGGCAAATATACACCATGAGCAACATGGCTAAGATTCAGAGGATTGATGTGTGGATGTCAGAGCTAGCGGTTAATTTCCTAGAGCATTGCGAGCGCAACGACGAAAATAAGCTAATCGATAAATGTAAAATTAATATGGATGAAGTCGACTCCATATTACTACCTAGAGGGGCCTTGACTCCGATGGCGTACCTGAGATTGTCAGAGAGGAATATGTTCAAGGATAATTTAGGTAAAATGGTATATTATAATAGGAGGTACAATACATACGACCTGCAAAATCTGGTGTATAATACGGCCCAATGAGCCCATCATTTGATATCTGAAAACTCCATAAGGAAGGTAACGTAACTTTGTTGTTGGATTTTAATTTTGATTTTTGATTTGTATTACATTGTTGAGATGAATTCTTTGATTTATTTATTTTTTCACTTTTCTTTTTGTTTTCATTCCTGAGTTCCTTTATATTATTTTGTATGTTTTTTGTTCGCCTAATCTTAGTGTAGTTTTAAGTTAGTTATAAGTCACAAGATATCCGGGTTTTATGGTCCTTTTCCCGCGAAAGCCAACCAAGAAGAGTTTTAATATACGCAAGAGTATAAGTGGGCTGGTCTTACAGGCACTTGAATTAACCATAAGGCATATATTCCCAGTCAAGTCTTAGGACGTTGGGAGAAAAGAAGAATCTCTAGAATAAGTTATGGAAAATTGTTAAATTAATATATGGACAAAATAAAATTTAAATTCTAAAAAAAAAAAAAATGATAGAGAAACTCGCCTAAGCCGTAGGATTTTGCGTGATTCAACCAATGTGTTGGAGATTCCAGAAGACAGGTAGGTATATCAGTATAATTTGATTTTATTTATCTATTTATTGAAATGAAAACACATCAATATAACCTACACGAACAATTTTTTACGATTGTCTATATTGACATTTAACATTGTACGTTGTTGACTTATGTCAACCTACATTTTGACGATAACTAAAAGCTTTTGTGTTTACACTCAAAAAAAAGTTTACAAAAACCAAAAATGAAACTCGTTTGGCTCTAGACGTGCGATGAGAGAAAAAACAAGTTACAAAAACAGGCCGTTAGCTTTTTGTATACAATACATATCAATAAATATATAAAACAAATTTGGTCCAAAAACGTCCATTAGTTTTACAGTGCTATTCTCGAATTCGTGACAACCGTCATTCGTGAGTTTATTGTCATTTAATTCTTGTCACTGGTATTTCAATTGCCTATTCTGGAATTGCTGTGACAAGATTAAGGCCTTTTTGTTTTTAAAAATAATATCATTGTTACCAAAACTAAAAACTACATTATGAAGAGCTTTTGTGTTTGTTGAAAACAATTAAAATTCATAATTTTTCAATCTGGCAATACCTTTGCCTAACAAATACTTTTTACTAGGGATGGGATTTTCATAATATTGTTGAACAATATTCTCCTAAGACATGCTCGTAAAAGATCAAAATTTGCCTAATAATTAAAACAAATGCATTTAAAAATATGTTTTTTAACATTTGTTTTTACTAAAGGCAAAAAGAAAATCATCACATTGAAAATTCAGCTATATGTTGGCAATATCGTTTAATTGCCAGTCTAGTACGGAGCTTACAACTTGGTAGAAAAGCGAAATTAGAGAAAAATAAAGAACACGAAAAATAATTTTTATATCAGTCGGATATGAGGCTTAGAGCGTCTAAAATACGGGTCCATTTAGGCGCGGCTAAAATCAGGTAAGTGTGGTTACTGAAATGAAAGGCATTCTTTTCGCAAATTTAATGATGTCTTGTATTTCGTGGTGCTTCGTTCGGGGACTCAAATAACCCTCATTTACCACGATATAGGGGGTCTTGTGTATCGGAAACAAAGCAGGCGTTTGACCCGATAACTCATCGAGTTATCTAAAATTGTTATATAATTTTTTTGGCTTATTTTGAGGCCTTCTGCAAAGAAGTGCATAAAACCAACACATCATCCTCGCGTTTTTGTACCAATTGGGTTCCATAGGTCCGTCATTCAAGAATTTTTAAATTTTTCATGTTCTAGTATTTTCGACTAATTTCTTGGCGGAAGTTTGAGCCTCTCCCCTAGACTGGCAATTTTGCCAAATTTTAATTTAAATATGCAAAAAATATGCATTTAGAGAGAATAAAGCATTTATCATAAGAAATTCAAAAATACGCACCAAGTCAATGTGGTTTTTCTGCAAATATGTTTGATTCATCAAGATAATTAGTGTAATTACTTTTAGACTTTTGAACATGGATTGCATGGAAATCCCATCCCTGCTTACTTCAAATAATTAAAATTGCTACATACAAATATTATTTAAACGGAGAGTCCAAACTACAAATTAACCAATTTTCCGTGTTTCCACGGGTTTTAGAAAACTTGGTTCAATTCAGATCGTAAATTTTTTCACAAAATCGCGAAATCTTTTTAGTATATGCATTGAACCAACTTTTCTAAAACCCTTGGAGACCATTATAAATGGCTAATTTTTCGTTAGGACACTCCGTTTGCAAGATATAGCCATTTTTCTAATTTTCTGCTGTTTATTTACACAATATTTTTATTGTCATGTGCTATTGAGAACGTTTTAACTATCATTGTCAACTAAAACAAAAAGAGCTTTCGTTTGACATCCAGAATAGCAAATTGTAGTTCTTGTCACTAATGTATTTACTGTCACGACAAATACGCTTGTCACTCGGTCGAGAATAGCACTGTTAGTTTTATAGCCCAAAATATAAGTAACCGTATTTATGTTCCTTCTAAGTAAAATCACCTAGAATAATCTTAATGTTGTGGTCAGGGCAGCGTTCGTATACTTCCTCCAGACGTTCACAAAATTATGCCTAGACCTTATCATCTTTATACTCTGTCGGTGCGTGCACACTAATCAACGAGATGTTGAAACATTTCGCTTTGATGCGAATTCACTGAGTTGAACCTTGAAACTAGGTGGCGCAGTCTCTTGCCAACTATAAATCCGCATCCAAATTCGTGCTTTCTCGCATGACAGCTGTAGTAAATATCCGGTCCGTCGCATTTCCTGGATAGTTGTGATGTCAGCTCAATATTTTTCGAGGACATCCGCCAGTTGAAAGGTGGCACACGTCCTGTATAGTGTTCGCACATTCCAGGTACATATCCTTAAATCGTGATCCTTATAACTTTTTCGAGGGTCATCAGCAGTTAGGGCTTTGCTTCGTTTATTATCAATTCAATTCAATTGAATTTATTTTGTTTTATAATATTTACACTTTCGTTATACTTCTAAAATACTATGTAAGAGTTTAAGAGTTATATCTTCTTCTGCTTTATAATAATTAATGATTTGCAAAATTGATTTCTAAGATTGATATTTACAAGTGGTGGCAAAAATTTACAAAAAAAAACCTATATGAATATTAATTTCATTATGATAAAACTTAAGGCTACTTACAGACTAACTATGAATAGGCTAGTTCATTAATATAAGGAAATCTTGATGTAGTACATCTCAAATTAAAACTTTGGTTCAATATTTCAATCCTATCGATGACCAGTTCCACTTTAGCTTGTTCATGGAGTCGTTTCGTAGAAAATAGAAGGCAAGATTTAAAATAAGTTTAAGCACTTTATTTTGCGCAATCTGCAATTTCTTCAGATGACAGCTGGCACTGGAGGCCCACAACGGCGATCCATAGTATATCGCCGATTGAAATATTGACTTAAATATTAACATTTTGTTTTCTGGACTAAGACATGACTTTCGATTTATGAAGGGGTAGAGCATTTTGATCAACAAATTTACTTTATTTATTACAAATGGGATATGGTCTTTAAATTTCATTTTTGTGTCTAGCATAACGCCTAAGTATTTAACTTTTTGTTCCCATTGAATCTCTATGTTATTTGTAGTAATGTTAGTTTGAGAAATAAAACATTCCTTACGTTTCCTTGTGAAATAAATTGCCTGACTCTTATCACCGTTCATCAAGATTTTCCATTTATGAAAATATTTGATTAACACGGACAGCGCAGATTGGAGGTTTCTCGTGATATCCGACGCTAAGATTTCTGAGCTGAAAATCGCAGTATCATCAGCAAAAATTGATTTGGTATATCATATGTGTATATATTATACAATGATGGTGACAGGCATGACCCCTGTGGGCAGCCCGCTGTGATTGGTAAAACTGTTGACGAATGAGAATTTATAAAAACTTTAAACGTTCTATTTTGTAAGAAGCTTTGAATAATTTTAATAAGTTCGCTTGGAAAATTTAGCTTGACCATTTTATATATTAAACCGTCATGCCACACGGAATCAAAAGCTGCCTTAATATCTAAAAGGATCATACCAGTAGACTTTTGTTGTTCAAAATTAGATATAATTTCTTTTGTTATCCGCTTTAGTGGACGGATTGTGTTGTGTTCCCTACGAAACCCGAATTGTTCTGAGGGAAGTACTGCATTCTCATCAACAAATAGTGAGATTTTCTCCTTAATGACCTTTTCAAGGATTTTACTGACGGACGATAGTAGACTGATTGGCCGGTATGGAAGGGGACAGTCAACGGGTTTGTTGCTCTTTCTTATTGGTACGACCTTTGCTTCTTTGAACTCTTAAGGAAAATAACCAAGTTTTAAGCATGAGTTCACAAGAATAGTTAAATATTTAACACCTTTTTTGGGCAAAGCCTTGAGGCATCTGTTATTGATGCCGTCAATTCCTGGAGATTTATTGTTCTTCAAAGTTTTGATAATGTTCGATAATTTAGACATACTTATTTCATTGTGCCCCGATTGGCTTATATTCATAGATTGAAATAGCTCCAGACAATTGCTGACTTCAGAAATAGTGGTAAAATCTCCGAGATTTGAACTAATTGAATGGTTTGCGGCAAAAATTTGGGCCAATAAGTCACATTTTTCAGAGTTTGTGGTGGAAGCGTGTATTATTGTACTTAAGAACAGGAATGCTATTGGACTTGTTTCTTAAGATTTTGGAGATGTTTTAAAATGGAGAGGATCCATTATCTAATTTAGAAAGCATTTGATTCCAAGATGAATTTCTGAACTTTTCAATTTCGCAATTGATTTTTTTATTTAGAATTTTCATTTCGATAAAATTGTTCATATTTCTATATATTTTCCATATACGCCGGTTTTTATTTCTATTTCTAATTAAGGATTTAATATGCTCTGGGAATGGTTTTCATACACTTGGTTGCCATCTCATTGGCACACTTATTCTTATTGCATCACTCACGACCGATAGAAAAATTGCTAACATTAGGTCAATATGTGATGCGGTGTGTATAGAATTATAAGATGGAAGAAAAAGGTGACGGTTGATGTAAGACGAAAATGAGGTCCAGTTAGCATGTCTAAAATCATAGCAACGAGATTCAGTGCTCGAGAAATTGCCATGGAGCGTTGTTTGTACCGGTAAATGGTCAGAGCTTAAGTCATTAACGACTTCAGATTTTCCATATCGAGAGCTTATATTCAATACCAGCTATACGCAAAAACACAATTTTTCAGGAGAAGGAAAAAACAGTTTATTTTCCGAACTCTCGAAGATTGATTCTTTAAATAATTTTTGTATGCAGTACCCACTCATAATATTTAACAAAAATACTAGAAGAACATTTACTTCAATCTTCGAGAGTTTGGAAAATAAACTGTTTTTTCCTTCTCCTGAAAAATTGTGTTTTTGCGTATAGCTGGTATTGAATATAAGCTCTCGATATATTTTTATTGCCTATATAACCGGTGGCGGGAGGCAAACCCAGCCCACCGTGGTTTGTATTTTACCTACTGCCGGGATGATTATATATCAGCCCCCCATTATGGATCAGACGCTGACCAGAATGCAGTGTGTCGAAACTGGATTTTGGTTTGTTCAATTTTGACTCATCCGCCTTCAAAGGACAGAAGAATATTTCAACAACTTCGAAGAGCTTCAGAGACAGGGTCACCTAATAATCCTGAGACGTATCAGTGATCGCTTTACCAATCAGGCTGCTCATTCGTTTCTCCTTCTCACTTTAGCTAGCTAACGGAGGTTTCCGATAAAGCCAATGCCCAGGACATACTGCGTGGAAGTAGTGAGTTGCTTGGACTGCCCAATGAAGAAATCATTTCTGGCCGCTCCCAATTGAATGGCTATCAGAAACTTTCCACCTCCAACGACAGTCACATGTCCCTATTGTACGAGTAGGTTAAGTAAAAACCCCTAAAATGCGCATCTAAATTACCTCCAAGTTACTGTTTCTTAATTAGATCAATGGTTGCGGAAATATTTAGAAAGTTTTTCCAAAAACAAATACAACATTTTTTATGCAAACTTTAAAATTTTTTGTTGTTTTAAAATTCATGTTTGATCTTGAGTTATAAACATTGATATATTACAAACAAAACAAGCAATTTTTTATTAACATCGATTGGCTAGTTTTGGGTCAATTCACAATTAAATGATGGTATCTCATTTTGTTAAAATTTCTAAATGAATACTCGTATCAACAACACAAAGAATAATAAAATTACATACACGCGTTAGGAAATTTTTTTTTATTGGACCAAATCCGTCAAATTGTTCTTAAGTTATGCTAAATTATGTTGTGAAACCTCCTGCATTTTTATACCCTCACCCATTTTACACTCTCAGTATCTTTGGACGAAATTCGTTTTAGGACTCTTTAAGACGATTGAGCTATGTCCGTCTCTCTGTCAGTCTGTCTAGCTGGCTGGTCAAGCCGATAACTGCCGTAAATATTTATCGATTACAGCGATATTTAGTTAGTGACTATTACTTGTCCATGGTTAGTTTGGGATTGAAAATGTGCGTTTTGGCCATGCCCCTTCTGGTACCTCCCATACAAATCGACACATTTAGTGCGAAATCTTGTTTCTGCTAAAACCTTTCTCTGGTAGATGTGATTAGCTTCAACTCAAACATTGGTTAATAATCTGGCGGCCCATTCTTGTACCTCCGATACAAAAACTGTTCAGCCGGCTGGCTATTCGGCAGATAACTCACGTAAATCTTTGCCGATCACAATGATATTTTGTGCAAACATTTGATATTTATGCAAACATAGGTAGCGGTTGAAAATGGGCGTTTCGGCAAGGCCCCTTCAGGTACCTCCTATACAAATCGACACATTTAGCACAAAATAATATTTCTCCTGATACTTTTTTCTGGTAGATGTAATTAGCTTCAACTCAAACATTGTTTCAAGTTCGGTAAATGTCTGCTTAACTAGTGAAAATTGACGACGTTTCCACGCCCATTCTGGTACCTCCCATACAAAAGCTTGGTGGTCCTCCGGGTTGTCAATGATATAATTCGCGTGAAACACTTCCCATCGTAATGAAATTTGGTTTAAGGCATCTTCATGTCATCAAACGCGAGTCACCAAGTAAGACAAGGTTGATTTTGACACGCCCGTGTTGGTGCCTCCCATACATAAGCTGTTCGGCCGGCTGGTTGTTCGGCAACATAACTCCCGCAAAAAAGAACCACTCTTTATGAAATTTAGTATTAGACAAAATTTAGTCAAATGCCACTCTTCTACGGAAAATTAGTCATTTTGCCACACCCATTCTGGTACCTCCATTGCAAAAGCTTGGTGGTCGTCCGGGTTGTCAATGAGATAAGTCGCGTGAATTACTTGCGATCTTAATAAAATTAGGTTACCAAACTTCTTGTCATCAAACGCCAGTCACCGATTAAGACAATGGTGATTTTGCCACACCCTACCAGGATAACTTGTGCGGCCCGCCGGCTAGTTTTTCAGCACAATAACTCCCGCAAAACCGAACTAATCTTTATGAAGTTTAGTACTAGACGAACTTTATTCAAATGCACACAAAAAGTGGGGGTATGACCGGTTGATCGACACGATAACACTCATAGACTACAAGCGATCTTAATGAAATTCGATACTCGGCAATAGTTTGCTAAAAATAATTTAAGATTAACTACTGTCCACCCCCGTTTACGTACCACCCATACAAAAGTTCGGCGGCTTTCCTGCTGGCCGACTCGATATATCCCGTATACCACAACCGATGTTAACAAAATTTCGTTTTTGTGCAATAATGTGTAAAAAGAGATGAACAACTTCGCCATGCCCATTTTTGAACCTCCCACATAAATATTGGTTGAACAATTGGCTGGTAGTCACGATAACTCTCCATAAACACCTAGGATTATAATTAAGTTGCGTGTTGGATAATATTTATCACAATGCACATTTGACAGTATTCAATAGAACTCGGTCGCATTAGATGACTTCGAGTGAGGGTATGTTTAAGTCGGTTCATCCGACTGAAATTTCTGTACTGGTTAAAAAAAAATAACAGTTTATCGCGAGAACCCGAGTCAATGCAAATAATGTAAATTGTAGGTTTAGAACCTCATCAACATATATGAACCTCATCAACTTATTTGAACTCGGATTTTTGAAACCGGGTTTTAACCCGCTTTTTAAAACCGGCTTTTAACCCGCTTTTTAAAACCGGTTTTGTAACCAACTGTCACATCTGATTTAAAAGAATCGGTTTGAGCACATAGCTTATGTTTCTAACTTATAATTTGAAATTTTTATAATGTGGTTCCCTTATAAGGCCATCTTGGCGATTTTCCCTCGAGATAGCATAATTTGCAGCACGATAACACCATGAAACCGTTGCATGAATATATCGTGTTATTGATTATTGGAAGCGTATAGACTTCTGCTAGAAGGTATTGGAATCCAAGCTAAATATTTTTTTTTATTTAGATACAATTTTTGGAAAAAAAACCGAAAACCCAAATTTTCGTTTTCGTAAAAAATTGCAAATTTTTTCAAATTAAAAATTAGAACCCTTATAGTGGTCGGCTTTTACTCAAACTTTAACCAGTTTTTATTCAGGTTAAACTAAATCAATGTAAAAATTTTGTTTCCAATGCACAGACGAGTGAAAATTTTCTAGTGTATACGAATTTTCACCCAAAATGCCAAAATCCGAAAATTTTGACTAAAATGCGGCACACGGCTTAGATTTGTCCGATTCGGCTCAAGTCGGCCATTTCATCATGGAAAGATATACGAGCCAACAACGAGTCGAAATTATTAAAATTTACTACCGAAATTTGGAGTCAGTGGCCTCAACTTTAAGAGCGCTACATCCAATTTATAGTCGTTATAATCGTCCTACCAGATCAACAATTGAGCGTCTAGTGGAAAAATTTAAATCCACAGGCACAGTACAAAATTTTTCCCGTGCCAGTGAGACAAATAAGTGCCCGTAGTGTCGAGAATATTGCTGCCGCTGAGGCTTCAGTTCAAGAAAGCCCAAATGTGTCTCTCACACGTCGTTCTCCAGCGTTGGGCATCTCTGTGACGTCGTTGTGGCAAATTTTGCGAAAAGATCTTGGCCTACATCCTTACAAGTTCAAATTGACGCTAGAACTGAAGCCGCTTGACCACCACAAGCGTCGTATGTTCGTGAATTGGGCTGAGCAACAACTTGAAAATGATTCGGATTTTCATCGGAAAATCATCTTCAGCGATGAGGCTCATTTCTGGCTGAATGGCTTCGTCAATAAGCAAAATATGCGTTATTGGTCAGACAGCAATCCACACGTAATCCATGAGTCATTACTGCATCCCGAAAAAATTACGGTTTGGTGCGGTTTATGGGCCGGCGGCGTCATTGGGCCGTACTTCTTCTCTCACACGTCGTTCTCAAGCGTTGGGCATCTCTGTGACGTCGTTGTGGCGAATTTTGCGAAAAGATCTTGGCCTATATCCTTACAAGTTCAAATTGACGCTAGAACTGAAGCCGCTTGACCACCACAAGCGTCGTATGTTCGTGAATTGGGCTGAGCAACAACTTGAAAATGATTCGGATTTTCATCGGAAAATCATCGTCAGCGATGAGGCTCATTTCTGGCTGAATGGCTTCGTCAATAAGTAAAATATGCGTTGTTGGTCAGACAGCAATACACACGTAATCCATGAGTCATCATTGCATCCCGAAAAAAATACGGTTTGGTGCGGTTTATGGGCCGGCGGCGTCATTGGGCCGTACTTCTTCCGTGATGATCAAGACCGGCACATTACTGTGAATGCGAATCGCTACCGTTCAATGATAACCGAATATTTTTGGCCCCAATTGGATAATATGGACTTGGAGGACATGCGGTTCCAACAGGACGGCGCCACAAGCCACACAGCGAATGCCACAATCAATTTATTGGAAACCAAGTTTGGTGAACGTATTATCTCACGAAATGGCCCAGTCAATTGGCCGCCTCGGTCGTGCGATTTGACGCCGTTAGATTATTTCCTGTGAGGTTGCGTCAAGTCTATGGTCTACGCCAACAAGCCAGCGACGATTGTTAAAAATTGATTGTTGAAATTGCAGCAGTATCGGCCGATTTATGCTTGAAAACCGTCGAAAATTGGGTTCAGCGTCTGGACTTCTGCAAGCGTGCCCGTGGTGGCCATGCAAAAGAAATCGAGTCCCATACATAATGGCATGGAACGTACTTTCACAGGAATAAAGAATTTCGTTGGCATCTGAAACCGGTTTTGTTTTATTTAAAAAAACTTTTGTAGCGCTCTTATTGAAAACCCCGCTACATGAAACAAAATTGACTAACGAACCTCCATGCCACAGAATTACTGTTGCCCTGTGTAATTAAATAAAATCGAAGAATCTGCGCCTACTTACATATGAATCCCTGAGTTGTTTTTCCCATTTTCAAATATTTTCGAAATAAATTCTATAAATGTACGACATACATTCTATAAATATAATTAAATAAAAAATTTTGAATTTGAAAATGTCCTATAAAAACGACAAATGTCCTATAAAAAGGACAAACGATCACAATACAACTGAGTACCCAGTTTTGCTACTGATGGTCCATGGTTTCACCTGTATTTAGTCTCGTACTAAGGAGGAAAATTGTGTCGGACTGTGTTATACAAGGACATAGTAGAAAATACATACAGAAAATATTTATCAATTTCGGACTCAAGTATATTACTCATTAAATTGTATTAAAATGTTAAATGTTAATTAAATTCGTACTGCAAATGATTGCGCATTTAATGAAAACAATTATAAGTTGTAGATTGGCTGTGAACTCAAGTAGATCGTATATCTTATAATCTTGAGTTAACAATTTTCTTTATTAGCTAAAAACCAAATATAAGATTAAACAAATTTCTTGTTTGATTTGACTATTGATTTTCTCCTGTGTACACTTCACATTTCACTTCGACTTTCTGCCATACATGACATGAATTTTTGATTGAGTCATCTCAATCATATATTTCAATAGATTTTGTAACTACAACCTCTTTAAATGTAATTTGAGCCACGTGCCAAACACACTTTCCCCTCGCGCCACTCCTTCAGTTTATCCCTTATCGATATCACAACAATAATTGATTAATAATCCTTAACTTACTCTTTCGTTTTGTTTTTTTACCTATAAAAGGCGAAAGGGTTCTATTAACATTTTTGGGTACTTTTTAACATCTGTCCTCAGCTGACATCCACGTGCCAAGGTGAAAAATACACAAAACGAAGAAAAACGAAACTTCGACAGGATACCCTTTTCATTTTGGCACTCAGGAAGTCCTTTAAAAATCGAATATCAAAACACGAGTCGATGAGCAAAAGGACTGATTTTATGTTGTAATAAAATTAAAGGATTGATATTTCCTTTTTGTAAAAAAAGAAGAAAACAAAAAACATTCGGCCAAATTACAACATATGATAACAATTATGAGAGAGAGAAAAAAGGATGTTTTGCGACATTTTCCAAAGAATTTAACAACTGATGCAGATGTTGATAATACAAGACGTGTCGTGCCGAATTTCTTTTGCCTTTTCCATACCAGCGACAAAAAGTATTAACAATTTTTGGTGACAAAACTGCAACATTTTGTAGATAAATAAACTCACAAATATAGGACTCAACTCTTGTCCTTTCAATGTATCACAGAATGTTGGTGCTTTGGTGCCTAGCCTGTATTGCATATGATGGCTGAAAAGAAGTGACAATGAAAGATAAATTTACCAATTTTTTTGATAACAAATTTAGTTGATTGAAGAGACAAGTTTGATCTGTATTTTACAAAACATTTTTCAAAACAATTAATTGGTCAGTGTATCGTTTTATTAATTTATTCCTTTTTCAGAAGTTACAAAAATAACAGGTTAATTGGGTATTGACTATTTGCATTAATCTCGAGTGTAGGGTCGGAGTCCGGAATTGAAGTTTAGGGGTCGATGCTAATACACTGGCGAGCAAGTTACAAGTTAGTACCAGTTAAAAACACTATTTCTTGGGCAAATACAATACTGTATGCATCTTATACCATGCGGGAAAATTTGGACCATACAAAATTAAGGTTTTTTTTTTAAATGTTGTTTATTGGTTTCAAATTAGTCTAGAGAATATAACTACAATAAACAATAGTAATTCATAGTTTCAATTTGAAATTATCAGAGTAATGAGAGACGTTCATTTTCGATTCGCTCGATATATTTAAATCGGCAAGGGAGTTAATTTTTAATCCTCTGAAGATTTAAATCTTTTAAACTCCCGGATTCTATTTTTAGCTCGGGAGCCGAATTTGTATTTTCCAAGATTTTAGGTTATTGCCCACTCCCGATTTATTTCAAAAAGAATGATTCGCGAGACAAATTTCATAATATTTTTTAATTATTAAATGTATAGGAAAAATTTACATGTAGGTGAAAAAAATAGAAAAGCGGGCAACAAATTGTGAAAATTTGATGATACGGGAAAACTGTTTGAAAGGCGGGGCATATGTTAAAAATGGGGGTGGGGTGGGAAGGTGTTTAAAAATGCGACAAAGGTCGTATCGAATTATTACGAACGACAATCTTCAAAATGCAGTAAATAAGTGTTGAAGATGCGACAAAAATCTTTTGGAAAGGATAGGAATGTCTAAAAACTGGGGCAACTTCAAAATTCGAGAAGAATCGTTTGGAAAGGTTGGGAATGTGCAAAAGTATTGGATGGGGAAAAAGGGTAAAAAGTGGGGCCGAAAAGGGCAAATCTTTAAAATGCGAGAAAAATCGTTTGGATAGATTAGGGATGTGACAAAAATTGTGAATGTGGTTAAAAAGGGAAAAAGGGGGCGAAAAGGGTAAAACTGGAATATACTAGAAAACATCTGGAGGGCGAAAAGGGTAAAACTATAACATACGAGAAAATCGTTTAAAAAGATTAGAAATGAGGCAAAATTGTGAATGTGGTTAAAAACGGGCAAAAAGGGGGCAACATGGGGGAAACTTGAAAATGCGACTAACCCGCTACAAAAATTGTGAATGAAATTTTATTTTGCAAAATGCCGCAAAATAGATTCACAATAGAGTATCTGGGACAAAGTAAGAAAAAAGTATACAACTGCAAGTCAGTCAGGAACTATCAGTAACAAAATAGTGTTTTTGGGGAGTATTGAAAGATAAAAAGGGAAATCGTTAAAATTCGATATAATAATAATTTGTATTGAAATGTTCAGTATAAAACTATAAATTGTATATTATAAATTTTGACACTAAAAGCAAAAACAGGTGTTTTCTAAAACTGTTAAAAATTTTGGGTAATATTTATATGCGAAATTCATACTTCAAGCTTACAAGTCATGAACATATTTCTAATTGAAAAATGGTTAGTTTTTGTTGGAAATAATAGACAATTCAGGTCAACACACAGTCACTGGCAGGACTAGTTTCGAACTCCGTGACAAGTTTATCATCAGATGCCTAACTACTGTGCCTGAATTGATACTAGCACGGTCTTAAAAAACGCTATACCACGGAAAAATACAACTCTGCGAGAATGCATGAGGAAAAGAAGAACATGGTGAAAAAATTTTGTCTGTTCTTGTTGTTGGAATTATAGGCATTACAGTGATGTGGATACTTAGGGATCTTAGATCGATTCTAATTCGCACACGTAAATTGCAGAATTGAAATTGTATATATACGATTGATGATTACCCGATGGTATCAATTCAGGCACAGTAGTTAGGCATTTGATGATGAACTTGTCAGGGAGTTCGAAACTAGTCATGCCAGTGACTGTGCTTAACTGAATTGCCTATTATTTCAAACAAAAACTAACCATTTTTCAATTAGAAAAATGTTCGTGACTTGTAAGCTTGTAGTATGAATTTCTCATACATTAACCAAAAAATAACAAAAATCGGTCATTAAAGTTCAAATTCAAATAAATGTTCAAAATTATAAACAACACGGTATTAAATCCAAAACATGCAATCAGGACCTGTTTTCCTCGCATGTTAAGCTTTTATCGTTTTTTTTTTGACCCGTTCATACCCACCGACATTAATTTTAATAAGTTGTAAACCATTCCAACCCGATTTTTTTAAAGATAACCTTTTCGCACCCCTTTCAATAATACAAATAATAATATTTGAAGTTTTGGAAGTTTTCCGCAATTTTATCCACATACACTATCATTAACACATTCCCAATCTTTCCAAACGAGTTTTCTCGCATTTTGTAAATTTAGGGCATTTTGACGTTTTTATCCACATATTCAATTTTTAACACGTTCAAACCGTTTTTCCCGCAGTTTTACATTTTACCCATTTTCAGATATTTTACCCAAATATTGTATTTAAAAACAAGACTTCTCGTATATTCGTGTTTGGTTATTTTTACGTACAAAATCGATTTTTAACAAATTCAAATCATTTCAATTTTTTTTTTAATTTTTAAGGTTCACCTATATTCCTGCCTACCTACTCTTTGAACTTCAACGATTTTTTAGCCACTATACTATTTTTAATAAAATCAGACTCATTACAAACTAATTTCCTCGTTATTTAAATTTTTAACCTTTAAATCGTTTCAATATAATATCATTCCAAACTAATGTTCCCCTTATTGAAGTGTTACCCTTTCCAGCCTCCTTTACCCATATAGTATTTTTGATATAAGTACATATTCCCAACAATGCCAATTTTTTTCACTATCAAGTATTATGTTTGTTTTGCAATCATTATCCCTTGTTATGATTTTTGCCCACGCACGCTATATTTAACACATTCCAAATCATTCCAAACAATTTTCCTCTCATTTTGAAGTCTGAATTTTTCATGGCCCTTCTGCGGATTTTTACCCACACACATTATTTTTAAAAAATTTCTAATCATTTCTAAATATTTTTGCCGTTATTCGAAGTTGTACCATTTTTGTTTTGCCAATTTCTCCCCCTGTTTGCCCACAGAGACTAGTTTTAACACATTCGCAATCACTCCAAAGTATTTTTATTGCATTTTTAAATCTACCTCTTTTTCGCCAATTTGTACCCCTTTTTAACCACTTACACTCTGTTTAATATATCCCCAGTCATTGTTCAAACCAAATTTTGGTCTGCCCTTAGTAACATTATTTAAAATAATATTCCAATTATTAGTCGACCTCTAGACCCAATCATTCCAAACTAATGATGTCGTTATTTGTAGTTTTTTTTATAATAATTTTTTATAATGTTTACTTCACGCTAAAAAATGTGTTTTTTTTTGTTATTTGGATGCAAATATAACTTGTTTATAGCTTGTCCCAAATATGGTATACTTGTGTCCAAACACATTGTGGTTGCTATTCAATATTATTTACATGTTTGTTTGGGACGCAATGCTTAATGTGCTATAATATATGTATTTCTAGCCCAAATTTGGTATTCTTTATTGAAAACTACTGAAGACATTGCAATCTGTCACAATGAAGGAACAAAAAGCAGCAGATCCCCAACTCACGAAATCAATGCATGCAAACATGTACATTGTTCCAGCAATATGTTCCTGTGTTTTTGAGCGTGTTCCTATTGGTATACATTCCCCATTGTTCCATTCGTTTTTATCCGCACTTTTTATAATTCTGCCCTTTCTGATAGACGTTTATTATTTTCTGCACCTTCCCCAACGTTCCAAGAAATTTTTGCCGCATTTGCTCTTATGTGCACGCTGAAAAATTTGACTTTTTTAAATGTTAGGATGCAAATGTAACGTGTTTGTCGGTTGCCGCAAATATAATATACCTGTGCCCAAACACATTGTGTTTGCTATTCAATACAATATGTTTGAGACACAATGATTAATAGGTTATAACACGGTGTTACAAAAAATAGATTTTTTTCTGTCCTATGAACCAAATGCACATATTCGGAAAGAGGGAAAAAATAAAAATACACGAGTATCGTCGATTTTCATGTACACGTCACAATTTTTTTTTTTTAAGTTTGAAGTATAAAGCTCGTAGTGGCCTGTGTGAAATCCTTTGGACCGATTTTTAACCCTTTTCCAGTGATCCAATCGAGATGATTTTTTGCAGGCAGACTCATGGAAATGACTGTATCACGTCAAATTTTTTAAAAACAATTTTTATCAATTCTCAGATTTCCCAAATTTTTATTATTTTTGAAAAAAAAAATATTTTTTTCACTTTTCTTAGCATAACTTGAAAAGACTCCAAATTTTTAAACGACTTAAGCGTTACGAAAAAAAAATGTTTTTTGACCCATCTTACTCGATATAGTTGTAGTTAATCAATAGTAACCTTCTAACACTAAACAGTTTTTGACTTTTACAACACTTACAACTGGTCTGACAGATGAAATAAGGAATTGCAAAATTGTTTTAAGTTCTGTTGTGCGAAAACGTATTTGTATATATTTCATCTGAAAAAAATGCAGTGTCCGACGCGAAATAACTTTTGTTACGTTTGTGGCTTATTCGCATCAAGTAAAAATTTGAAAAATGTTACTAAAACAGTGGTGAATTCGTTTCAGAAAATATTTAAGACTGCTTATGTTCCTTACTTGTGGTATACTCCGGAAGTCGTGTGCGACTATTGCTATAGAAATTTGTGCAAGTTTACTGATGGAAGGTCAACAATAAAGTACGCTGTACCAACAATTTGGCTACCACGCACGAAGCACTGCAATGAATTGTGCTACTTTTGTGTAACTTTTGCTCAAACAAAAGGGTACCAATACATTCACCGCAACAAAATTCGCTACGCTAATGTAGAATCGGTAATTCCAGCAGTTCTATACTCACCAGAAGAGCGTGTAGCGGCTTCAGTGGAGATTTTTGATAATGTTCCCGAAATAAGCGATGCAGAATCAACAGTTGTACCAACACTGCTATCAACTTTTCTTGCATCGAATGCGAGATGCGAGAGTCCACAAGTATCGGAATTTGTGGCAACACCCAGTGAAATTGGGACTGCAATGCCGCATTTAATAACGCAAGCCGACTTCAATGACCTCGTACGAGACGGAAATTTGTCGAGGAGAACAGCAGAACTCTTTGCATCACGCTTTAAGCAGTGGAATATAGTGGCGGCTGATTTTAAAATAACAGCCGCTCGTGGTCGAGGTACCACTATTCCATATGACGAATTTTTTAAATTGCACGAAGATCGGGAAAAAAAAACCTGGCTTATTGTTATGATATTGATTTGATTTTTGCAAAAATTGGTTACCCTCATATTTCAGAGGAGTGGCGACTTTTCATCGATGCATCGGTCAACAGCCTTAAAGTCGTGCTGCTTCATATCGGTAACATACATCCATCTGTCCCGATCGCATATGCCACAAACCTCAAGGAAACATACGAAGGCATGGAATTAATATTACAGCTGATAAAGTACAAAGAGCATAATTGGAAAATATGCTGAAAGTGGTCGGTTTACTCATGGGTGTTAAGCGTGGATTTCCAACCCACCAGTGCTTTTTGTGTACATGGGAAGGTCGAAAAAGAGATGAGCATTACACTGAATTTAAGTGGAAGCCGCGAACATGCTACAAAGTAGGCGTAGAAAGTATAGAGAATCTACCATTGGTGCAGCCGTCTCAAATCATTTTGCCTCCACTACACATTAAGCTCGGTCTCGTATCAAATTTTGTTAAAAAACTGGATCGTGATGGCGAGGCCATTGCAACTTTGCGCAAAATTTTTCCGAAATTGAGCGGCGGAAAGATTCATGCAGGTATTTTTTTTGAGAAGTCATTCAGTAACTTTATGTTTTTTACTGATTTTTTTGATTTAAGGTGTTTTCAATGGTCCGCAGATAAAAAAAAAATAATTGCAAGTTCTGAATTGTCATCAAAATTAAATGCTATCGAACACAGTGCATGGAAAGGTAGAGTTGCCGTTATTGAACAGTTTCTTGGCAACAAACGAGCTGCCAATTATAGAAATATTGTAGCAGAAATGGTTTCGGCATATGGCGAAATGGGCATATTAATGTCGCTAAAGATCCATTTTCTTCACAATCATTTAGATTTTTTCCCTGATGATTTAGGAGCTTGTAGCGATGAGCAAGGCGAAAGGTTCCATCAGGACATTGCGGCTATTGAAAAGCTCTTTAAAGGAAAAGATGCTTGGCGAATACTGTTGGTCTATTTGTCGCGATACTGAAGCAAATGCTTACAACCGCAAAAATAAAAGGCCTAAATTTCTTTAAAAACATTAAAATTTTTAATGTAACAATTCTTTATTTTTATAAAACAAAAGTAATAAAAAAATTGTTTTTTTAACGAACTGAAACCTTAACAAAAAATTTGATGTGATACAGTCATTTCCACGAGTCTGCTGCAAAAAATCAGCTCGATTGGATCACTGAAAAAGGGTTAAAAATCGGTCCAAAGGCTTTCACACAGGCCACTACGAGCTTTATACTTCAAACTTAAAAAAAAATATTCTGACGTGTACATGAAAATCGCCGATACACGTGTATTTTTATTTTTTATCCCCTTTCCGTAAAAGTAAATTTGTGTAACACGGTGTAATATACGTATTTGTGACCTAAATGTAGATTTGTTTGTTGAAAACTGCCGAAAACACTGGTGTCTGCCACAAACATGTACAACTGTACACTCCGGTTCACTTATTTAAAGGCACTAAAAATTCCAAATTCAGCAGCCTGTATCTGTTGTAATTTGTAACCGATTGCCGAATTTTCAATCGAAAATGTCTGGGGTTGGTTATCACTTAAGGTCTATGAAGGAGGTAGACAATCTGATGACAGACAGTCACTAATTCAGGCCATTAAGGATCCTGGGAATCAAATATCGTGTTATTACATAAATTTTCTTTATCTCTCAATGAAAACCCGTATATTTGACGTTATTAAAAACAAAGGGGGTTGTACCCATTACTAATCGTTTTTATATAATGTAAAATACATTAAAAAAAACAAGGAAAACTGTTTTTCATTAAAATTAGTTAAAGTGTCTTTATTCAAGTGAACCAAAAAAATAGCACATTTTTGGACTTTTTTTATAAATTGCTCACAAAAAGTTCTTTAGTTAAGAAACCACTATTGTCATGATTTTTTTATATCTCAAGATGTCTAGCTTCGATTTCCATTTTAAAATTCTGCAATCGGTTACAAGATGCAAAAGATACAGGCTGCTGAATATGGAATTTTTAGTGCCTTTAAATAATATCGAAATTCGAAGAAAATTCCATTCCGGAGTCGAAAAATTCGGCTCCTCTTCACTATAAAGCTCGCATTTCCAGAAAAATAAAACTTAAACTTCGAAGCGAAATTTTATTATTTATATTTGACTTGCTCGGAAGAGATTCAAATAAACAAAACTTAAATTCGTTCGAAAATTTAATTTTTTTAAACTCCGAATGAAAGTTTTACATTGAGGAGGAGCTGCATTTTTTGACTCGCGAGCGGAATTTTTACTTTGGAAATTATACACTGTCCCTATGAGCGCTCTCTAGTAAAATGTGTATTAATATTACGAATACATTTTGAAATATTGTCCTTATTAGGTTTGCTCAAATGTACAAAATTATAGCAGCAAAATATGTGATGAAAGGAATACAAAAACATCACGTCAACCATCATCATCATTTGTACGAAATGAGTAAAATAAATAGTCGTAAAGTAAAAGGAAACAAAACAAGGGAAACAAACAATGCAATATTTCAGGAAAACCGACAGATTTTCTAGTAGTTTAACGTCTTTATTTGATATACTTGTGTCGAAGCGCTTCGTATACTCATTACACTCTATAAATTGAATAGATGTAGCAGTGAAATTCTTGTAGTTCAGTTACCTGCAATTTATACCCCTGAGTACTGCCATCAGTTAGTTAAGCCACATTATTGAAGATGCAGTTGGTCCTAGGACAATCGCTGAGCTTTCAATTCATATTGCTTGGATTGAAATTAAAGTGATAATTTGCGAAAAACTAAATTATTTATTACTATTAATTTAATACCAAATACTTTTTAATTTAGTAGGTTATAAAATAAATAAATAAATTCCAATTACATCCTATTAGAGTTGTGTAGTTCACGAACGAACTAGTTCAATTGAACGATTCACTCTTGTGAACTAGATGAACTAGTTCACACTGTTCCGCTCTTTTGTTTCAGTAGTTCACTTGTTTAAGCAGTTTCTGTTATTTCAGTTGTGCAGTTCTCTCCGCCATATTCTAGTTTATGCTTTAGGCACTAAGGTGCCTAAATGTTGCAATCTTTGTGGAATGGATATGTAACCGGCTTGTACACCATAACTACAGCGCTAATCACCACATTTATTCCAAAATATAAAAAGATCGTTAAGTCGATCTTCAATAGGGTGATTTAGTATAACTAAATATCACAGTATCGGAAACACTTTAGAAATCTGCAAAAATCAGATCATTCGGCGATTGTTCGCTGCGATTGAACTAAAACTGCAAGCTGAACTAAAATGAGCTCTTTATTTCACAGCTCATATGAACTGTTAAGCTGCGCTGATTCAATGAACTAGTGAACTAAATGAATGAACTAGTTCATTCTGTTGAGCTGAACTAAAAAGATCGCTCACTTGAATGAACTAAAATTCCCAACTCTACATCCTATGAATAATTTCATTATAAGCGAAACCTTGACTATATGTAATAGAGGCGAGGAACCGACCTTCATAACTTCGGTTAGGTGGAAAGTATTAGACCTAACTTTACTACTTGGTTAAGACTATGTAGTACCTGTATCCGATTGGATCGTACTTTCTGATCACTCATTTTCTGATCATAGATATCTACACTTCGACATAAACATCGAACCTCTGAAAAAGGAAATTTTTAAAAATTATATGAAAACGGACTGGAACGCCTCTCGTGGGCGCCTAAGGAAACTCTTAGGTAACAATCCGAATATTCCGACTAATGTGCCAGAGCTGGAAGAACTAGTTGGCAAAATTACTGATGCGTGCAGGAACGCGCTCAATCAGTCCTGTAAGACCAGTGGTTATAATGCTGCCAAGGGTAACAAAAAACCTCTTTGGTGGAACGCTGAGCTTCAGGATCTAAGATCGTCCATTAGGTGACTTTCAAAGCCAAAAAAACGGCGACCAAAGGGATTCGGACGTTTACAAGACTACTCTTAATCTATATAAAGGTGAAATCAAGAAGGCCAAACTAAATCCTGGCGAAACTTCTGTGACTCCATTGAGGGAATCAACCAGACTGCCCGCTTAAGATGCGTGGTCGCTAAAACCCACCGTGTGCGGGGTTCCTAATGAAAGACGATGGAACGTGGACGTATTCCTCTGAAGAGTCTCTTGGGATTCTCCTGGATACACACTTTCCCAACGATGACAGGAATGCTGGTCATCAGCCAGAAGAGCTAGGCGGAAACTCACCTAGCATAGAAAGAGTTCGCTCAATAGTGAGCAGAAAGAATCTGATATGGGTCATTAGATGCGTTAAGCCCTATAAATCAGCCGGACCTGAGGGGATAATTCCCGCGAAACTACAGGAGGCACTATACCTATCTTGTAGTTGGTTGGAGGCAATCTTCAGGGCCTGCCTAATGCTGGGAGTCATTCCTAGCATTTGGAACCAAACCAAAGTGGTTTTCGTCCCGAAAGCGGGCAAATTCACTCATGTCAAACCAAAGGACTTTAGACCAATCAGTCTATCATCCTTTGTTCTTAAGACATTTGAAAGGTTCCTGGTCATTCACGCTCGAAGTAATCTTCCACATTATCTACCATCGAGTTCTCAGCATGCCTATATCAAGGGCAGATCAACTGAGACGGCTCTCCACTCTATAGTTAGCATAATAGAAAACTCTCTTGAGAATAAGGTCTTCGCTCTGGGGCACATCTTCCAGCATATCGAGGAAGCCTTCAATAATATTCAAACTTCGGCGATTCTCGGGTCGTTACCGAATCTAGGAGTCGACAGCTTAGTGACACGCCTAATTGGGAAGCTTCTGGTGGATAGATCCGTCAAAGCTGAAGGGGGTGGTGTTACAATTACTAGGAACATTAACAGATGAACACCGCAGGGGGGAGTTCTGTCTCCACTATTATGGTTGACTTCTGTCAATGAACTGCTTCTTGAATTGGACAGGGCCGAATGCCAGGTCTTTGCCTATGGCGATGATATTCCTATCATCTGTACGGGCAGAAACCTCAATTTACTTAGCATTCGTACAACCAGCCTAGTTAGTCTTATTTCGAACTGGACCGCTAACAACGGACTATCACTTAACCCACTTAAAACCGAGCTTATCTTGTTCTCTCGGAAATATAAAATACCCGCATTTGAACTGCCGTCAGTTAATGGGGTGCAATTACAGTTGACGGAAAGGGTCAAGCATCTGGGAATATTTCTCGACAGAAAACTGTCTTGGAAACCGAATGTGAAGGAGAGGGTGAAAACCGCGTCTGTAGCTCTTTACTGCTGTAAACGGGCGTGGGGACTGTCTCCTAAGATCACCATGTGGATTTATACGGCGATAGTCAGACCAATACCTCATTATGGGATCGTAGTTTGGTGGAGGTCCCTCCAAAAGAAATATATTCTGAACTCCTTGATGAAAATTCAAAGATCAGCACTGATTATCGTTAGTGGGGCAATGGGCACGACGTCAGGTACTGCACTCAGTGCTATCCTGAACATCTGTACTCCTGATATCATAGCCGAATCGGCAGCCGCTACATCCCTGGTGAGAATCAGAAATTTTGGCGTTTTGATATCGGGGGATTCCGGACACGCTGAATTGCTACACCGGATCAACTCTATTTCCGTAAAAACGGACTACTGTATCCCCTACCTTCTACCAGCGATAAATCTAATGACTTCTATTCCGAACAGGAATACCTGGGAAAAGTCACTGGAAGGGAATACCAGTAGTATCAGATTTTTCATGCATGGATCAAAGTTGGACGAGCAAGTAGGCTATGGGGTCCATTCACCGGACCTAAATATCACTGTAGTGTATTTCAGGCGGAAATTTCCGCCATACTGGAGGTTGCTGAACTACTGAAAAGTAGTGTCACAACCGTCCGGAGAATATGTACATACACAGACAGCCAGGCTGCCATAAAATCCCTGGAGGCCATGTTTGCTACGTCCCTGATGGTGAAAGAATGCCACTCATCACTTAGGGTGATGGCCGAGTAGTTTGTCATCAGCCTTATCTCGGTACAGGGACACAGCGACATTCCAGGCAATTGCGGCAAATGCGTTAGGTAGATAGGGTACTACGGCACAGGTTCTTCCGGCAAAAGAAGGTGTTAGTATGCCAATCTCTACCTGCCGTTTGCAGATCAGGCAGTGGGCCGATAATATGTTCAAGGACAAGTGGAGACTTCCTTCAACTTGCAAACAAGCCAGGGTCCTCGGCCACAGGTGTACAGGAAGAGGACTGGGTCACTGCTTAACTTGCCGAGAGGCAGGGTATCCACAATGATAAGAACACTTACGGGAAAACACGCCCTAAGATTGGGACATAGAAACGACGAAACACCTTCTCTTGGATTGCCCTGCTCTGGCAAGACTGAGAAGTAGGATATTCGGAACACATCTAGTTAGCACCGTAGCCCTACAGGATATTCCTGTAGGTCTTATAGACAAATTTATTGAAAGGGCAAATTGGCTGGACGACTAGTCAATAGTTGCTACGGAGGAAACTGCAGATATGGGCTTGTTTAGCTTAAGTGTGTTAGACAGCGGGCTGTCTTGCAGCCTTTTCAACCAACCGACCAACCATGTTTTAAAATACAAAATATTTAATTGGCACAATCGCATTTAAACACTGTTTCCATTGTGGCAACCTCATCTATTGTTGATTCGGTTATGACGTCCTTTAAATTCGGGTGTGAAAACCTCAATGCTCGGTAACGGCTAATTCGGTTGTCTCTTACCAATTTTGTTTGCTCTGCATATATTTTCTATTGTTGACTAAGTTATCTACCCAACTTGAACTCCCAAGAATCCTAAGCTCTCCAAATTCTAAACATATTTCCACAAATCTGTGTTTACTATTATCCTAAGTCTCGTTACGTATAACAAGTGTATTAGTGGAGTGTGTTAAATATCTACTTTGCTATTTACCGGAAACTAAGAGAAAACGGAATTTAAATTTAACATAGATACTTTTTTAAATTTTGTTTTGAAAAAAACTTCAATATTTTTTCAGAAAATGACAGTCAACGTAAAATAGTCAAGCCAGCAATACATGAAAATAAATTAAATTAATTTTGAAAATATAAAGACTGGAAAATCAATTTTTGGTAAAAGTTTTAAATTAGCATAAACTCGTCTTGCTTGGAGACTTGGAACAATATCTTGCGAGTGATTCTTCTCCTTGTACCAATGAAAAGAATTGTTAAATTGGCGAGGTATTTGAATTTCACTTGAATTTTCAAGACATATTTGCAAATATTCCGAAGAGGTGACTCCATATATCCGATTAACAGTTCCAATATTGACGAAGGGAAGGAAAAGTCCAAGAAGATTTCCACAACAGACCAATCCCAAATATATAATAGTGACTTGGAGACTTGGAACAATATCTTGCGAGTGATTCTTCTTCTTGTACCAATGAAAAGAATTGTTAAATTGGCGAAGTATTTGAATTTCACTTGAATTTTCAAGACATATTTGCAAATATTCCGAAGAGGTGACTCCATATATCCGATTAACAGTTCCAATATTGACGAAGGGAAGGAAAAGTCCAAGAAGATTTCCACAACAGACCAATCCCAAATATATAATAGTGACTTGGAGACTTGGAACAATATCTTGCGGGTGATTCTTCTCCTTGTACCAATGAAAAGAATTGTTAAATTGGCGAGGTATTTGAATTTCACTTGAATTTTCAAGACATTTGCAAATATTCCGAAGAGGTCACTCCATATATCCGATTAACAGTTCCAATATTGACGAAGGGAAGGAAAAGTCCAAGAATATCTCCACAACAGACCAATCCCAAATATATAATAGTGACTTGGAGACTTGGAACAATATCTTGCGAGTGATTCTTCTCCTTGTACCAATGTAAAGAATTGTTAAATTGGCGAGGTATTTGAATTTCACTTGAATTTTCAAGACATATTTGCAAATATTCCGAAGAGGTCACTCCATATATCCGATTAACAGTTCCAATATTGACGAAGGGAAGGAAAAGTCCAAGAATATTTCCACAACAGACCAATCCCAAATTTATAATAGTGGCATTTATAACTTGATTCCTAACCAGCTGCAGTTACTACTTGATGATGAACCTAATAATTGTATTATCTATAAATCTTTTTCCTCATTCAGTTTGCATCGTTTTTACTCTTTAATTTGCATTTTTAATATCAGAATCATTTCACTAACTTTAATTTCTAATACTTTTTGGACTGAAATAATTTTTCAAAATAGTTAATTAAAATAATTTTACAGAATATTTAACTAAAATTATCAAACCATACGTAAAATCTACTACAAACATGAACAACTACAAAGGGATGCAACGATCGCTTCATTTACAACTAATTCACGAGTAAGTGGTTGTTGTTCAATTATATTTAAACTTACACTAATTTTTATGATCAACACTAAATAATTAGTATATGATAACTTAAACTTAAATACACTTTACATTATTTTTAAATTTTAACGATTACAAATCGGTTAGTCATTTCCAATATGATGTTCTATTATTGTACTGTTAATAACACAGTGCAATACGAAAAAATATAACCATATACGGACACCACTACGTTATAAAAGACTAAAAAAAAGACCCGTGTCTGCCAGTTTTGCCCAAAGTTATGCACTTTTTTTTATGGACCCCAAAGATTTGGCGCCTCGCTGTCATTTTTGCAAAAAAGTGATCATATTGTCAGGGTCATATCTTGCAATTCGTTCCTAATTTTGATTTACTCTCTGAGGGAAAGTTGTAGCTCTTATCATAAAAAACAAAAATTGTTAACATACAAAATCAAAAAAAGTTCATCTTCAAGGTCAAAATCGCAAAAAAAAACTTTAAAAAAATCGAAATTTTTTAAGGTTTTCCCCCCGTTCAGGTCCATAGTTAGCAAACCGTTCAAAACTCTAGGAAACAATAAACAACAAAAATATACCCAAGATCTCAGTAAACAACTTCCTCGAACATCTGAACTTCCTAGGAATGATTCTTATTTTGTGTGCTGCGTCCCTTGTTGCGTGTGCTGAGCTTACTGCTTTGCCTGTGCTGCTGCGGTCGGTGAGATAGCCTTGAATCCCAATGTTGACGTAAACGGTATTAAGAAACATACTTAGGAAGTTAATAGGTTCTAGAAAGTTGTTTATTAAGATCTTAAGTATATTTGTGAAGTTGTTTGCTTCCTTGAATTTTGAGCGGTTTGCTACCTATGGACCTGAACAAGTAACAAATGGTAAAAAAATCCAATTTTTCAAAGATTTTTGCGATTTTGACCTTAAAGATGAAGTTTTTTTTTAATTTTATATGTTCTTTATGACAAGAGCTACAACTTTGCCTTAGAGAGTAAATCAAAATTCCGAATTATTTGCAAGATATGAGCCTGACAAAATGGTCACTTATTTGCAAGAATGACACCGAGGCCCTAAATCTTTTGGGGCCCATAAAAAACATGCACTTTGGGCAAAACTGGGAGACACTGCTCTTTTTTTTGTTGTTGTCACGTAGTGGTTCCCGTATATGGTTATATTTCCATGACTTAAAAAATTACATTGTGTAAGTTTGTCAATATTGGAACTGTTCATCGGATATATGGAGTGACCTCTTCGGAATATTTGCAAATATGTCTTGAAAATGCAAGTGAAATTCAAATACTTCGCCAATTTCACAACTCTTTTCAATGGTACAAGGAGAAGAATCACTCGCAAGATATTGTTCCATGTCTCCAAGCAAAACAAGTTTATGCAATAAATACTAACTTGTTTTAAATGAATTCATAAAACTTCCATTCTTTTGACGAAACATGAGGCCAAATGAGTGAACCGTAAACCTAATCCAACAAGTCCTTTAGTTTCTAATTCTTTCTTCTTTTTTTTACTGCTTCTATCCTTTTAAATTTTGTAACTGGCTGACTAAAACCTCTACCATATACCCTGAGCAAGGCCGGAAATGAAGTTAGACAGCAGGTTCGTTACAAGTTTGGCCATCGGTGGTGCAATGGCTAGTATGCACGGCTCTTGTACATGAGCTGAGGCATGCATACCTGCTCTGATGACCTTACATTTTCCTTCGACGATGGCCACCTCGCTTAGTGATGGCGACACTATAGAGTTCTTAGACATGAAAAAGCTTCTCAAAAATACCTTTTGGAATCGGTATAACTGTAGGTCCCAATCAGTGAGTGAAAAAGCGGAAAACTCACAGCTTATTATTTCTGAGAAGCTCTCGCCAATGCCTTCATGGAAACGGTTTTTTTATATCAGTGGAGTCCTATACCTTTAATAAGGTTTCAAAATAGTACACAATAATGCTTCAAATACAAAGACAGCAAACTAATATTGTCACAAATGATCAATTCAAAGTATTCTAATACACAAATTCATCCCAACTAAATTCTTGGAAGAAAGGATATTCTATAATTAATGCCAAATCATTGAGCATTATATGATCACCGTGTCTTAAATTTCGCTGCCTGCCAAAGGGATCGACGTAAACGCCTACCACAATTGCAAACAACCTCTCTTTGCCATTTGTCTCATTTAGTCCTTGACCAAACGTATTATATGACGCCAGTTGGTGGCTTACCACATACACGTATGTATGTATGCAGCCCCTGTAATCCTTGAACAATTTGCCCAAAAGACCATTAATATTCAGATTAACTTGTCAAACACCATTATTATTTTAGCACATTCGTAGATCAGATCTAAAGCAAAAAGGATCTGTAAATAGCGTCAACAATCGACCGACAATGACATCCCAGGATAAAAGTTGCTTCACCCGGTTAGCTACTGCTTAGCGAGATACAATGATAATAGTCTTTCAAATATTTGCTTATTATCCTTTTTTTCCTTTTTAAGTGGAATTTTCTTGAGACACTTTCAGTTGCTTACAAAACGAAACTAAGTCTGCGCATATATTTTGTCATGCCCATTAACTGGTTTGACCTGGCGATTGTCACATGTTCAAATTGCAATTTTCTTGTTATCCTTTTTCAACATTTGTTTCGGGTTTTTTAGATGCATTATTTCTCTTATCCTTCCCGTAGCATGTTAAGAAATATTTGCACAATCATCCAGTGTCAAACCATAACTGGGACTAATGTGTGTTTTCAACATGATAATCTAAAGGATTACGCAGCAGAAGTCGTGTTTCGGCAAGAGCATGAAAAACACATCTATTCATAGTGATTTGTAGTTCTTGTGTTATCCTTGAGGAAGTCAAAGTTGATTTCGTATTAATGAGATAATATATCTATATTTTACGAACCTCATATTATTTGGGATTAGTTAATATTAGTTTTTCTGCAGCAATTTTGGATAGGGTGTGAGAAAACTCAGTTAAGGTGATCTTTCAATTGAAATTCTTATTGTAAAGGGTGTTTGTTTTAGCTGCATGAGAACTTAAAGTGATAATACGAGACAGAAATATTGTTGGAATGCAATTTTTTTTATAATCTAGTCCATAATTTCATGGCGTTTAGTTTTAAAATATGATCGCATGCATATATCCAATTGTGGCTGGAATATTGGTTTCCCATGCTGCAAGAGTTGATGGTTTGTCGGCATAAACCAATGCCTTAACAAAGCCTCATAAAAAGTAATCCAGACGCGTTAAATCGCACGAACGAGGGGGCCAGTGAACAGGACCACTTCTGGAAATAACATTTTCACCAAATTGATTTTGCAATAAATCGACTGTAAAGCGCACTGTATGGCAAATTGTGCCGCGTTGATGGAACCAAATGTCGTTGATGAACAAAGTTCAAAGTTGTCGTTGATGATCAAAGATCAAAGTTGGACGAGCAAGTAGGCTATGGGGTCCATTCACCGAACCTAAACGTAAATATCTCCTTCAAGCTGCCTGATCACCGTAGTGTATTTCAGGCGGAAATTACCGCCATACAGGAGGTTACTGAACTACTAAAAAGTAGTGTCACAAACCTCCGGAGAATATGTATCTACACAGACAGCCAGGCTGTCATAAAATCCTTGGAAGCCATGTTTGCTACGTCCCTGACGGTGAAAGAGTGCCACTCATTACTTAGGGTGATGGCAGAGTATTTTGACATCAGGCTCATCTGAGTACCGGGACACAGCGACATTCCAGGCAATTGCGTAGGGGATGCGTTAGCTAGACAGGGTACTACGGCACAGGTTCTTCCAGCAAAAGAAGGTGTTAGTATGCCAATTTCTACCTTTCGTTTGCAGATCAGGCATTGGGCCGAAAATATGTTCAAGGACAAGTGGATAATTACTTTAACTTGCAAACAAGAAAGGTTATCCACAATGATAGGAATACTTACGGGACATTGTCATGTAGGAAAACACGTCCTAAGATTGGGACATAGAAACTCCACTCTTTGTAGATGCTGCATGGAAGAGGACGAGGAAACGACGAAACACCTTCTCTTGGATTGCCCTGCTCTGGCAGGACTGAGAAGTAGGATATTCGGGACACATTTAGTTATTACCGTAGCCCCTACAGGATATTCCTTTAGGTCTTAGAGACAAATTCATTGAAAGGGCAAATTGGCTAGACGACTAGTCAATAGTTGCTATAGAAGAAACTGCAGGTATCACAATGGGCTTCTTTAGCCTAAGTGTGCTGTCTTGTCAATGTTGATTCTTTCATGGCTTGACCGATTATGTTGATCGTAAAATGGACGAAGCGGTCTATGAACTTCGCGAGAAGATTTATTTTTTTTCAAAGGAAATTTCCACTATTTGGAAGCGATGTTGCAGCGTTAAATGATTCATTGTGACTTGCCCAAATTTACTAAACATAAATGTCATCAGCTGTGTATCACCTGTGAAACCATAGTTATCGAAATCGATAGTTCTCATGCAGCTACAAAAAATGCCAGTCAAATTTTTGAGAATGCAAAGTTGTTTCCATTTCTTCTGCTTTGTTAAGTTATAATTATTTTTTTTTATTGGAATTTTACCTCTTTAAAAGTATTTAGCTTTAAAACAATTAAAATACAACTCTACAAACCCAGAAAGTAATATTAATTTACACAGCATATTGAAGTTTATTTTCGCGGTTTCTTAGAGTTGTGGTTTGACTCCCAACTGTTATTAATAGCAAATGCCAGAAATTGCCAGAATTGCAGTTCGTTTTTGAGAGAACTCAATTTTATTCAAACGGACACATACACTACACTGGCTTTCTTACAACAACTCAAACAAGAACCTCCTGATTTTAAAGTTAATTCCAAGGTTAATATAAACGATAATCTAAAGGTTAATGTCGATGTTAGGAAAGTTGTTAAAGTAAACAAAGATGTTCATGAAATTTTATCTGGGTTAAACCCTGCACGATGAAAAAAGGCGGCACCAGCAACATATTGTAGCGACCATGTAACGGGTTTTTCAACAGAGACGCTACAAAAGTAAATCGATAGGGACAGCAAACGACGCCATATTTTTCCCGCTCTTTTGACATTTCTCTTCAGTAAGGTTTGCCATTTCATCATGGAAAGATATACGAGCCAACAACGAGTCGAAAATATTAAAATTTACTACCGAAATTTGGAGTCAGTGGCCTCAACTTTAAGAGGCCTCGACAATCAGCGATGAGGCTCATTTCTGGCTGAATGGCTTCGTCAATAACCAAAATATGCGTTATTGGTCAGACAGCAATCCACACGTAATCCATGAGTCATCATTGCATCCCGAAAAAATTACGGTTTGGTGCGGTTTATGGGCCGGCGACGTCATTGGGCCGTACTCCTTCCGTGATGATCAAGACCGGCACAATACTGTGACTGCGAATCGCTACCGTTCAATGATAACCGAATGTTTTTGGCCCCAATTGGATAATATGTACTTGGAGGACATGTGGTTGCAACAGGACGGCGCCACAAGCCACACAGCGAATGCCACAATCAATTTATTGGAAACCAAGTTTGGTGAACGTGTTATCTCACGAAATGGCCCAGTCGATTGGCCGCCTCGTTCGTGCGATTTGACGCCTTTAGATTTATTCCTATGGGGCTACGTCAAGTCTATGGTCTATGCCAACAAGCCAGCGACGATTGATGAACTTCGTACGAATATCGAACGTGAAATTGCAGCAGCATCGGCCGATTTATGCTTGAAACCCCTCGAAAATTGGGTTCAGCGTCTGGACTTCTGCAAGCGTGCCCGTGGTGGCCATGCGAAAGAAGTCGAGTTCCATACATAATGGCATCGAACGTGCTTTCACAGGAATACAGAATTTCATTGGTATCTAAAACCGGTTTTGTTTTATTTAAAAAAACTTTTGTAGCGCTCTTATTGAAAAACGCTTTATTTGTTTGCAAGTATTGTTTTCATGAACTGAAAATCTGATGCTGTTTTGTTTCTTTTCTGTCTGGCACTTTTCAACAAACATATCCACATTTTGGGCACATAAACGCATACAAGGACCACAATTTACGGATATGCACTTGGAATGTAAGAACTCTATATAGATCCGGTCCAAGTATCCAATTGACAGGTGTCCTCGAAAGTTAAAAGGCTGTCGTTACCGCCATCCAGGAAATGCGATGGACAAGACAAGGCTGCAGAAGGAGAACAAACTGCGACATATACTACTACAGTTGACATGAGAAAAAAACACGAATTTGGTTGCCGAGTTGTAGTTTGGCAAAACACTGCGACATATAGTCTCTTGGTTCAATCCTGTGTGTGAACGTATAGCCACAATCCGCATAAAAGCGAAACATTTTTATATTTCCCTAATTTGTGTGCATCCCCCGACAGAAGAGTAAGATCCCAAAGACATATTCTACGAGCACCTAGAGGAAACGTATTGTCGCTGCCCTGGCCATGATATTAAGTTTGTACTATGACATTTTAATGCTAAAGTAGGCAGGGAAAATATGTTTCATCCAACTACTGACAATTACAGTCCACATGCTGATAGTTCTGACAACGGTATGAGGCTGATTGACGTTGCCGCGACGAAAAACATGGTCGTTAGTGATAAAAGTGTCCAGCATAAATACGCCCACAAGGCTACTTGGGTATCCCCTGATCAAAGAACGAAGAAACAAATTGATTACGTGGTAACTGATGAAAGGCACTCATCCAGTGTAATGGACGTACGAGTGATCAGAAGAGTTAACATCAATTCTGATCACTAGCTGGTAGCAGCAAAGGTTCGCACAAGATTAAGTAGAGCGAAAATCGTACGAAACCAGACACAGAGGAAGCTGGACATCAGAAAGCTGCAATTACCAGAGGTAGCCACAGCCTACTCAAGGAAGATCTCGCAGCTTTTGGCACAGAACTCACCCCCTCTTCCCATTTCCGACTCTATAAAACTGCCGCCACAACCGTAATTGGACTTGAAATACCGCCTCGCAACAAACAATGGTACGACGAAGAGTGTCGCATAGCAAATAATGAAAAGAACACTGCACGTATGGCAATGCTTCAGTCAATTGCAACGCGAGCTGCGACTGAGTGGTATAGGGGAACAGGAAAAGAGATACACCGTCTCTTTAGGCGTAAGAGCTGGCAGTGGAGAATGCATGAGAGTGAGAAAATTGTGACGGACAGAAGGAGTAACAAAGTCCGAAAATCCCACCAAAAATCAAAAATGTAGCTAGTGGACATGGTTCAGGGCCCCTTCTGTAAAGACAAGGTTGAAAATCTCATCGCAAATTTCCAGTGCATGTTGGGAATATGAAGAGATCATTTCTCTGTGCTACTGGTACCTGAAGTATCCAATGACGAGGCGACAATCGATCACAATTTGGACAACGACGTCCATTGCTCCCTCCTAAACAAGACGAGGTCAGAACGACTTTTATCCGGCTTAAGAACAACAAAGCCGCAGGAGCCGATGGATTACCTCCGAAACTGTTTAAAGATGGCGGCGATGAGCTGATAAGGTGCGTGCATCAGCTCATTACCAAAATTTGGTTAGATGAATGCATGCTCCATATTTATAAATGGTAACCCAAGTCTCTGTGGTAACTACTGTGGAATTACCCTTTTATCCATAGCATATAAAGTTTTATCAAGTATAATGTGCGAAGGACTAAAACCAATTATCGTTGGCCTGATTGGATCATACCAGTTTGCGTTTAGGGCTGGAAAATCGGCAATTGACCAAATTTTCACTCTATACTAAATCGTGGAGAAGACCCATGAAAAACATATCGGCACCTATCATCTATTTGTCGATTATAATGCGTCCTTCGATAGTCCGATACGAGAGAAACTCTATGAAGCAATGTCTGAGCTTGGTATTCCTTCAGAACTCATACGCCTTTTCAGGATGACCTTGACGAACACCAAAGCCGCAGTAAAAGTTGGTAAGAATCTTACCGAACCTTGCGAAACTAAGCAAGGCCTTAGACAAGGTGACACCCTATCGTGCTATCTCTTTAACATCTTAATGGAGATTATTATGAGAACAGCTGCAATCAATATATGTGGAAAGAAATGATGCTGACATTTGAATTCGGCAGTTGTGAATGCTTGGAAATTGCATTGTTTGATTGCAAAATACAAAGTTGAGAAGCAGATGCGTCAAAAACAATTGGAAATCTTTGTGACAGAAGCTCTTCTTTTGACTGAGAGGAAAGAAAGTATCAGACTTTTGTCTTTATTTGATTTTGACCAAAAAATGTAATTTTTTCAAAAATAAAAACTTAATCTCGGAGCAAAATGGGTTAACCAATTTGGGTACTTTAATTATAAGATTTATTCCTGTTGTACGGAAATATAAACATTGAAATAAATTAAAAAGACAGTAAATGGCCCAATGATGTGATAAAAATTTTTGCAAAAAACATAATGGGTCGATTTTGCAAAAAACATAATGGGTCTTCATACTTTTGGAACGAAGTTCCTTATCGCACGTTGCGGGATGGGGGCTAAATGAAAAATTGTAAACAACTTTCTTTTAACTACTTTATTACAACCCATTATTATCAAATATATTGGGTACTTTTGGTTTGGTTTGGTTTAAAGGGAAGTTTTGTAGGTGGAACCTGTGTATTATTTATTATAGTTTTGAACCCAATAAAAAGTAAATTTAGAAAACCCAAAGTGCAAGACTGGCAAATCCATGAAATACAACCCTGAGCATGGAATTCATAAAGCAACTATTGTATAGAGATGAAAATTTACTCATCGAGTGGAATGCCAACAAATAAAACAAGTGAAGCGTGTCGTTTTTCTGCTCGCTCTCTTACGCTCTTCGTTGAATAGTTCAATACACGAGCAGTTTTCTGATGATGTTATTCTATCTAACTATAGAAATTCCAACCATATTTAAATAAAATTTTATAAAGTATGTAAAAAGTATCAAATAATCAAGTTATGACGCGGGAAAGAAATGCGTTTGAGTGAATCGCGTCGACTTTTTTGATTCTCTTCTACTAGGGTTGCCAAATTGCGGGGTTTTTTTCTTCTCTACTTGTACATCCTTTTTGTGGGATTACATTTGGCAGCACACTTACTCTTACAGTCGTACTTTTGGTTTGGTTTGTGTCTAGACTAACATATGGGGGGATATTTTTTGTTTAATGGGAAATTTTCTAGGTGGAGCCTGTTTATTACATACACTGTGTTACACACATTCTGTCCTATGAACCAAATTTACTTTTTCGGAAAGGGGATAAAAAATAAAAATACACGTGTATCGGCGATTTTCATGTACACGTCAGAATTTATTTTGTTTTATGTTTGAAGTATAAAGCTCGTAGTGGCCTGTGTGAAAGCCTTTGGACCGATTTTTAACCCTTTTTCAGTGATCCAATCGAGCTGATTTTTTTGCAGGCAGACTCGTGGAAATGTCTGTATCACGTCAAATTTTTTAAAAAATTGATTTTTATCAATTCTCAGATTTTCGTAAATTTTTTTTTTAAATGGTCATCGTTTTTTTTTAAGGTTTCAGTTCGTTAAAAAAAACTATTTTTTTTTATTACTTTTGTTTTATAAAAATAAAGAATTGTTACATTAAAAATTTTAATGTTTTTAAACAAATTTAGGCCTTCTATTTTTGCGGTTGTAAGCATTTGCTTCAGTATCGCGACAAATAGACCAACAGTATTCGCCAAGCATATGCGTAATGTATTTTCCTTTAAAGCGCTTTTTAATAGCCGCAATGTCCTGACGGAACCTTTCGCCACGCTCATCGCTACAAGCTCCTAAATCATCAGGGAGAGAATCTAAATGATTGTGGAGAAAATGGATCTTTAGCGACAATTAATATGCCCAATTCGCCATATGCCGAAACCATTTCTACTACAATATTTCTATAATTGGCAGCTCGTTTGTTGCCAAGAAACTGCTCAATAACGGCAACTGTACCTTTCCATGCACGTTGTTCGATAGCATTTAATTTTGATGAAAATTCAGAACTTGGAATTATTTTTTTTATCTGCGGACCATTGAAAACACCTTAAATCAAAAAAATCAGTAAAAAACATAAAGTTACTGAATGACTTCTTAAAAAAAATACCTGCATGAATCTTTCCGCCGCTCAATTTCGGAAAAATTTTGCGCAAAGTTGCAATGGCCTCGCCATCACGATCCAGTTTTTTAACAAAATTTGATACGAGACCGAGCTTAATGTGTAGTGGAGGCAAAATGATTTGAGACGGCTGCACCAATGGTAGATTCTCTATACTTTCTACGCCTACTTTGTAGCATGTTCGCGGCTTCCACTTAAATTCAGTGTAATGCTCATCTCTTTTTCGACCTTCCCATGTACACAAAAAGCACTGGTGGGTTGGAAATCCACGCTTAACACCCATGAGTAAACCAACCACTTTCAGATCGCAGCATATTTTCCAATTATGCTCTCTGTACTTTATCAGCTGTAATATTAATTCCATGCCTTCGTATGTTTCCTTGAGGTTTATGGCATATGCGATCGGGACAGATGGATGTATATTATGAGGTAACCAATGAGGGTAACCAATTTTTGCAAACATCAAATCAATATCATAACAATAAGACCCCTTTCACACTCGGCAAGTTACTTGCGCAGGTCTCTTGCCCAAGTCTTGGTTTGTTGATGGCAGAGGTAAGGTCGGGTTAGGGGAATAAATTTGAGGTACAGACTTGCTTGTACTCGGAAAGTTGAAAACTGACTTGCGCAAGTAACTTGCCGAGTGTGAAAGGGGTCTAAGCTAGGTTTTTTTCCCGATCTTCGTGCAATTTAAAAAATTCGTCATATGGAGTAGTAGTACCTCGACCACGAGCGGCTGTTATTTTAAAATCAGCCGCCACTATATTCCACTGCTTAAAGCGTGATGCAAAGAGTTCTGCTGTTCTCCTCGACAAATTTCCGTCTCGTACGAGGTCATTGAAGTCGGCTTGCGTTATTAAATGCGGCATTGCAGTCCCAATTTCACTGCGTGTTGCCAAAAATTCCGATACTTGTGGACTCTCGCATCTCGCATTCGATGCAAGAAAAGCTGATAGCAGTGTTGGTACAACTGTTGATTCTGCATCGCTTATTTCGGGAACATTATCAAAAATCTCCACCGAAGCCGCTACACGCTCTTCTGGTGAGTATAGAACTGCTGGAATTACCGATTCTACATTAGCGTAGCGAATTTTGTTGCGGTGAATGTATTGGTACCCTTTTGTTTGAGCAAAAGTTACACAAAAGTAGCACAATTCATTGCAGTGCTCCGTGCGTGGTAGCCAAATTGTTGGTACAGCGTACTTTATTGTTGACCTTCCATCAGTAAACTTGCACAAATTTCTATAGCAATAGTCGCACACGACTTCCGGAGTATACCACAAGTAAGGAACATAAGCAGTCTTAAATATTTTCTGAAACGAATTCACCACTGTTTTAGTAACATTTTTCAAATTTTTACTTGATGCGAATAAGCCACAAACGTAACAAAAGTTATTTCGCGTCGGACACTGCATTTTTTTCAGATGAAATATATACAAATACGTTTTCGCACAACAGAACTTAAAACAATTTTACAATTCCTTATTTCATCTGTCAGACCAGTTGTAAGTGTTGTAAAAGTCAAAAACTGTTTAGTGTTAGAAGGTTACTATTGATTAACTACAACTATACCGAGTAGGATGGGTCAAAAAACATTTTTTTTCGTAACGCTTAAGTAGTTTAAAAATTTGGAGTCCCTTCAAGTTAAGCTAAGAAAAGTGAAAAAAATATTTTTTTTCAAAAATAAAAAAAATTGGGGAAAATCTGAGAATTGATAAAAATCTATTTTTTAAAAAATTTGACGTGATACAGTCATTTCCACGAGTCTGCCTGCAAAAAATCAGCTCGATTGGATCACTGGAAAAGGGTTAAAAATCGGTCCAAAGGATTTCACACAGGCCACTACGAGCTTTATACTTCAAACTTAAAAAAAAAAAATTCTGACGTGTACATGAAAATCGACGATACACGTGTATTTTTATTTTTTCCCCTCTTTCCGAATATGTGCATTTGGTTCATAGGACAGAAAAAATCTATTTTTTGTAACACCGTGATATTATAGTTTGAACCGAAAAAAAATTAAATTTAGATAAGCCAAAGTGAAAGAAGTTTAAAAAAATAAAATTTTCTTAAAAAAAGTAAATTTTCTCACAAAAAAAATACCTATTGATATTCTTAAACAATCTACCTTTTCTTAAAAATACCTTATCTTAAAGAAGTAACTTTGCTTAAAAAAGTAAATTTTCTTACAAAAAGTACATTTTCTTATAAAAAGTAATTTTTTTAAACTTTCTTAAAAAAGTACATTATCTTAGAACAAATTGCATTTTCTTAAAAAAAACTACATTTTCTATAAAGAGTACCTTTTTTCGTAAAACAAAATAACTTTTCTTGAGATAAAAATAAATAAGAGATAAAAATAAATATTGACATAAAATTGTACATGTTCTTTTGTAAAAAAAAAGCTTTTGAATAAGTGATGATTTATCCGGCCTTTCGTGGTGTATTTAAATATTAAATTGTCCGAGCGTTTGGTCGAATTTTCAATTTTGTTCAAACAAGGTAAGGTAGAACAAGAAATATCTAGAACTAAATTGACGACGATCATAGATAGTCAGATGAATAATAAGGATGATAAGGATAATAAGGATGTAATGATAGTTAATGCCGATAAGGGAACTGTGACGGTAGCTATAACCAAATGTGATTATATATCACGAATTAATAATATTGTAGGGGATACAGCTAAGTACATGCTGATGGATAAAGATTCTACCAGCAAACTTCAAAAAATTAACAATGATATTGTGGAAAAACTTTATAAAACAGGAAACATAAATCAAATTGAGAAGAACAAACTTAAGACAAATGTGTCCACAGCACCTAGGTTGTATCCGTTGAGACCAATATGTTCTTTTCTTAATTCACCTTCTTATGAGTTGTGTAGGTACATTACGAATGTACTGAAAAGGATTACAGAAGACTCCAAATACAATATAAAAGACTCATTGCAGTTTAAGGATAAAATAAAGAAACTAAGAACACAAAATTGTGAAAAATTAGTTTCATTTGATGTAGTTTCTTTATTTCCGAGTATACCAGTCGACTTAGCACTTCGTATTATCGAGGAAAAATGGGACAGAATAGAACAGCACACAAATATTAATAAATCATTATTCCTCTATATTTTAAAGTTTTGTATACACCCCGCGAAATAAATATAAAGGCAACACCATTTTTTGTTTTGTTTTCCAAAAGTTGTGAGACATTTTCAAGTTTTTATTTTATATTGTATTATTCCTTTCAAAATTAAATACTTTTCAGCAAAAATACTTTGACTATGATTTCTTCAAAGTGAATCAACACAAATAAACTAATTATTAGTGCGAAATATTTATAAAGGCAAAAGGTTTATTCAAATATTCTAAAAAGTTTCGTAAGACATTTGATCTCCATTATCGCTGATAACTTCTACTAAGCATGTTGGCATTGAGTTTGTCAACGAAAGAATATGCGCAGGATCAGTTGTCTTCCATTTTCTGGTATTGCTACTCTTCGATCCTTGACATTCTTCAACTGGCGTCCTGGGTGGTAAACTTTGGTAGGTAAAATAGACCAGAGGTTCTCGATCGGATAGAGATCAAAACTAAGTGCATGCCAGCCAAGAGTTTGTATTTTTTCTGGACGCCAGAAACTTTGGAGTTTTGTTAGACCGTTGTACTTAGGCCGTTGTACTGTTGCGTTGTCCTGCTGGATGATACATTCTGGGACACAAATTTCCTCTCCAGAATTAACTAAGACGACATCCAATAGTCGAATATAATACTCGGAGTCCATTTTTGTGGAAACGAAACATATTGGAGTTGTTCCTCTATAACTCATACCTACCCAAACCATAAGAGAGCCACCGCCAAAATTTCGCCGCTGACGCATAATATTGGCAAAATCTGTGGAACGCCAATATTTGTCAGAGCCATCAGTTCCTTTCAAATTAAATATTTTCCATCGGAAAATATCAGCCCTCATCCAAAAATATATATATTTCAGCGAATCTAATCTGGCTAATTCGTGCAGTGGCATGAGACCAAGTTTTGCATACGTTTTCCCATATGACAGTTTCAAGTTGCGTTTCATTATTTGTTGAACACGACGCAACCCTGCTCCCAAGCTCAATTCAGCAATAATTTCGACTTTTCTAAAACCTTGGGCTTAAAAAATAATATCTGCATCCCAATTTTTCAAATCTGGTTTAAACCGACCAGTCCCAATTGCCCTAAAGGCTAAAAACCGGCCTTAAAAACACTTTATTGCCTCTTTGGCCTTTAACTCCTAAACAAACGATTTTATGAGGTTTGTTCACATAAGTTATTTTGACCAAAATAAAACAGTGGACATTTCTTCAATACAAGCTTTTAACATGTATCTAACCGTTAATAGCGTTTTCAACTATGAAAAGCAAAATTTTCCAAATTTTTGGGGCTCTTTTTTTTAAATTTTGTCTTATTTCAAAAAATTTGATTTTATTATAAACATTATTTAATTTCCTATTTAGCAAGCTACATCCTATACGATTACCGCCCTTGAACAGCAAAAGAAAAATTTTTAATCAACAGATTCAAAATTGTACGGAATAAAATTATAAGATGCAAGGTAACAATTACGTTTCTAATCAAATGCCGAAATGAAGGAATTATACCGCAATTCATAAGAAATTCCACCAAAAACATTTTTAAACTTTTTGATGAATATTCAAATCCTTCGGTAAACACTCAAGTTGGGAAGTATATTGGAAACCTACAAAACAAGATTCTTAATTCCTCAATTAAGCAAAAACATTATCTCCTGAAAAGTCATCAAGATGAATTAAATTATATAATATACAGTTTAAGCAGGTTTTTGGATAATGAAAAATTGAACAATTTTTTAAAATATGAGGACATAGTGGCCGAAAAATTAATGAGAAAAGAAAAAGTGATACATAAGAAAAAGTTTGATAATTGCGTTAATTTGCAGAAGAGAGAATTAGGAATTAAATTTAATAGTAAATGGTTTGTGAATAAAACAGGTATAGATATCCCAGAAGATGTACAGTGGATTTTGTCTTTAGGTCAAAAACACGCCCTCCCGGTTAATAGCGAAGAGTTTCCAATGCTAAAGGTTATATCAGAGGGAGAAGATTTTATAGAAACTATTGAGAACAAAGAAGAACAGGAAATTGCAAGGTCAAATTTTGTAACAGTAATTGATAGTCATATAAACAAAATGACATTAAATAGTAGAGATAAATTTACAATAAATAAAGTGAATAATAGTCTAAAGTTTCTTAAACAAAATAGGGAAATAATGATTTTAAACGCAGATAAGGGAAACACGACTGTAGCAATTAATAAAAAAGACTACATATCTAGAATTCAAAATATTTTAAGCGATAGTACAACTTTTCAAGTATTGGATAAGGATCCAACAAGCAGATTTCAGAAACTTAACAATAATTTTATTGAGGAACTTTTTAAATTAAATATAATAACATCAGTGGATAAAGTGAGACTAAAAACTTCAGTAGCGGTTGTACCAAGGTTATATGGTTTACCTAAAATACATAAAGAAAATTTTCCATTACGACCAATTTGTTCATCAATAAATTCACCTTCACACAATTTATGTAAATACATAGTAAATTTCCTTAGAAAATTAACAGAAAATTCTAAATATAATGTTAGCAATTCAATACAATTTAAAGATAAATTAAAGGGCCTTTCGATTGAAAATAATGACAAATTAATATCACTTGATGTTGTGTCGTTATTTCCTAGTATTCCAGTTGATTTGGCCATTACAATTATAGAAGAAAATTGGAACAAGATTTCAGAGTTAACAAATATGAATGAAAATTTATTCATGCAAATTATAAAATTCTGCATTGTTGATAATAGATATTTTCAATATGATAAAAAAATATATACACAACTAAAAGGACTTCCTATGGGTTCTCCAGCATCTCCAATAATAGCAGATATCGTAATGGAAAAATTATTAGATACATGTTTGGAAAAATTGACAGTAAGACCTAAAATAATAATAAAATATGTAGATGACTTATTTTGTATAGTGAAAGAGAATGAGATTGACATTTTGTTAAAAACTCTAAACTCATTTGATCAAAGCATCAAGTTTACTATTGAAAAAGAAGTGAATTCTTCAATTTCATATTTGGACATATTGGTGATACGGAAAGGAAATGAATTATTAACAGATTGGTATCAAAAACCAACTTCCTCAGGTAGAATTATAAAATATTTTTCAAAACACCCGAAAAGAATTATTATTAACACAGCCAAAAATCTAATAGATAGAGTATTAAAAATAAGTGATAATAGATTCCACAAGAAAAATAAAGAAATAATTAGAAATATATTAATAGATAATAGTTTTCCTAATAAACTCATTTGCAAATTAATAAGACAATACAATATTAGAAAATCCCGCAATGGGGATGAAATTATAGAACCGAAAGTTTATAAATCATTAACTTATGTATCTGGGTTTTCGGAAAGGATAGAAAACTCAAACATATATGACAAAGGGAAATATAAAATGGCACATAAGATAAATAATAATGTTGGTAGATTATTTACAAAAACTAAAGATAGAATAAAAAAATCAGATATGTCAAATTTAGTATATAAAATACCATGTGGTGGTAATGATATTGCACAATATGAGAAAGTATATGTAGGAACAACAGGAACTAAATTAAAAACGAGAATAGCAGGACATAGACATGACCAAAAGTATAGGAATTATAATTCAACAACGAAAACAGCGTTATCAACTCACTGTAGAGATTTCAATCACTATCCAGATTTCGAAAATACATCTATTCTAAACACAGAGAATAATAAAAAACGTAGATATATGTTAGAAATGTTACAGATTAATTATGTTCCATTTGAAAAAAGAATAAATTTTAAAGTGGACACGGATAACTTAGCTCAAAATTATAGATGTTTATTAAATAAAAATGTTAATAATAGGGGAAATTAGAACAAAGGCCGCGAATTTTTGCGGCCTCGCGGTTTTATTTTTATTTTTAACAATTTAGGAAATTTTAGAGCTTTGGCGATTTTTAATTAATAATGGAAATCGTAGTCATAATGGGGTTGGCAATGTATTGCGGATTTTCGCGAATTTGGCGGTTTTTAATAGAGTTTTCGCCATTTCTTTTGGTTATAGTGATTATTAGGTAATTTTGTAACTTGTTTAAATGTTGGTAATTTTTCGCTAATTTTCGCAAGTTTTTATCAGTTTTCGCAGTTTAATAGGAAAGTAGATACATATAACTTCACTAAAAATGGTAGAATCTTAATTACTAAGAACAAATAGGTTAATAATAGGATAAATTAACACAAATGTCTTAAAATATTTTAAAATTTTGTTCAATTTAATATTTCTACTTTATGTAAACTATACTGTATTATAATATGTATAAATAGTATTACTTTTCACAATTTGTCAAAAATTTTCATTTTAATTTGTATTGATGTTTGTTTGTTATTATTAGATAATATAAAAATTTTCCTGAAGAAGATTTCCAAAGGAAATCGAAATATCGAAAAAAAAAAAACCGAAAAGTTTTATGAAATCTGGAGAGACCTTGAGCTGGAACAATTAGCCGAGAATAATGAAAACTATTTTTAAGAATTCTCCCACTTCAGGCTGATAAAAAATATCTTTTCAGGGGAAAAATACAAAATATTTAAGAATTTTTATTATTTCTTTTAGTATGAAGTAAAAGTAGAATAGAATATAACTAAAACGTTAGCTGTTTTTTTGTTGACAGTTTTTGCATATTTTGTAGTCATTGCGTAAAAATGTTGGCAACTAAATATTACGATTAGTTGAATATTTATGGGAACTGGGGCCTTGAGGACATTCAACGCACCTCTTCCTTTCCGTTGATCTGGTACTTGGTTGTTGATACCTGGCTTTTCTTTTCAACGAAACTGACGTACTAGGACTAACAGGAACCCATTGCGCAGCTTGAATGTTTTGTACGAGCGACTTTGACGCTTAACCGAAATGCAGCCTCTCTCGTCTAAGGATATGTGGATGAATCAATTGTTCGGAAAGTTCTACCAAATATAATCCTACGCTTAAATGTGTTGGTGCAGTTTCAGTTGGCATTTGTATCCGTGCATATAACGAACGAGTTGTGTGCTGACACATCAATTACATTTGAAAACAGTGCAACTGGCCAGCGGTTCGTCTTCCGTTTACATGCCTAATTGCTGACTAACTTGTCAAGGTCATTAATGCCTCCTTTGGTATGGGCTCATAAGGAGAACGTTCTTGTATTTCTTCAGAACGCATGAATTTATATAGGTAGCTATATGTTTTGTGAATAAGAATTCTGAATATAAATAGGCTTCTTCTTCATATCACTTATTTTCAGTGGAAGAAATGCTTTTTCCTGAGAGTAACCACAAGAGTTATGTTTCGGGTAAGCAGTTGCAGCACAAGATTATATGTGAAAAAAATTTACAATGATAAGACTACTCTTTCACCTATAGAGACATTGACATGTCACACAAAATATGCCCATATAAATTGAGAATATATACTATGATTTTTCTCGGGTTATGAGTTCCTGGCACGACCGCAGTAAACCTCCATGTTTCATGCATATTAGGTTGTAGAGTCACATAATGCTCATGGTGTTAGCTCGTGTTTCGCCGGTTCTGATGGGAACCAATTGCTCATCGATGTTGCAGATTCTATGTTGGTTATACAAAACTCTAAGCTGATTATTCCACTTATCCCAAATATTCCTAGTAAGTGCAAGTTTGTCACGCTGGCGACAATACGTGATATCTACCGATTTATCAAACCCCATGCTTGTAGAAATTGCCATGAATCTCTTGAGAGACATGGTTGCCGGAGAAATGGGTCTACCGTTCATGTTGTCCCATAAATTTGGTAAACTTTTACCATGAGATTTCATTAGCCATGCCATTATGAGAAGTCCAAGCAAAGCATCAAACTCGATGAGATACATTGGCTTCCAGTCTGTTCGAAAATCTGAAATCCTTGTATTTTTGTCATTTCAATTACTCTGACAACAAATGCGCGACAACAAATACCACAAGGTAACAACCACATTCATTTTGTTTTTGATATTCTTTTCTTTACCAAAATAAAAGCGAACAAAAAAGTACACAAGAAAATGCATATGAATTCGAAAAACTCGCTACTTATTAGTATGGAGTCAATTTGACCCAAAAGGTGTTATGTGTACCAAAAATATATAATCGGTTATAGCGTAAAATCTGGGCACAATTTATATTTGTCTTCCAGGTGTATTGTGAGAGTATAGGCTTATTTACAATATGTAAACGTCTCAATACGATATCTTTATATTAACTTGGTAAAACTTGTCATAGAAAAATTGTTTTGGGTCAATTTGACCCAAAGATAACAGAAGGGTTGAAGATCCAATTAATTTACAGTATTTTTCAATAGGCGCCTTAGGCCTGTTGGAACTAACTAGTACATAATAGTGGTCTTCATGAAAGCTCGAAAACATCGTAACATCGCACAGCAAACATCAAAACAAACAAATTTCCCATACAAAGCGACTTGCACAAAAGTGGAAAGTTTTCGAGGCAAATTTGCTGAGCAAACCTGGAAAAAGAAGCGTGAAAACTTTGGACATTTCACGGTCAATATTTTCGTATTGAAAAAAGAGAGGGTTTTTGATTTATGTGAAAAAAAAATAAAATAATGGAATAGGTAAAGCATATTCTTTTTATTTTACTTTGTTTATTTACTTTATGAGCCTTTTTTCGTCAATTGCTGCATAGATACACTGAGCAACTTTATTTGGTGCCTCATGAAACGCTTCGGGGCAAACTTATGCTGAGCAAAAGTTCTAGGTTTTCTTGTTTCCACTAAAATGTATTGCGAAAGGAACTTCGTTCCAATCGGGTGTCCCCTGACTCCTCATGTAATTGTGTATGCCCCTGCAGTAAAAGGAATCGACTCTACGTCGATGAATTCATCGACTACCACAAAAAGCAATCGATTACCTGCCAAACTACCCGCAATGCTTTTGAGCGGCGAATTTAACAAGGGGACGGCCGCTTTGGTGATGGCTCACACTTTGAACTACCATTCGTCGATGAATTCATCGACAAACAGTGATAGCAAAGTGAAAAGAACCCAGGTTCGATTTCGGGCTGGGGTTTTTTTTCTGTTTATTTTTATTTTTTAATATTTTTTTAAATAACCCATTCCGTTTTTAATGAAATTTCATGTTTGTTTCAAAACAAATTTGTCAATTTTTAGTGGTAAAATATAAAAATTTTTCCGGCAATTTGTAATACACTTTATTGTTTCACACAGGGACTATTAAGGGACACTATTAAATTCTTAAAGTTTCTTCATTAACGAGTAACAATAGAAAATCTCTCGAGACACCACTTTACAGATTACCACTGGGTACTAATGTAATCGGCGATGTGGTCGATTAAAAGTCATCGGCAATGTAGTTGATGAAATGTTGCCAGCCACTACTTGTGAAACTGCAGGGGCCTTATTCGATTATGCTATGGCATTTTTGCTATTCGCAAAAATTTTACAAAGAACATAGTGTGTATCAAGTGCCTGGTTGTGAGAATATTTCATTTGTCACATCATGGGATGCGAAAATATTTATTTCATTTATTAACTGTCCTGATTTGCAACCACATTACTACTGGCTAAATCTCTTATTGAAGCAAGATTTCATGTGGTATTAATTTTATGCTACTTAGTAGAAAGTTTTAACATCAAATGATTTATGTTAAACGCAGTTCCAAATATTCGAGTGAAATTTTCCATAATTCCACATTTCTTAAGAAAGCGAAATGAGAAGATAGTGAGTCAAACATAATTTATATACTTTTGTTGGTGTTAACTGCAAATCATAAGAAACTTCTAACTCCATTATGTGGGAGGGGCTTCTTCAAACCGCCAGCAAGCGCATAACTACACTACGAAAGAATCTTCCTATAGGTCACAACATCTAGGGCAGGACTCTCGCACACAAAGGATGAGAAATAAGATAAAACAAATAATCAGGCATCATCTTGCAAAGAACCAATTAGATGAAGGTTTCACAAAGAATAACTCAAAGTCGTTGGCACCAGGTAATGTGGCCAGGTAGATTTATTTGAACATCATCACGAATGGCACATATATGTAAACATCCATACATACGTACATACGTAGCTACTATAAGCCTACAACAAGAGAACCACCAACCACACACATCTCACCTCACCGCTGTTTAGTGACGGGTGTGTGTGTGTGTGTGTGTGTGTGATAACAGCTGATTTTTGTTTGAATGAATAACACCGGTCTCAGTAGCTGCCAGCAGCACTACAAACAAACAACATCACCGAAATTCTGATCATTACGGTCATGCTGAGATAGACAGAGAATTATAGCTCTTTTTCATTTCATTCTAACACTTTGCACGCAACGTGTATACAACTTAAGAGCATATTAAGAGAAACAAAACACCTGCCTATTCGCACATCTTTTACACACATACCGTCACACTTTGCCGGCGCATTGAGCACAAAATCTTCGCTCTCGTTTACTCATGATTCTCAGCTGTTTTTCGAGTGCCACTGCGGGGCTCTCACAGAGGATTTAAACTCACGTTGTGAACGAAATCACTACACAACATCGTCAGCACTCAAAGAGTACAGATCTTGAATTCAATTTAAAGCAAAACAAAGTCGAATTAAAAAGTATTTAATACAAAAAATACAAACGTTCAGCGATAAATACGTAAACGGTTTTTTTGTTTTTATTTAAAATCGAAAAAAAAGTCAGTAATTAATTGTGTTAATTACAAAATAAAGACAATTTTTAGAAAAAAAAAGTTGAAACTTTTTAAAATAACGGAATTTTTATATATATTAATTGAAATTCTTAGTGGCAGTGACAAACAAACAAATTTGTTTATAAAAAGAAAAACTGAAATAAAATCAAATTAAAATCTAAATTTGAAAAGACTAAAAACAACAGTATCGTCAACGACCAGCGCAATATTAAAATAAAGTTCAAAGACTTTGGCAAAACACAGCACAAATTGCGCTATTGTGAATTGATATAAACAAAAACAATTGCTTAATTGTTTATAAAATAATTTGTTTTATTGATTAACTAAAACTACAACAACACTATGGCTGCCTATTTGGATCCCACTGGTCAATACTAAGTAAGACAAACTCCCCCCTCATAACAACGAAAGAAAAAGGTTGCAAGAAATTCTCATACAAGGACCCGAATTAACAACAGAAGAACCAAACAGCTGACTGGGGGAAGAAGATAAAGGAGTTTCGTAAATTTGTATTTATTGTTGTTGCTAATCTCGTTTTTTATAAACAATCAAAATGGCTATCTTAGATCCTACCGGTCAATACTAAAAGTAAATAATATCACACTAGAAATCCGTGAAATTTTGAAATTTGAAAACATTTTTGAAATTAAATATCTTTAAATTTTGTTACATTCATTAATCAAGCCTAAACATGGATTTCGCTTTGGATCCCACAGGCACTTATTAAATTGTCCTTGTCACTAGATGAAATTTGTAACGTTTTTAAGCCCACAATTGTTAAGTCAAACAAGGAAAAATTTTTAATTTGGAAAATCGTTAAAATTCTCTTAAAAAACGCCAACAAAACAACTTCTTAAAAATGAACTCCAAACTAATCCTAGATCCAACCGGCACTTATTTGCGACCAATCTACGCCAGCTCCAGCGGCTCATTCGAGCGTGAGCGCCATCAGAGCTCAAGCACACAGGATTATCTTGATCCTACCGGTCAATATTGATCTTCCCCACAATTATTTTGTATTTTGCCTTCAAACAACTACCATAATTGCCTTATTTTGTAACGAAATTCTTGGGGATTTTGTTGAAAAAATTAACGTAACATCATCAAAATGCTTGGCATACAAATGTTTTTAGTTCGACCGTCTTGGTTGCAAGTAAGAGGCCGCGAGGAGACTTCCAGTTGCCGCAGGAGAAGAAAACTATAAGTGTTACTGGACACTGCCAAAAAAAAAATTCATTTAAAAAATGTACTGATTATAATTTATTCTGTTAGTTTTAAATATTAAATTACATTACAACATTATAATTTATTTAGAGGAACACAAACCAACAGCAAATTACTTGTTACAATTTCCATCTTTTGGTAGGAATTCATCAATTTATCTAAATGAAATCACAAAGTTCTTATTCTCTCCTCAACAACCCCATGAAATACTTAAAGGTTTCCTATTATTATTATTTTTTTTTGCAAACATAAACATTTGACTAATTTGTTTATAATTTATTTATAAATATTTATTTTTTTCTTCTTGCAAAAAATAACGTATTACATTAAGTGTCATATTAGTGTGAGCAGCCAACTTTATTATAATTTTATTTGATTTTAATTAAATTTTTTTGCTTCTTTCTTTTATTTATATTCAGCTCCATTGTTTTGTTAAAACACAGTAACGCTTTCCTAAATTTCCCCTTAAAATTAATATATATTTTTTTGTTTAAACTCAAAAAAAATTTTGTATTCATAATTTTATTTTTTTTTTATTACTCTCCTGGTTATAATTAATTACCATATTTATACTATACATTTTAATTTGTCTCTTTATCGTATTAAATAGTTTGTAGTAAATACAATTATTTATATTAAATCAATACAAACAATACCATATAAAAACATATATATATTAAAAAGGAAAAACATAAAAATTATTTGAAATTTATTGTTTTTATTACAAAGGTTGTGCGCAAATGACTTGACATTGGTGAGTATGAAAGGGATCAAAGACTGTACTGAAAAGATCGGGGGAATCAAATACCGGGGCTTTGTCTGAATCATTGACTAAAGATAACACTATGCAACACAATGAAAAAAAGTTGATCAACCGGAAATGCCTAGTCAATTTTTTGATGTACTTTAGCAGTCTTATTAAAAAAAAAACAACTAGAAAAATTTTTGAATGCCACAGTTTTTTTTTTTTAAATTTCTTGTTTTTCAAATAAATACGTTCATTTGAAGGATTCCCTTCATCGATTTTCTGGAAATTTATCTTAAAAAAATTTCCATAAAAATACCTTTGAAATGAGTGAAAATATTTCACTCAGAGTGCTTGGTTGAGAACTTATTATTACATTTCAGATTTTGCATTTTTTTTTTGCAAAAAATCAAATATTTTTAATTTTTTTATTTTATCATAAAAAAGAAAAATAAATAAATATTTCTTTTTTTATTTTCGTATATAATACACTGGACTGTTGTTCAAAAATTGACATACATACCAAAGAAATCCACACACAAATACAAGAGTTATAGCCATTTAGTAGATTAACCCAAAATCATTTTTCTAATTCTTCGCTCAAAATACTGGCTGGATATACTATACATATGCACATTAGGGTGGCAATTAAATGTATGGAAGAAAATATATTTTCGAAGTTTAATAAACCCCAGGCGGCTTCTTCTTCCTTATGGTCTAAAACTGACTTGGTGAAAATTTGAGCCGAATCGGACAACTCTAAGCCGTGTGACGCATTTTAGTCAAAGTTTTCGGATTTGGGCATTTTGGCTGAAAATTCGTAGACACTAGAAAATCTTCATTCCATAACCTGAATATAAACTGAATAAAGTTTAAGGGTTCCAATTTTTAATTTGAAAAAATTTGCAATTTTTAACAAAAATTAAAATTTGGGTTTCTAGGTTTTGTTTCCACAAATTGTATCTAAATGAAAAAAAAATTAACTTGGAGTCCAATACCTTCTAGCAGAAGTCTATACGCTTCCAATAAGCTATAACACGATATTTTCATGCAACGGTTACATGGTGTTATCGTGGTACCCTCATAAGGCCATCTTGGCGATTTGTCCTCGAGATAGCCTATTTTACCGCACGAGAAGACCATGACACCGTTGCATGAATATATCGTATTATAGCTTATTGGAAGCGTATAGACTTCTGCTAGAAAGTATTGGAATCCAAGATAATTTTTTTCTCATTTAGATACAATATTTGGAGAAAAAAAAACCGAAAAACCCAAATTTTCATTACTGATAAAAATTGCAACTTTTTGCAAATTAAAAATTGGAACCCTTAGAGTGGTCGGATTTTACTCAAACTATATCCAGTTTAGACTCAGGTTAAATTAAATCAACGTGCAAATTTGTTTTCAAATGCAACGAGGAATGAAGATTTTCTAGTGTCTACGAATTTTCAGCCAAAATGCCAAAAATCCGAAAACTTTGACTAAAATGCGTCACACGGCTTAGAGTTGTCCGATTCGGCTCAAATTTTCACCAAGTCAGTTTTAGACCATAAGGAAGACGAAGCTGCCTGGGGTTTATTAAACTTCGAAAATATATTTTCCTCCATACATTTAATTGCCACCCTAATGTGCATATGTATAGTATATCCAGCCAGTATTTTGAGCGAAGAATTAGAAAAATGATTTTGGTTTAATCTACTAAATGGCTATAACTCTTGTATTTCTGTATGGATTTCTTTGGTATGTATCTTAATTTTTGAAGAACAGTCCAGTGTATTATATAGGAAAATAAAAAAGAAATATCTATTTTTTTTAATTTTTATGATAAAATAAAAATGAAATATATTTGATATTTTGCAAAGAAAATGCAACATTATAAATGATAAATTCAAAAAGTTCTCAACCAAGCATTCTGATTTGGAATGTTTTCCCTCATTTCAAAGGTATTTTTATGCAAATTTTTTTTTGTGTAAAATTTGTTGAATATCGGTGTAGGGAATCCTTAGAAAATTCAATTAAAATGAACGTGCCATTTTGAAAAACAAGAAATTTTTAAAAAAGAATTTAAAAAAATGCACCATTCAAAAATTTTTGTTGTTGTTGTTTTTAATAAGACTGCTAAACTACGTCAAAAAATTGGGTTGGCATTTCTGGTTGAAAAGTTAAGTTGCATAGTGTAATCATACACAAAGAAATATCGTCGCAATTCAGGAGCACTTTAAAATTTTGAAGTGCATTTTAATTGAGTGCAGAACAGCTGCGTGACACGAACCCGGTTTATTGTATCGGCATTTTTTTTATAAGTGATAGAGACAAGTGACAGCATAATTCTGTGCTTTCCCAAGACTACAACTATCTTACTTACGTACTTATCCAGACTCGAACAACCCCGAAGGGTCAGCGGCCTTACCAAGATATCATATTTCGCCAACCAGGTCGACATTTTGCCTTATCTCTTCAGTTGGCAATACCAAGTGTACGCAGGGATTCGTCAACCTATTCCCTCCAGCGGAGTCTTGGTCTTCGTATTTTTCGTCTTCCTTCGAGTTCGGTTTCGAAAACCAGCACGAAGGTTCGTCTTCATCGATTCTACTGACATGGCCTAGCCAGCGCAATTGCCTTATTTTGATCCGCTTAACTATGTCAATGTCGGGATATAGCTTATACTGCCGCTGATGGTGCATGCGAGGCTGATACTCGCTGTTATGAACTATCAAAAAAACTCCATTTCCCATTACATTCCATGAAGGGATTGGGGAGAGCTTCTCACAAGTAAGGGGCTGTGCTCCTTGTTATTTTTCACTTACTGAGTAAGACCCACACTTTTATACTGGCTCCGAACCGTATTTTGAGAAGCTTTTCCATGGCTAAGCACTCAATAGTGGCGCCACCACTAAGCGAGTTGGCCGTCGTCGAAAGAAATGTAAGGTAATGCAATACAGGTTGAGTGAGAGTCTGGTACAGGTCGTCTTTTGCTATTCGATAGAGGGCTTTATCTAAAAGTGATTGCTTAGCATAAAAAACCATATATTTGCAAGCACAATTCTCCGCTTGATCTCAAGGCTGACGTTGTTGTTTTTGTTTGCGGTAGATCCGAGGTAGATTCTCCCATTCTTTGAAAATCGCTTGAAAGACTGAACTTGGCAATCTAAAACCGCAGACGGATAAACCATGAGAAGGGAGGAAACCCAACTATTTAGACGGAGCAGAGAAAGAGTGGAAAGACTGAATTGTACAGGATGAATGATGAACCGTGAAAGAATTCCAGAGGGTAAGAAAATTGTATAACGGGCCGAATAATGGGCTTCCCTCCCCAAGGACGAGAATGGAAATCTGGTGACTGAGAAGCAGTGTGTGCTTAAAATTTGAAGAGACCACTTTTCAGCACTACTCTACTCATATTCCTCCACTGAAGATCAGTAGGTAATGCTTGTGGAAGGCAGTGTAAATTGTCCCCCCCCCCCATGTTTAACTCGATTACAAAGCTGCTTTTGATAGCCCCATATGGGGAAAATTCTACGAAGTTATGTCTGAATTTGGGATTTCGGCAAAACTGATCAGCCTCTGTAGAATGACGCTGACCAACACCAAATCAGCAGTGAAGGTGGGGAAAAACCTCACCGAACCATTCTGTACCAAGCGGGGACTGAGAAAAGGCAACACGCTTTCATGCAATCTCTTCAACGTGTTAATGGAGATAATAATGAGAAAAGCTGCAGTAAATAACAAGAAGACCATTATCATGAAAAGCCATATGTTGCTGACGACATGGATATTATTGGACGAAATTTGGGAGAGGCTGTTTTCATGAATCGAAAAAGAATCATCGAAGTTGGGTCTTGCTGTTAATGAGGACAAGACAAAGTTGATGGTGTTAACAACTAGAGAATCCTCTCGAATTGGTCTGCACTTGAACTTCGACAACCGATTTAATGATGAAGTGGTAGATGAATTTGTCTAATTTGGACAGCATCGTCAGCCTGGAGATAAGTAGAAGAATTTTGCTCGCAAATGTAAAAAAAGGTTGGGCTCAGCAAGCAGTCCTCTGTGGACAAGCAAAAATCCAGCTATACCAAACTCTCATTTCACCTCTCCTGACACATGTCTTCGAAACTTTGGTCATATCGCTAGAGGATGAAAAACACCTGGGAGTATTGGAGACAAAAATTCTCCGTAAAATATATATGGTCCTGTTAAAGGAAACGGCGAGTACCGAAGTCGTTGGAACCAAGAGCTATATCACTTGTATTCTGACATGGATATAGCTAGGTAAATCAAATTAGGTCAACTGAGATGGCAAGGCCATGTTATCAGAATGGACAGAGATGAGCCAGAGCTATAGATTTTCGACAACTTAACCGAGGGAAGCAGGAAATGAGGATGACCAAAACTCCGATGAAAAGACCAGGCAGAAGAATACTTCCGTATCATTGGTGTTACCAACTGGCGAGAAAAGACGAAGGATAGAGCCAGTTGGAAGAATATGTTGAAATTTGCTTTTTAATTAATATGTGTACGACATCTGACCTCATGGGGCTGTAAAATAGTCAATAAGACTGAAGTAGTTCCAGGGTATATAAAATTGTCCACCACCTCGAATTTGTAACAGTTATCGACATTCACGCTTTGGTCAAATCGCATTTAGGCCCTGCTGGTTGAAACCATTAATTTTGTCCTGTCCCCAACGATGTGTATATCATCAGCAAACGCGAGCAGCATGTGTCTCTTGCTGTTGATGATTTTATTCACGTTGACTGCAACTTTTCTCAAAACGATCTCCATTGAGATGTTAAAGAGGTCATCCTGCAAAGGCGCATGTGCTTTTCAAGAATACCAAGCCAAGTAACAGGCTTTCGAAGTAACGGGCTTTCGAAGGCCGACTTATAATCGACAAGTGATTGGTGTTCTGGGATATCTGATTTGGCGTCGATTTTTCAGGTCTTTTTCGGGCATCTTTCTTCCTTCTGTATGTCTCAATTTTCTCACCCTCGCCTTTTCTCCACTGCCTTTCTTTACGCCTAAAGTTTTAGATTGATTTTACTATAACTTAGTAAACTTTAAAAAGATTGATTGAAGATTGAAGAAAGATTGATTTTGAAATCTCAAAGAAAAAGTAGGGCTAGTAGTATAGATTACATTATACAGTTTATTCAATCCAGACTAGATTAGTTTAGGTAGAAATGACTATTATTGGGACGTCATCTTCCATCCCCATCATTGGACCTATAAATTAACCTCGACTGGCTAAGGGGTATGTAGGCCATATAATACTTCATCCCTGTAAACCAGGATGGGCCTAACCCAAGTATTACTGGGAAATAATATCCTAGATATTGTCCCCTACTCAAAAAAAGCATATGCCTACTTCATCCCCAAAAGTTCTGCAGTAATCATGCGCTAAGATCCCAAGTCTAGACGCGAGTCTACCTATTAAACACTGCCCAGTGATCACAGCTACTACAAAAAATAAATAGTTTCCCATTACATTCCCTGAAGGAATCGGGGAGAGTTTCTCACAACCAGAGAGCTGTGCGCTTTCTGGTTTTATACTCACTGATTGGGACCTACAGTTTTACACCGGATCCGAACGGTATTTTGAGAAGGTTTTTCATGGCTAAATACTCGATAGTGTCGCCGTCACTATGCGAGGTGACCGCCGTCGAACGAAATTTGAGTTGAGCAGGGATCGAACCACCCAGGATCTCAAGTACAACAGGTGCGCACCCTAACCATGCAGCACCGACGGCCACAGCTACTAGCATAGAAATATCTTGTCTGGGAATGGATATCAAGTTTAGTGCACGATTCAGGTCATAACGTGGTCATACTTGCCTAATGATCCTGCAATTTGTGTAACCAGTCCAATCAGGTGCAATCAGTTGCATCAGTATGAGAGGTTCGGTTTTAAGCATAAGCTTTCATGCAAAAAGGAGCATATCCACAAGATCCATATCCAGTGGACTAAGTCAAGTAGACCCTAATCTCGTCAGCTCAAATAGTTTATGCCTCCCTCGAATGTTTCTATGCCCCGGCACTCATATAAGGTTAATATGGAACTGGATAGCCATCTCATTTAGAGATGCGCTACAGTTCTTGAGGTCAGGAATACAGATTGTCAGAGTAGTTGTAAAAACGCGAAGCGGTAATGACGTTTCGGCCAAACCAAATGGCACCTTCTTCGATTGCCATTAAATCAGCCGGAAAGACACTACAATGGTCTGGTATCATTTTCTAAAGGTCTAAACCCAGCTCGTTAGCATAGACTCCAAACCCTACTTTGCCACCTAGTTTGGAGCCATCAGTGTAGAAGCCTAAACTTCTTCTAGAACCTCAAAGGTAGAAGTGGGTGTCATAATCGACATCTATTGTGGAATGCAAAAGATTCCATAGAATCATAAAACTCATAGAACCATAGAACTCCATCCCTAAGAATGTCTTAGGCGGATTTCCAACGCTTCAGCCATTCTTCTTTTGATAATATTTTAAAGCAATACCGATGGCTAACAGCAGTTTATATCAAGTACACTATTTTCAGGGATAGGCCCATCGTTATCCGATGGCCCTTTTACACGAATTTATAGACACTGTGAATCTTGTTATACTATCCATAGTGTTTGAATTGAAACTAAACTTTCTGCCTAGAATTACATTTAGATATCTTGCACTATCCTTTATGAGAATGTCTCTACCACATTGAGACAGTGGCTGAATAAACAGACACTTCTGCTTCCTGGTAAAGAGTACGAGCTCGACTTTCTCCGCGTTTAAACTCAACTCTTCTCCATGGCACGTTCTATTTCCTAGCCATAAGAAGTAGATCGACGGTAATAGATTTGGTTCGATTGGAAAGTTCATCCCTGAAACAAACGTCTATTTTGAGGAACTTGAGAAAACCTATTATTCGGAAGGAATAAAAAAATATTGGAAAAACGATGGGCTAAATTTATCGAGCTAAAACGGAGACTATGTGGAGAAATATAACTTTTTTGCCGAGAAAAATATCATCTGTTCAAAAGTCACGGAGTTATCCAAGTGCCTTCGTATGGCCTGCGGAAATAATCGGTCCATATTAATTCTAAAATGAGGCCGGTCGGAATGCCACCATGAAGACCGTTCGTTATCGCGCCAAAGCTTAGGTTAGGTAACCCTAAGTCCGATCTTGGTTCTTCTAAACGGTGTAGAAACGACATGGATGAGTAATAACAGAGCAGCCACCTCTGTTAACTCCTTGGAACTTCATTGAAATGTAAGCTGTGTATCACTGTTGTGTCCATATTGCCAAGGTTAGTGTTCCTCCGAGATACATGACTTCATACCGGAGGTTAGAGTATTTAATAATACAACACGGCTGTCTGGAGATTCACATGCACTTAAATAGTAAATTGAGCAAATAATTACATAGAGAATTGGTTCTGCAGCAGAATAGACTTACTCCTATTCTCTTTTCAGAAGTTCAATAAAATTCTCTGCATTTCGAGCGAGCACTCCTGAGTGTTGCTGAATACTAAAACGACTCATGTCTGGCTTTTGCCGATATCTGGCACGTGCGTAGATAAGTCTAACTGGTTATGACATAAAAATCCCGTATAAAATACATTTAAGAAATAAAATTATTAAATGATAAACAATTTCGACAGCATTTCAAGAATAACAACAAAAGGTGTACCACTTCAGAATTTGTTTGTTTGCATTGAAAAAATTATTAAGTTAATTAAATTCTTTCCCGTAACAAGTATCTCGATATGCAACATTTGAGACTCATATTGAGAAAAAGTACAAATAAACGCTCCCCACCAAAATACCCAGGGTCGCCGACCTCTAACACAGAATTTCCTGTAGCGTCTATCGCATAGCAATCATTGCTTTCTCTTTGAAAACTGCAGCTTCTTGGCATTGTCTTTCAATCGAATCCGTCATAGACATGAAGTTGTGTTATATTGATGTTTTTGGTAACGTATGGTTTTGGTTGTCTTCGCACCACTAGGTTTTCAAACAATTCTCATTATATTGGGATTTGTTAATATCTTTATAGTGGGATAACATACTTCATTGCTTGTGGAGAATGGAAGTGATGAGATGCATTTGGTTGGATCAGATTCAATGTTAGTTGAAGGTAAAATTTTTTTAATTTTAGTCAACAAATAAACTATAAATCCAACGACAAAAAATGTCACATATTATTTACACTATTTTTAAATTTTTCGTCAATGAAATTGGTATTTGTGAATTGATGTAAAAAATAACACTATGCTACAGTAAAAAATAACTTTAAAATAATCTAGTATAGATTACACTACTTTGTACAAAATACAAAATTTGTATCTGGTGATAAAAAATGTATTTCTTGCCTGTATTACGGCCAACTGTAAAAATTTTTTCTTAGATTTGGATAACTATTTTTTTAATGGTGAAAGAATAACGCTTCGTCGCATGGATGAAACATTTTCGTTAATGTGTTTTCGTTGCTACAATGAAAAGTCTCGTATTTCCGACAATTTGGTAGTCTCTGCAACGAAAAATTTCATATATGATTTCTTCGACAATTTTTAATTTAGTTGCTGCCAGAACTTACTTTTCATTCCTGCAACAATTTTATTTAATTTGAATTTGAAAAGTGGGTTAAAAATTAAAAAAAAAAAGTAAATGCATGAGATTTCAACTATTGATATTTGGTTTATCTTGTACGTAGAATACGTCTTACCTTGCAGTATAGGGGGTCATGTCAGATTGTTATTGTTGTAATCTTTATTTCATTGATTATGAGGTAATGGCGAGATAACTTTTTTTAAAAATTTTTTTGTAGGTAAATGAAGATGTTATCTTTCGTTTGATATGCATTTCATATTGGTTGATATCTTCCTAATATTTAAATTTCTCAAATGAAAATTGTTTAAACACATACACTCAAACATATGTGTGGTGTTTGGTTGAGCGTTTGAGTTTTTAGCGTGAACACAAACTATGCTGCTGTTTCAGTGTGGACACAAACCTTCGGCTGTTGTTTTGATTGATGAAATATTGCAATTTCGTATATCTACTTATGTATTTAAGTGAAACAAAATGTTAAATGCGAATTTGAATTTAACATGGATATATAATTATAAAAAATATATGAAAAAATTAATTCATACATTTTTATGTTAAATGAAAGTGCTGCCAAGTAAGCAAAATAACAATGCTGCTTGATGCTGTTTGACAGCAGCTGACAGTTGACGTTTAGTAAATTAAAATATCAAATAAATAAATTCATTTGCTTATGTTATTTATCATTTATTGTTATATATGTTTTCTGTCTTATCGGATGGCGTATTCTACGTTAAACTTAATGGCTGTGTCTCGGACACAGCCTGCAGGGACAGTCCGTGGCCGAAGGCCTCGGACAACTGTCTGCTGTTTTTTTACAGTTTATTTTTATTATTTATTTATTTTGGAGCTTTGCCAACATTTATAGTTGACGAAACAACTTCGTTATTGCAACGAAACAAATTTTTGTGAAGATGAAGGTATAAAAGCAGCCAAAAAATTAAGGTAGTGTAGAAAAGATTCCAGCAAAAGAAAATGGTGACCGTGAGTGCTGGGTCACGTACACATCTAAAATCAGTTACTTTGCAACAACCGAAAGTAGTAGACATATTTCTCCGCCGAAATAATGCAAATAACTTTGTTAAAACCGACTAATTAGTTATACTTAGTAATAATGTGTTATTGTGACAAATAAATTGTGTGAATTTACTAAGTGTTTGTTGTGATCGATAGTGTAAATTAAAATTTATAAAAATAAACAGAATGCAAGAAGCAACACGGCAGCAAAGAAAGTGGCGCATCGATAGCAGAAAAACTATCCCAAAATATGTAGCTGAACATTTGTGTTTGAACCATAATTCGGTCATGGGGAGATGTCGCGCTACAATTCAACGACAACAATTGCATAATTTAAGAAAACAATGATGAGGTTCTGTGTTAATGGATGTTTTGAACATAGTTCAATTGCTGTGATGACGATGATCAATTATGTTCATGGTAAGTACAGACATAAATCGATATGTACATATCTTAAATATAAATCTTAATAATAAAATCCTCTAATATATTTTTAATTTCAGGAAATGAATACAACGGCCACATTAACACTCAGCCATACTCTTTCACCAGGCGAGTGGGATGGCTATAATACATATATTTAGAAATTAAGACCATTTTCGAAACAAAAAATTTTTTTTTTTTTATTAAAACACCTGCAATGTACTTTAATACTAACAGGGTACTTATATACAATTAACGATAAAGAATTTCAAACACACCTCAAAACATTCATTGCAGCAATGAAACAAAATCATAGTTCATCTATGATCAAATCAAATGCCACAGGATGTGATAACATGGATCCCAGGTTTTTAAGATTGTTGATTCCGTTTATTCTTCCGCACATTACACACCTTTTTAATCGAATAATTTTCACCAAACTTTTCCAACTATATGGAAACATGCAACAATTTTACCTATGCTGAAATCGGGTAATGTATACAGACCAATCGCCCTTCTTTACTTTCTTTCTAAAGTTCTTGAAAAGATCCTCCATAGTCAAATACACATAGATATTTCTTCAAACTCGTTGATATACGAAAAACAGTCAGGATTTCGCCCCAACTATAGCTGCATCAGTGCACTCAGGTCTCAGAGAATATAAGGTGTAATTTGGAAGACCGTAATATTTCTTTTTTAATTCTGTTAGACCACTCCAAGGCCTTCGACAGAGTTGACCACCTTACGCTGTGTGGGAAACTTAAACACCAGTTTGGATTTTCCACCACATCGGTCAAGCTAACCCAGGCGTATCTCACTGGTCGTTCACAATCGGTTCACACCACTACTTCTGTATCTACTGCGCTACCTGTACCGAAGGGATTTCCCCAGGGATCCATACTGGGACCCCTGTTGTTTTGTTTGTACATAAATGATCTTCCCCGACACCTACTTCACTGTAGAGTACACATATATGCTGATGATGTACAACTAAGCTTAAGCAGCCCACTATATTCCGAGTCCATTAAAAAAAAAAAATAAATGGTTTCCCATTACATCCCATGAAGGGACTTGGGAGAACTTCTCACAATCACTGAGCTGTGCGCTTTCCGGTTTTCACTCACTGATTGGGACCTACAGTTTTACACCGATTCCGAACGGTAATTTGAGAAGCTTTTTCGTGGCTAGATACTCGATAGTGTCGCCGTCACTATGCGAGGTGACCGCCGCCGAAAGAAAATTTGAAGGTGGTCAGAGCCGGGTTCGAACCCAGGATCTCATGTACAAGAGCCGCGCACACTAACCATTGCACCACCGAGGGTCGAGTCCATTAGAAGGTTGAATATTGAGCTAGATAGAGTTCATACCTGGGTAACTGAAAACGGTCTATGCCTTAACCCGATGAAAACAAAATGTCTCGTTATTCAAAATAGAACATCGATAATTGACCCCGATAGGAATATTGAGATAAATGGTGAGAAAATTTAAATAGTATCTCAGGCTAAAAATTTAGGGGTAAAATTCAAGAACACTTTAACATGGCCCCACAATAATATAGTTGCTGGACAAGCTGGAGAGCCTTATGGTCTACCCAATCCTTCACGCCATTTCATATTAGGGTACTGCTAGCAAAATCGTACCTTCTTCCTGGATTAGTTTTCGGTTCGGAACTGTTTTCAAATTCCGACTCAAAAAGTGTTCGTAAACTAAACATTGTATTTAATAATGTCGTCAGATACATATACGGATTAAAGAGATTCGACTCCGTATCACATTTCACAAAGGTTCTTTATGGTTTATCCTTTAAATCGTTTCTTGATATTAAAACACTTTCGTTTCTTCACAAAATTGTTTATACTGGTAAGCCAACTTACTTATTTAATAATCTTCGTTTTACCAGGTCTAATAGGGGAAATATTCTGGTACCTGTGACTCAAAGGAGTAAAGTTTCTAAATGGCAATTCTTCGTTCATTCAATTCGTCTTTGGAATTCACTACCACATACCCTTCAATTAAACAGCAACGCTACATTATTTAAAAACATATTTCCGATCATTCTAAAACCTATGAGAGCTAACCAATTCTTTATTTCTTTACTTCCTCTCTTTCAATATAGTTTTTCATCTTTATTCTACTTTCAATTCAATTATAATATATCTGCTTTTATTATTATGCTCATATTATATTTTATTTTATTTTATTTTTATTTTTGTTTGGAAAACTGAGATACCACCATTGCTAATTGTTATTGTTAATTTAATATTATTACTATCACATTAATGTTTTATTTACATACATATTCACTTATTTATTATACTCATTTATTACTTTATTTATTATACAAGTTTATTCTCAGCAAACTGTTTAACGATAATAATTCCTGTACTTTAATTATAAGATTTAATCTTGTGCAGGAAATCCAAAATAAACAAACTAGACTAAACTAAACTAAACAATGAAACAAGTTTGTAGCCGCAATGAAACAAATTCATAATAATCATAATAATTTCATTGCAAGAACGATACTTATTCGTTGCATCAACAAATTCATTGCAGCAACAACACAAATTCGTTGCAATAGTGAATCATATTCATTACAGCAACGACATACTTTCATCACAGTGATGAAGAATTTGCAGTTGATGAACAGATTTTCGTAGATGGAATGAAACTGTATGTTATATTCGTTTAAGCGCAGTCGAAGCTTGGTTTGAAGACAACTATGGGGGCTAAATATGTTTTGACCATAGTTTTTAAATCGGCAATGTATGTAGTTTACGTACAGTAAGCAAAAAGTTAGAGTTTTTTTTTACAAAAAGAAATATCTTCAACCATGAAAAAATCATAAAAAAAGAAAGAACGTTTTAAAAAAGAATGACAAAGTAGTTTTAACTCATAATTCGTATACGATGCATCTTAATGAAGAAAACAAATCATATCTGGAGAAAATACAAGGATAAGTATAGCAGTTATACGGGGTGGTTCAGTCACGACTGGACAAATTTAACCAGCGTATTCCGTGGCTCATTTCTTGAAAATATGTCCACCTACGACCATCCCCGAAAATGCTAGGGAGCGAAATGGCAGCGGTTTGTAAATTTTCGGATTGGTGGTTGGAGGGTACTAGGATAAAATTGCTATCTTCTGAACAAGTGGTCGGATTTTTTTCTGTTTTTGGGCTTGTTGGAAAGGTCTTTGGGAGATCTTTCAGAATCAATAACAAAAAATGTACAAAAATGTGAAATCGCCGAGATACAGAGGTTTAAAAAACGTTTTAAAAAAAGATATATGAAAGTGCACATAATCTCAATTTGCTCAGCCAGGTGGCAGGTAACTTATGTTTTTTTTTCTCTTAAAATTTAGCTCTACTGCTTACCTTTCCAAAGTGCCTTAAACGAAGGCCATAAGTTACCTGCCATCTGGGCTGAGCAAATTGAGGTTATGTGCACAGTCTACTGTTTTTGTTTAAGATTTTTTTTAAACCTCTGTCTCTCGGCGATTTCACTTTTTTTAAAATTTTTTTATTGATTCTTAAAGGTCTCCCACAGGCCTTTCCAACAAGCCCACTGGTTCTGAAGTTAGCAATTTTAACCTAGTGCCCACCGACCACCAATCCGAAAATTTTCAAACCGCTGCCATTTCGCCCCCTTGCATTTTCGTAGATGGTCGTAGATGGACATATTTTCATGAAATGAGTTATGGAATACGCTGGTGAAATTTGTCCAATCGTGACTGAACCTCCCTGTCATTATGGGTTTCTTAGTAAGATTGCACTTTTTAAATTTAGCGCCATTTTTTTGGGGCAAGTGGCAACTCTGAAATTTGTCAGCTGTCACATATGTTTATTCCGATTATGGAAAATGGAGCGCTTTACGAAAGAACAACGCGTTATAATTGTGAAATCTTATTATATAAATTTGGAAAGTTATGCTGAGACCGCTCGCAAACTTCGAAGAATTTTCAGTCGAGAAAGTGCACATAATGAGTCCATTCGAAGACTGGTCAAACAATTAGAAGAAACTAGGTTGGTTATGGACAGTAAGGCTCCTGTGCGTCAACGTGCCGGTCGGTCTCTTGAAAACATTGCTGCTGTAAACGAGAGTGTCGCCGAAAACCCAGAAACATAAATTAATCATCACTGATAATAATAATATTACAGTAACTGTCTCAGCGTGGAGCGGAAAAATGGCTGTGGCATTCTGTAGGCGTTGGCGGCTGGCAGATGACGACGAATCGGCAGAGTGGTACCGTTGGCGGAGATCGTTGACCACGTTGCAGTTTTCGTCGTTGCAGTTTTCGTGGTCGATGGCGGGAGTGCCCTTTAAAAGCCAAAGCCTTAGAGACCGTGGTGAAACTTTTGTGCGCTGTAGTTTAGTAATTACGGAGCCTCGAAAGCGGGGACTATTGTAGGAACAAAGGTCAATTCCCCACAGGTAGGGAATCTCGGGATGGAGCCAGGACGAAACAAGAGACAACACGGGAACAGGCGGGTACCAAGTTCAAGACCCCACAGACAAGGAATATCTGACTTGAACCTGCGGAAAGGGGTGCACAACAAGGCCACAGGTAGGGAATCTCTGGCTTGCACCAGGGGAACAAAGACAATACCGGCACAGGCGGGTACCAAGTTCGAGGCCCCTCACACAGGGAATATCTGACTTGAACCAGCGGGAGACGAAGGCAACAAGGTCGAGACAAGGTCGAGATCTGTAGCTTGCTTGTACCAGGGGAACAACGACAATCCCGGGAACAGGCAGGTACCAAGTTCAAGACCGACTTTAAAATTTCACGAATCACTACGCAGCGAATTTTGACAAAAGACCTCCACTTTCATGCGTTAAATATTCAGCTTACTCAGGAGCTCAAACAAGCAGACCATGGAAAGCGCGGGCAATTCGTTAGATATGTATTGGAACAAAGTGAAGTCAATGCCAAATTTTGAAAAAAAAACTTCTCCGATTAAGCGAATTTTCATCTGAATGGCTTCATCAACACACAAAATTGTCGAATTTGGGACTCAGGCAAATTTCATGCATTCCATAAGAAACAAATGCACGAAAGCAACTGTCTGGTGCGGATTTTGTCAGGCGGAGTGATTGGGCCTTCCTCTCTTGAAGATGGGCCCGAAATTACAGTGGATGTGGACGGTATTCTTTACGGGAACATGATAACGGAGTTCTTGTCGCTTCAACTGGATGGCATGGATCTGGATGACTTGTGGTTTCAGCACGACGGCGACATCTGCCACACCGCGCATGAAACAATCGATTTATTGCAGTAATGATTTTCAGAACCAATAATCTCAAGAAATTGTGATGTCAACTGGCCATAAAGATCGCGCAACTTCTTTCTTTGGAGTTTTGTGAAATCCTCGGTTTATGCGAATAAACCAGAAACAATTCCTCAGCTCAAATTCAAGATAAAGCGCATCATCGGTGAGATACAGCCACAACTCTGTGAAGAAGCTATAGAAAATTGCATGAAAGATTAATGATCTGTTATTAGAGCCGTGGGGGTCATGTGACAGATATTTCCTTTCATACTTAATCGGAACATGCCTTCTTTAGAATCCAATAAAAAAATCACAACTACCTCAAAAAATTCGTGTCTTTATTTTAAAATGGAAAAGTGCATTCTTACTGAAACATCCTTTATGTAACGAAATCACTAACGAAAACACTTTATTGATTCTATGAATTCCTTCATTAAGACCCCTTTCACACTCGGCAAGTTACTTGCGCAAGTCTCTTGCCCAAGTCTTGGTTTGTTGATGACAGAGGTAAGGTCGGGCTAGGGGAATAAATTTGAGGTACAGACTTGCTTGTACTCGGAAAGTTGACTTGCGCAAGTAACTTGCCGAGTGTGAAAGGGGTCTAAGATTCAGCCAAAAACTTATTTCATAGCATTTATATCTAGATTCTATTAAACCATACATGAGGAAATTAAGGTTATCCGGAGTGAGAACCCCGATTGAGACACCACGAGGGTTTTCTCGAAAGGGACCCTAGACCCTTATCCTCCTATTGTGTGTGTGTATTGTGAGGTCTGTAGCAGGGCATGCCGAGTTTTCAGTTCAGGCTCGCACTTTTTCTATCAGCGCCCAGACGGCAGTTAGTTCTTACTGGAAGGCGGTAAAGGGCAACTGATTCATTCAATAAAACAATCATTGAGTAAAATTCCTCGGCTTGATTGGCACACTACTGACACACTTTCTCAGTGTTCCACTTTATTTAAATGGTCATATTATTAATTAGTTTGTTATTATTAATTTGTAGTTTAATTTGAAATACCACTCCAAATGCAAATTCCAAAAAATGTCGATGCCATTGGCAATTGTACTTTTTTTCAAAGCATTCCCGTAATACCTGGCTATTTCGGGTTCGGAACAAATTTTTTCAAAAATATATTCTAAAATATATATTTCTAAATATGCTCATCATGCCGTGTCGTTGGAGCCCTATTTTGACCAAGAAATTATTTTTTTACCCAAATACACTAGGAAGAGGACTATAAGTACCGTCGTATAAAAAAAGTCCCAAAAGTCCCAAATTCGACTTTTCAGTGCGCACCCTAATGTACAGGTGTATGAATTTGAAAGTGCTACAAGGCAACACCAATCGAAGCCACACACCTCTTCATATAGAATATTTACAAACAGAATTTCCAGCAGTCAAACAAATTCTTAATATCAAAAGTATTCCCATATTTCATTAAAATTAGCATCCGATTCCACAACCTGCAATTCCATTGCAAAATGATAATTCTTTTGCATTTGCATTAGATAATGTAATGCAAATTAAAATCCGATGCAAATTAAAAAATCCCAACACTGTGTTTTTTAACCCGTTAAAGTGAATTATAGATTATCTTGTACAGGGCAGCTAAGCGATATTAAGGTCCAATATTTAACTGGTTATTAAAGTTGGTAATCAGTTGATTTTGATTTATGATTGATCTGACTTTAAATTCGAAAAGAATTTTTCAGTGATTTGTCAAATAATATTACTACCATGTGGCAACAGTGGCAAATGCTACGAAAAATAACCGGTATTCATACATTTCTCGGCTAATCGTTATAATGTATCAAACTGTCGCCATTTGCAAAAGAAAAGTGAAGTGCAAAAATACAAAATATTTAATGAAATTGGAGAATATTTGAGCGGAAATAAAGTTCGAACTGCACTATGAGTTAAATGATACATTTTTATTTTTATTTCAACTAGGATGGTGATTATAATTGTTTACATTACCAATTAAAGAAGCTCTGTATTTGTTCTTCTTCTTCTTTTCCGTCAAAATCATGTGGTCACTTGATCACAGTATAAATGCCAACTTTGGCTGTTTAAACAGCAATCAACTGTTAACCTAAAAAATGAATTCAGAGTTTAAATTATGTTTGATCGTTGATCAAAGATGATTTTCCACTAAAAATTGGGACTAGGTGCCATTTCAATTTAACTCTTAAATTCTGGCTTCAGCAATGACAATGTTGCCACATGCGCAGTTTGAAGAAATGGCAACACAAGTTATCTTATCTTTGTTGCCATTTCTTGGCTTTTGTTGTCATTTCTCGTGAATGAAAATGTTTCACGAAGGAGAGTATCAAAAATAGAAATCTAAATGATTTAATGGTAGACTACGTATAGTTTTATATCTCTAAACTTGAAGGATAGAGTTTTATTTTCGATTAAACACAAAATTGGAATTAAATTGTTCACAACAACGCGCGGTAAATGTTATAATGGGTTTTCCAATAGGCACTTGAAAACTTTGAATTTAATTTGTGAACGCACTATTTCACTGATCATCTAACTGTTACTTTACTTTTTTCAGTAAATTCAACAATTTCATCATGGTAAAGTACACGAACGAACAACGTATGCAAATTATAAAAATGCGCTACCGAAATTCGGAGTCGGAGTGTGACCGCAACTTTAAGAGCATTAACTCGAATTTTCGGTCGTTAATACAAGCAATAACAAGTTTAGTGCAAAAAACGTAAGTCTACATATTCATTATGTGTTGCTGCCGTGCCAGTGAGACAACGGGTTGGTCGAAGTGACGAAAATATCGCTGACGTTCAGGCGTCCCTAGCAAACGATACAAATCAGTCGATTCCGCGGCGTTCTCAAGAACTGGGCATCGCCAAGACCACTTTATGGCGAAATTTGCTTAAAGATCTTGGTTTACACCCATACAAGATAGAGATTTATTGGAGAGTTTGGTAAGCGTCTTATCCCAAGAAATGGACCAGTCAATTGGCCGCCTCGTTCGTGCGATTTAACGCCTCCAGACTTTTTTCATTGGGGCTACGTCAAATCATTGCTCTATGCCAACAAGCCGACGATGGCCGTTACGACAGGAATGTGTGACCGAGTCATCGAAAATTGGGTCCAACGAATCGACCGTTGCCGACGTGCCCGCGGTGGCCATATGAACGAAGTCGAGTTCCATTCATAAATGTTTTGATTGTATTTCAAGTCGATCATAAAGTTTTGGAAATATCTCAAATGGTTTGGGTTTTATTAAAAAAAAATTGTCAAGGCCTTATTCGTAAACCCTTTACACATTGATCATGGTCAAATTATCTATCAGGTGTAGCGTAAATGTATCATACTATTCGTAACGAAATCTCTAAATGTAATGAGAATTCCTTGGTTTATAATTGCTTGAAAAATGATGCCGGCACCGAAACAGATTTCGTAAATTCGTAAACATTTTATGAAATGTTTTTATAATAGTATGTATGAAATTTACTAAATACATCATGGGATTAATGAAAAATTTGTCATCAACAATACTACGAAGAATATTTTCCCAAATTACACCTACATATTGGTCAGGCAATAGATGCAAACAAAAACGTACTAGTGTTACTCCATATTGAACAGCTATTAATCCCGTCGTCTGAATTAATGAATACGTATGATATCCAAAGCGATTTGCAACTAATACCCGATTACACATGTGTAATGTGGTACCATATTTGTGTGTTTGTCTCGAGTAATTCTATTGATTATATTCGAATTTAATTTTCTCATTTCTCACTGGGAATACGTACGAACAAATATTCGCTGTAATGCATGCGGAAGTAAAAGTTCAATGATCGTTAGTGCTCTACAAGTGATTAGGTCAATAATAACACAAAATTGCAACAACAACAACAATAATAACAATACCAAATCCCATGGTGGAATCACATTCAACACGAAATAACACACATCTCTTAGTCAGATATTCTGCTCTATCTGGAGAATAGAAAAATGCAAAACAAAAATGCTATTCACACGGCAGTAGGTGAAATAAGTTTGGGAAAATTACATGTTTAACAAAATGGTATTGGGGAATTTGTTTGTTCGCTCCTTAGAAGGTAGCAGGGGTGGATTGCATACAGCAACCTGCAATGGAGTTAATAGTTGACCATTGGACAGGAATCTTTTATCCCCTGTTTATCCCCAAACCGGGACGGGCCTTCGGTGGTGCAATGTTAGAGTGGGCGGCTCTTGTGCATGAGTAGGTGGGTTTGATCCCTGCTCAGACCACCTAACATTTCTTTCGACGGCGGTCACCTCGCTTACGACACTATCGAGTGTAGTGTAAAAATAGAACGCGGACAGCTCACTGGTTGTGAGAAGCCCTCCCTAATCACCTCAGGGGATGTAACGGGAAACCATTTTTTTAACGGAAAAATGCTATACCACGGAAAAATACAAACTCACCTCAAAGCACTGCAACAATTCGAGAACGCATGAGGAAAAGAAGAACATGGTGGAAAAATTCTGTCTGTTCTTGTTGTTGGAATTATAGGCCTTTCAGTGATATTGATATTTAGTGATCTTCGATCGATAGTAATTCGCACATGTGAATTTCAAAATTGAATTTATATATATACGATTGATGATCAACCGATGGTATCAATTCAGGCACAGTAGTTAGGCATCTGATGATGAAGTTGTCACGGCGTTCGAAACTAATCATGTCACTGAGTGTGTGTTGAACTGAATTGTCTATTATTTCCAACAAAAACTAACCATTTTTCAATTAGAAAAATGTTCATGACTTGTAAGTTTGCAGTATGAATTTCTCATACATTAACCAAAAAACTAACAAAAATCGGTCAATAAAATTCAAATTCAAATAAACGGAACGGACAAATTATATGATTCCAAAGGCGTATCGACAGAGTAGCATCACACCTGTCTTACTGAAGACAATGGAGCCCAATAACGACGGAATGGTCCAAACAACACGCTTAATTCACGAGTGTAGATCAAAAGGAACTGCAATACACCAGACATAGCACGTTGTAGGAAAGTCATTTAACCTCAAAATGTACACCCTGGTTCTATTTATAAACATCGAAGGTAATTTTAATACTGTGCAAACTCCGATATTAATCCAGTCCATAGAGCAATTATAACTCGACCTGGCACTAAAAGTCTGTATCAATAATGCATATGCTCAAAACCAGGTGCAGTAGCTGTGTGGCGAATAAAGGAGCAAGTATAATGATTCTCTGGAACACCACAATAAAAAGTCTACTACGGATTCTTACCTACGCGCGGCTCAAGTCCGTCGGTTACGCATACGATGTGTCGATACATCTTAAGGGAAATACATCCGAACATTGTTAGCAAATGGGCCTCTAAGTCACTTGCATTATTGTACAATTGAACACAGCCTAGAGGCCTGAATGTAAACCCGGATAGAACAGGAAGACTCAGATTGCCGCTTATGTAGAATTTAGCTGCCCTCAAAAAAGTATAAAGTTGTCCATCACTGTCAAACAGAGGGAAAACCCCACAGATGTTGGTGGAGAGGAACTATAAGCTAAAATAGGGCCTCACATTTAAGATGACACACTGGCTCTACACGACCGTCGAATCCAGTTTGAGTCTGACACATCGGATTACGCTTTCGCTGATCAAATTGATTGATTAGAATCCGACATGTTGGATTCGCTGGATTGGATTAAACTTTTCGCTAATCTGATTCGATTTGAGATTTGAGGACTCTTTTCGGTTCGATACGGATACGATTGGAGTCCAACACATCGGATTGCGCTGTCGCTGATACGATTGATCGATTAGGATCCGACATGTTGAATGCGACACATTGGATTAAACTTTTCGCTAATCTGATTCGGATTCGATTTGAGCCTCAGCTGTCAGATTTCGCTTTCTCGGATCCGATTCGGTTGAGTCCGACACATCGGATTACGCTTTCGCTGATCCGATTCCGACTCTATTCGGGCCCGTCATATCGGATTTCGTTTTCTCTGATCCGATTCGGATACGATTGGAGTCCGACACATCGGATTTTGCTGTCGCTGATACGATTGATCGATTAGGATCCGACATGTTGAATTTAACTTTCTCTGATCCGATTCGGATCCGGTTTGAGTCCGATACATTGGATTAAACCTTTCGCTAATCTGATTCGGATTCGATTTGAGCTCAACACGTCGGATTTCCCTTTCTCTGGTCCAATTCGCTTGAGTTCGACACATCGGATAACGCTTTCGCTTATTCAATTTGGATTCGATTCGGACACTACATGTAGGAACACGCTTCCTATAATCCGATTTGGATACGGTTTGAGTACGCAACATAGGATTCAGCAATCGCGGATCTGGTTTGGGTCCGATACAACGAATTACGCATTCGCTGATCCGATCCGGTTTTAGTTCGACAAGTTGGATTTCGGTTTCGATGATCCGATTCAGCTCCAGTTTGATTCGCAAGAAAAAAAACATTATTGTTTTTAATTAATTTCAACTACAATACTTTAGATTTATTTTATGTTTCATATTTTATATTTTTGTTTTCATTTTATAACAGACATGAAATTAATGGATTGGACATGATTTACACATCGGATCCGTTCTACTTTCCAGATCGCATCCGATTTGATTTCGAGATCGGTTCCATTCTAGTTTCGAGATCAAATGCGACCTCATTTCGAGATCGAATACAATTCTCGTTTCGAGATCGAAAGAAGAATTACAGCCTATCGAGTATGCGATCTCGAATCGAGAACAGTCCCTACCTCGAAGTTAAATCTGAGTCGGCGCCGATTTGGATCCGATGTGCTTATTGGAAAGGCCGATTAAGATTTACGCCGGGGGAACTTCTCACAATTACTGAGCTGTGCGCTTTCCAGTTTTCACTCACTGATTGGGACGTACAATTTTACACCGGTTCCGAACAGTATTTTGAGAAGCTTTTTCATGGCTAAATACTCGATAGTGTCGCTGTCTCTAAGCGAGGTGACCGCCGTCGAAAGAATGTTAAGGTGGTCAGAGCATGGATCGAACCCACGTTCTCATGCACACGACCCGCGCTCACTACCATTAGTAGTAGTTTACTTATCCGTGCTGCCTCTGCGTCCTCACTGATATGTTGGTGATGTGAGAAAGCGTCCATCTACCCTTCACTGCGCTCTCTTGAAGCAAGCACTTGCCATACTCTAATCGAATTCGTGTTCTCTTCAATTTTCACATCATTCCGTAGCGTTGGATTTTCGTGGCATCTATTATATAGACGGCTCATATTCATACACCAATTTTCATAACGCCAGCGACCACAAATGATGCTTCCTCCAATATGCTCCGGAAGACTCATATTATCCATAATGCGGCTACTCGATATTTTGTCACTGCGCAAGCTTCGGACCATACAACATAACCGAAACCTCCACTGCTTATGTGAGTGTCTCCTTGCAATCTCGGGACCTCCAATACTTGGCATGATCCGTGCCCAAGAAGTCTGGATCTCTGCCGCTTCTTCCACCACTTAACGCACGTGACACTTGAAGTTTACACGCTACTCTATCATGTCACCAAGATATTTGATATCGGGCGAGGATATTACTACGTGATCTCCAACCCGGACGTTTATCTTCTGCACTTTCTTTACACTGCTTATCAGAACCGTTTTCGTCTTGTGTCCTGCCAGCTCCAGTCACTATTCTCTAGCCATGTCATCACTTGCGCCACCACATCATTCGCGATCGTCTCTACACCTGTGGGATGTGTTTCGCCACCAATACTATGGCTACGTCGTTGGCGAACCCGACGTATGACCCCACTTGGAATTGGTGGGCTTAGGACACCGTCATACATACTGTTCCATGTCTGGTCAATGTCTGCTCTTTGTGGAACCCCCGCAGACACCTCATTCAACTCTGCGACGTTATTTCTGGTATAATTCAGCGAACGCTTAGAGGCGTAGCTCGAAATAAGATTCAGAATGTCTATAGTGGGTTAAAGCCATGTTAAACAATCAATGTAAATAGAATGGTTCGTATAGAGAGCATTGGAATGAAACTCGCTTCCATTAGAAATAAATCGAGTGATCATTCTGCTTTCGATTTTGGGAATTAATAAAGAATAGATAAATAATAAATTTGCGAACAAAACTATTTGAAAAAACCAACGAAATAAACGCTTTGTAGTCCAGGTTTCTTTATTTTTGTTCCCTTCATTCTAAATGCAACCCTGATCGCCTAGTTTTTTTTAGTAAATTTAACAAATGAGAGAAATCTAACAGATCTATACAATTTCTGCAAATCGTTGGTGTATGCCAGAAATGGATCATCTCAGTGTGCCATATGATTTCCATTCGAATTCGATATGTACTCGCTTCTTCGTACATTTTCTCCATAACGGAAATTAGTTACGGACACATAACAAATCCCTTTGCATATGACATTCCTCTCGACAAAGCGGATCGTTTCTCTAATTTTTCGAATCTGTCTCGAACTCCCAACGGACTTTATATTCGAATCCTTTTCGGATTGATTTTTTGTTAAATAATATGGATTCGAGACGGATTCTCATTTATCAATTTCATTCATTCTAATTTTCGTCTTCAGCAAATTTTTGTTTCAGTTTTTGTGTTTCAGCAATTCTGATTTGAATCTGCGACATTACATTTTTTAGGGGAAACAAGCTGCCGCCAAAAAGTGACGGATTAAGGGGCCGTGGGATGGGCATAACTTAACCGAAATCCAAGCTGGGTTTCCTCACAAGATGTTCATAATTTCAAATAAGCTTTCCCACATTAGAATTTCGCGTTTTCATGTTTTTACGGACTCGTAGCAAGTTCGAAACGGATTCGCCAAATCGTGATTTCACTGATTCAGATTTTTATGTTCGGCGAATCGTAATTCGCTTTTTATGTATTTGCGGACTAGTAACGGACTCGAAACTGATTTGCCAAATCGCCTTTTCACTGATTAGGTTTTTATGTTTTTACGGACTTGTAATGCATCCGTCATGTGGCCGTCGGTGGTGCAATGGTTAGTGTGCGCGGCTCTTGTACAAAAGAACATGGATTCGATTCCTACTGTGACCGCCTTACATTTTCATTCGACGACGGCCACTTCGCTTAGTGATGGCGACACAATCGAGTACTTAGCCATGAAAAAGATTCTCAAAATACCATTCGGAACCGGTGTAAATCTGTAAGCCCCAATCAGTGAGTGTAAAAACTAGACAGCGCTCAGCTAACTGGTTGTGGAAACCTCTTCCCAATTCCCTCAAGGGAGGTAATGGGAATCCATTTATTTTTTAACGGATCCTTGAAATCGAAATTTCAGTAATTCATTTTCTTATGGTTGTACGCACTCGTAATGGGTTCGAAATGGATCCTCCAAATCGTGATTTGATGGATTCAATTAGTTATGTTCGCAAAGGGATCCGGCAAATCTCAATTTTGCTTTTTTATGTATTCATGGACTCGTAATGGGCCCCAAACGGAGCCCTTTCACTAATTAGCTATTTTATGTCTTTACGGACTCGTGACGGGTTCGAAACGGATCCGCCAAATCGCAATTTCTCTAATTCGCTTCTTTTGTTTTTACGGACTCGTAACTGATTCGAAACGCATCCACCAAATGGGAATGTCACTGATACACATTTCTATGTTTTTATTGATTCGTAATGCGTTCCAAATAGATCCATTAAATCGAAATTTCAGTGATACACTTTTCTATGCTTTTAAGGACTCGTAACGGGTTCGACAACTCACATTTCGCTTTTTTATGATTTTACGGACTCGCAACGGGGTGGAAGCTGATCCACATACGTTTTTGCGCACATTGGGATAAGATAGAGCACGAATGTTTCCTCTCGTGTTTCTCGACCTAACCTATATAGTTTGAAAATCAATTGCAAGAATGAATTAGGATTAACCTCGATGCAATTTGATCGCCTTTCTAACTATACCATCCTCGTTTTGATGTAAAGCAGCGCTACAAACTGGTAATTCAGATACATTCGAAAAGTATTAGATTCCAATACGAGTCGTTTTACTACTCTCTCACACATGCGCACGTACTCGTTGGTACAGATCTTCCTATATACACCGCCATACTCTACTCGTTTACCTGGTGATCATAACGACTATCATAACCATATGATGCCGAAGATGGTGATGATGATGATGATCGAGTCTACCGAATACTGCAATCGCTCCCTGCCAGACGTCGTAGTATGTAAAAATAACAAAACTCTAAACAAATGATATACGAGCAAATAAACACGATCCCTACATGCAAACAAACAAATGCTTAAAGCCTACAGACTCGTAACAAGATCGTTCGCTCGATCGCTACATAGTCGATCAGATATCCATAAAATTGCCTGCCATATGATTGTTGTTCTACTGCAGCGACAGTATGCAAAGAGTAAACAACTCTCAACTTTTACATATCTAATACTCTTCTCAGAGTTGCCAGTTCTTGCTCTTTCCTAAATGCCATTTACACCGTTTACACAGTTTAGAATTGCACTACGGAAGCTTTCGTGAGTTAAGAGTATACAAAGCTCGCTGACTCACGACCAAACCGTCTAACAACACCAAAAATGAATCCAAGTGCCAATGCAACACTGACTGACGTTCGTTCGTTCGTCTTCGTGCAGTAGGAAGTATTTTGTTATTTTCTGCACCATTGGCAAGTCGGATATGTGACAGCTTCTAAAAATAGTGAGCTTTTCTGTGGGGGGATTTTGTCGCAAAATGCATTTGAAGTGTCTGTCGGTGCGTTTAGATGTATGGGTGTATTGTGTCTGCCTGTTGGCTGTGCGAAAAAGCCGTTTTCATCGAACAGATGTGAAGTTCAGGGAAATCTTCTAAGTAAAAGCGCTCGCGGCGTATGAGTGTGTTTGGATGTGTTTATCAACGTGTTGTTTGTACGAGTACCCGAGTAGATTTTCAATCTATTGCAGTTATACATATTTAACTTTGTTGTGCTACCAAGGTTAGCCGGAAAGCTTTTGTGCACTGCCAAATGTGTGTAGATGAGTGTGCTTACATTGAACTTTTCTATGATTTTTTTTGTTGTTTTTTGTTACAATTTGTACACACGGAACAAAATTAGAAAAGGTTGTTTTGAAGTGAATTAGCCCAATTGGCATTTTGAGACTTCTGATGAAATCTTCACGTAACATTGCATGTAGTCAGTCCGCATTGAGTTCGAGACGAACTCGCTGTTTCTTACATTTTGTCCGAAACGGAAATCTGTTACGGGTGCATAAACGAATCCGTTTCCGTCTGAAATTCCCATAGAATATTAACATAGACGAGATGTCCCAAATCTTTCATCTGATGTTTCACTCTATGCTTCTTCCGAGAGGAATCGAAAGTCTGTCAGCTGTTTTGCTGTAACATGGAACAAACCTCACCGTGTTTAATTTTGTGCATTCAGGAGATTCATATACCGTTAATTCCATTTGTGACAGACATGACTTCAGACAACTTTCTTGTCGAATTTAAAGTACTAAATATTAATGAATCTATATGAAATTTGGTATTCTGATGTATCTATGTTCCATATTTACAAATAATACAAATCTTTTAACCCAAGAAAAAATACTTTGCATTTAGAAGGTAAAAACTCCTCATGACAGACATGACAAAAATCGGACATGATTCTGAGTGATCTTTCATTATCATTCAATTGCTCTAAATTAAGACACATTTGAAGTTTAGGAATTTTTGCTTACACAAACAGAACTTTCATCTGATATGTAATATAAAAAATGGTATGAAATTTACATAAATATGTAATTAAAACAAGTAAAAGTGTTAAATTCGGCTGTGCCGAATCTTTGATACCCTCCTCCTTAGTGTTAACCAGCAAAATATTAAATTTTAAAAAGGACCTTTTTTAAGAAAATGTACTTTTTCAAAAAAAAATAAAAATAAGTTTCTTGTTTACAAATGCAATTACTTGTTCACAAATGCTCACAATGCTCAAATGCTCACATTGAAAATGTACTTTGAAATGTACTTAATGTACTTTGAAATGTACTTTGAAATGTACTTAAGAAATGTACCTAAGAAATGTACTTAAGAAATACTCGATAGCGTCGCCGTCACTAAGCGAGGTGACCGCCGTCGAAAGAAATTTAAGGTGGTCAGTGTAGGGATCGAACTCCCGTCCTCATACACAAGAGCCGCGCACACTACCATTGCACCACCGACGCCCACTATAATACAACGGCCATATTGACATAACCTTTCGATATAAAGACCAAAGGTCAAAATCCCTGAACCATTATGTCACACTTCTCATGACCTGACTCAGCGACATAATTCTTCTCTTCAACTTCTAGATCTTCGATTCCCTTCAGTCAAAAAATTAAAAGCGAGTTGGTGCTTCTAGTACACTACTAATCTATGGAAATTCCTCTTGAAAACACAAACCGTTATTTCTGTTTATTTCGAATCCGTCTCGAACTCGCAACGGTCTTCAGTTTTGAATCCATTCCAACTTCGTTTTTTTATACCTTCACCCATAGAGATGGTGGTATATATCATTTAATATGGGAAAAAATGTAACGCATAGAAGGAGTCATATTAGACCCTCAGTTATCTTTGGATGAAATAAGTTTTCAGACTTTTTAAGACGATTGAGCCATGTCCGTCTGTTCGTCTGTCTTTCTGGCTGGCTGGTCAGCACGAAAACTGGCTTAAATCTTTATCGATCACAGCGAAATGTTGTCAGTAACTATTGTTTGTCCAAGGTTGGGCCAAAATGGGCCCCTTCTGGTACCTCTCACACAAAATGACACGTAGTTTGAAATAATGTTTTTTCTAAAACTTTTTTTCGTGTCGACATGAGTAGCTTCAACTCAGAGATTGGTTAATAATCTGTAAATATCTACTTAACTGGAGAAAATGGGCGAGGTCGCCACGCCCATTCTGGTACCTCCCATACAAAAACTTGGTGGTCGTTCGTGTTGTCAATGCGACAAGTCGTGTGAAACACTTCCGATCTTCATAAAATTGGGTATTAGGCTTGATTTTATCAAACGCAAGTCACCGGTTAAGACAAGGATGATTTTGCCACGCCCATTTTGGTACCTCCCATGCAACAGTTATTCGGCCATCTGGCTGTTCCTCCAGATAACTGCTGTAAACCTATTCCGATCAGAATGATATTTTGTAAGTGACTATTATTTGTCCAGACTTAGGCTGAGATAGGCTGAGATTAGGCTGAAAATGGGCGTTTTGGCCACGTCCTTTCTGGTACATCCTATACAATCGACACATTTAGTACAAAATCTTGTTACTTCTAAAACTTTATTCTGGTTGATCTGAGTAGCTTCAACTCAAAGATTGGTGAATAGTCTATAAATGTCTACTTCACTGGAGAAAATGGGCGAGGTTTCCACGCCCATTTTGGTACCTCCCAAACAAATGCTTGGTGGTCGTCTGCGATAAGTCGCACGCACCACTTCCGATCTTAATGAAATGATGTTGTTGGCTTCGTGCCATGAAACGAGAGTCACCAATTAAGACACGGGTGATTTTATCACGCTCATGTTGGTACCTCCCATACATAATTTGTTCGGCCGGCTCGTTGTTCGGAAAGATAACTCCAACAAAACCGAACCAATCTTTATGAAATTTGGTACTAGACAAAATTTAGTCAAATTCCACTCTTCTGTGGAAAATAAGTCGTTTTGCCACGCCCATTCTGGTACCTCCCATACAAAATTTGGTGATGCGATAAATCGCATGAATTAATTCCGATCTTAATGAAATTATGTTATAGGCTTCGTGTCATCAAAGGCCAGTCACCGATGAAGAGAAGGGTGATTTTACCACGCGCTACCAACATAAGTTCGGACGCAACGGAAGACTTAAGGTGAGGGTATGTTGAAGTCGGTTTACCCGACTGAAAATTCTGTACTGGCAAATTTTGTGCATTTACCGACAGAACTCTTCTCCTCAATTTAAAGTTTGCAACCTCCAGATGTTCAATTCCTTGCACTCAAAAAATTAAGAGCGAAATGGCGCATCAAGTATCACATTAATATATGGAAATTCCTTCCGAAAACGTGAATCGTTTTTTCTACTTTGTCAGATCCGTCTCGAACTCGCAACGGTCTTCAGTTATGAATCTGTTCCAACTTCGTTTTTTTTTAAATGAAATAGATCGAAACGGATAAACTTTCAGCATTTTGTCGAGGATTCGAAATGTGTTCGTTCGGATTTCGATGTCAGGAAAAATTCATTTCTTTTTAGTATTTTATTTAAGTTTTTGTGTTTTTACAAGAAATGGATTTGGGACATGTCATGATCTACATATGTTTGATCTATGTTTATAACCTAGAGATTATTCCAGGGCTGAAGAACGAGACAATACCCATTATAATACAGCCCGAACATACACCCCGAACTATACCCAAAAGTCATGGACAATTTTGCTACGCGCGTCCTTTGTTACCAGAGGAGAGACTTGGTGGGCATTTAACGGATATTCTGTTTCATTCATAAAATACAGAGACCAAAAAATATGATGAAATAAAAACAAAACATTTCAATAAATTTTGGAGTGCGTTATATTTGAAAGAAAATCTGGGTTCTTGCTGAATCACTCTGTACTATCAAATGATGAGTCATCATTTTGAGACTACATTTTTATAATTTTGCTCATCATGTCACGACATTTGAGATGGACAAAAAAATACCATTTTTATTGCCAAAATATACTAAGAATCGAAATTTCAAAAGCCGGTAGGAGAGTAAAGTACCCTTGCCTAAAATTTTTTTTCGGTACACCCTAATATACATGGTTATATTTAACTACGACATAATTTAAAATTCCAGGATATATTGGGGTGTGATGAAATCTTGGAGCTGGTTTTGACGACAATTTCCAATTACCCAATGTTTCATAATGTTCAACAGTGTTTCGAGTTTCGATTGCCTACTCCAAAATTATCTGTACCATGATATAACAACTATCTGGTAATCCTTTCGCCGATTTTTTGTATTCTATATATGTGTCTGATGTTCTACAGAAATGTACATAACATACTTTAATGTCTAAAAATTAGTTTACGGGATTAATTAAGAACTGAGTATCCAAAAATTAAAATGATTTCTTTGGGTTGAATTTCAATAACCCTACCTTTTCTGACCCACTTACATATATGACCTCAACCGACCCAGAGGGGTCAAGGGCCTTACAGAATGAGGATAATATATTTCTCCAATCGTTTCGATCGTCAGCATTTCTCCTGCAGTTGGTAACATAAAGCCCTCGCAGGCAGTATTCTAACTGGTCTTTCCAGCGAAGTGTTGGTCGTCCCATAGTTGTATGTCCTTCGAGTATATCTTCGAATACCCATCGTACTGGTTCATTCTAATCCATTCTACTGACATGGCCTAGCCAGCGTAAACGCGCTATATTGATACGCATAACTTCGTTGGTTCATCCGTCGTCGATACTCGCTGTTTTCTATTATATGACCATATATTTTTCGGAGCATATGTCTCTCGAAGACTCCCAGTGATGTTTCATCAGCATGCACCATGCAAGACAGGTTGTATGAGAGTGTGATATAATTGGATATTTGTTTCTTGAGAGAGGGTCTTATCTCTGAAGATTTTGCTTTCCCCGAAATAACACCTCGGTTTGAGTTCCTGACTGACCATATTACTTCTAATCACGGCAGATCCGAAGAAAATAAATTCGTCCACTACCTTGAAATTATAACGATTATCAACGTTCAGTCATTCATCCAATCGGGTGGATGTTCTGATTGTAGACACCATTAACTTTGTCTGGTCCTTCTTTACTGCCAAACCCAATTTTGGTGAGTCCTCCTTAATTCTGCAGTAACTTCTTGCAGATTACGCCCAATGAAGACTACATCGTCAGCATACTCGAGCAGCATGTGACTTTTGCTGCAGACAGTTTTATTCGTGCTTCTCTCTTGATGATCTTAATTAATGTGATGAAGAGACAGCATGATAGGATGACGCCTTACTGCGGATTTCGAGTCGGTCAGTGCCATTCTACAAAGGCCTGCCAGCTTTACAGGAATACCGAACTCAGTTATAGCTTGGTATAGTTTTCCCCGTATCGGGCTATCGAAGGCAGTCTTGTAATCTATAAAGATGTAGTATGTGTCGATTTGTGTTTCGTGGGGTTTCTCCAGCATTTGTCGTAATCTGAATATCTGATCGCTGGTTGACTTTCAAAGCCTAACGCCACATTGATAAGGATCGATCAGGTCTGCAACAAATGGCTTTAGTCTGTCGCACATTACGCTGGAAAGGATCTTGTATGCGATGAATAAAAGGCATATTCAATGATACTAGTTTGGCACAAATACACGTGTCGCCTTTTTTAAAAACAGGACACAATTTGCTAAGACGCCAATAGTCGGGTATGCATTCGTCTATCCAGATTTTGCATATGAGGTGATGCATGCACTTTTCCAACCGGTAGCCGCCAGACTTAAACAGCTCTACCGGTAATCCATTAGCACCAGCGGTTTGTTCTTCTTACACCGGGAAAATGCAGTTCTAAACTTACTTTGGCTAGGAGGCGAGCATTCGACGTCCTGCATGTGGTCCCCACCCTCATCTATATTGAAGTCTCCTAGGACAAGTAAAGCAGAGAAGTGATCTCTCCATATTCCCAACATACTCTGACATTTGTGACAAGACTCCCGCCCATATCGTTGGTTGGTTTTGTACTTTCCAGTGAAACTTCAGGACCTTATTCTTCCTTCTGTAAATTTCAATTTCCTAACTCTGGTGCTTTCTCCACAACCGGTTTTTCTTCTTCTGAAACAACCAGGGTTTTTCTCTCATCTTCTCCTTATACTGCTCTGTCGCAGTTGGCATTGCAACTGACTGAAGCATTTCCATACGTGCAGTGTTCTTTTCATCTCTTGCCACATGGCACTCTTCAACGTACCGCGGTTTGTCTTTAAGCGGTTTCTAATAACCAAGTACAGCTTCCGTAACAGTTTGCATAGAGTGGGAAATTTACTTCCACTGCGCTGCAGGATCACGAGGCTGAGGTGCCTTCTGCACCAATATCTGAGTGAGCTCCTCTGCATAGGCCGTGGCCATTTCTGGTAATTGCAGCTTTTCGATGTCCAGCTGTGTGGTTTCGTACGACTTTCGCTCGGCTTAACCTTGTGCGATTATATTTGCTGCAACCGGTTAGTGATCCGAATAGATATTTATAGATACTTATACACAAATTAGCGATATTTTAACGTATTTCGCTTTTATGCAGAGGGTAGATATACGTTCCTCACGGGGTTGAACCTTGAGACCATAGGTCGCAGTCATTTGCCGACTACAAATACGCAACCAAATTCATACTTTTATCATGACAACGATAGTATGCGTCCCAGTTCTTCTTCCCTGAACAGCCATGACCTGTCCATCGCATCTCCTGGATAGCAGTAATGTCAGCCTTATAAGTAGACATCGTAGACATCTGCCAGTTCGATAGTGGCAACGGATCTGTATAGCAATAAACTACCCAGGGAAAATAAAATGAAGTCATTACAATCTATTCTCAGAATATTTAATCTGGTATCTGTGCCACAGCTGATCAACTATGAAGTTGGAAATTGATTGAAAACTCAGTAGATAGGTGACAGGGCGATAAGCAACCAGAAGCAAACCATGCAGCAAATTAAGTTTAAATAGTGTTTGGTTGATACTAATGACAGTTAAATTATGTTTTATGTTGTTTGCATCGAACGAAAATACGTATCCCCTTTTACTTGTATCCGTATTGTGTTCAACCAAAGAGCAAGTCGAACTCGATGAAATGGCCTACTACCTTGTCGTCATCAAGAGAACGTGAAGAGAGGTATATCGGTTCTTGTCCTCACATAAAACATAAAACATAATTTAACTGTCATTAGTATCAACCAAACACTATTTAAACTTAGTTTGCTGCATGGTCTATAATCGGTATGTCTTCGTTGGTCTCTCATTCTACATCATTTCCCTAGTACCTTTTCGATCAGCTGTGCAATAGAAACCGTTTCAATAATAAGGTAGGGCCAATCAATTTGTTAAACTTTCTCAACTGCAGTGGATTCTCCTGAGAGAAGAAATGCGGAGAAATCACATATCCATAGCACCCACTTACTGCTTGGGGTCGATCCCTGCTCTGACCACTTTACATTTATTTTGATGATGGTTTCCTCGCTAAGTGACGGCGGCACTACCGAGTACTTAGCCCTGATAAAGCTTCTCAAAATATCATCCGAACCAGTGTAAAACAGTAGGTCCCAATCAGTGGGTGTAAAACTAGACAGCGCACAGTTCACTGGTTGTCAGATTTCTGTCCAATCCCATCGTGAGATGTAATGTGAAACCAGTTTTTTTCCTAGTGCGAACCATTGATGCCAGCAGTAAAGCCAGCTTTATAGCACTCGAGGTCTTCTGCCAGTTGGATACTGGTGTCTGGAAATGGAATTACCAGGGGATCCCCCTTCATCCGAGCTGCTTGGGAAGTCCTCAAAGGAATTGCTTTTTACACTTGGAGAAATACCCGATTCCCCAACCAACTACTCCTGTCCTTTATAATCGTAAAGATGCAGTAAATTATCATTCCTGTTTTCATCAAAGAAAATTTACGATATCGCGAAAGAAAAGAAACTTATGTATTTTCTGCTCAAACTAAAGATCGAATGTAATGTGAACCAAGTTCATAGCAATCAATCACAATGGCAAAAAGCAATTCACCAAAAACCAAAGAAAACCCCATTTCCAGATTTCTCCAGAGCGTGCACAATATTTCAAATAAACCGTCAGTTGGACACCCATTAATATAAAAAAAAATCGGTGTCTTTTGAAAACGACCATCTCCACCAACAACTCCACCAATGCTGGCAGCAACTTTAACATACACGTACATATTTATGTATGACACATGACACAAAACGTCGTCTTCTCCAGAGGTGGGCGGTGAGGAGAAACAAACATTGGTAGGCCTCCGCCACCGAGCGAGCGAGCCCATCGCTTTCAACTGCAACCAATATGAAATTACAATGTAAGTAAACAACCAAACTTAACGGCGAGTTTCTTTCTACGACGCTTTAGTAGCCACCAGATAACGACAAGTCCATAATAACATTTTTTGAAGGTTGTTAACCTTTTACCTACTTTTTTTCTCCAAGAGAAATGAATACTAGTAGTCGCCGTAAAAACAAAAAACAAAAACAATAACAGTATCAGCCTGAGCGTATGAATGAATATGAGCGAGTGAGTGCGGTAGGCGTGTGCCTTAAAGTATGACTGACTGACTATTAAGCGGAAAAAGTTATTTCAATTCGATAAACGCTTGAACCACATCGAATTGAGTCAAGTCAAGTTTTTTTTTTTCATTCGTACTGTAAGTTTGAATATGATAATGAAAGAAGAGTTGAGAAGAGGAAGTTAAGTGAAATGCCGCACTTCAGAAGTAGGCAGTGGTGCACAACCTATGACACATAGTTGAAAGATGTTCGAAATTATTGGGAGGAATTGTTGTATAATTTAAATTAATTTATAATTTATTTTATATAAATGAAGTTGATGAAAAAGTATGAAATGTTCACTTTTCATATCGCAGTCTTATACTCGTATGTAACCTGACCAACCGTCCCGCTTTTGGCGGGATTATCCCGCTTTTCGATCTTTCATCCCGCCTAAGATTTCAATACCGCTTTTTGAAAAGAAGTCTGGTTATATGACGTTTTGGTCTTTAGAACTAGTAAAGTAAAATTTAGTTTGGAAGTTATATTTTTACAAAATACAATTTTCAACAGTCACATGCAGGATTTTTACTCACATTGTCAGATTTTCGTTTCGAAGGTTATGAACTTCATCATCACAGGCTACTGACATCTGTTCAAATGAGCCACTAACTTAAATACTTAGATAGGGTTTTATGACGAGTTTGCTTCATATAAAGGGTTTTTCAACAGAGACGCTACAAAAGTAAATCGATAGGGACAGCAAACGGCGCCATATTTTTTCCCGCTCTTTTGACATTTCTCTTCAGTAAGGTTTGCCATTTCATCATGGAAAGATATACGAGCCAACAACGAGTCGAAATTATTAAAATTTACTACCGAAATTTGGAGTCAGTGGCCTCAACTTTAAGAGCGCTACGTCGAATTTATGGTCATCATAATCGTCCTACCAGATCAACAATTGAGCGTCTAGTGGAAAAATTTGAATCCACAGGCACAGTAGAAAATGTTCCCGTGCCAGTGAGACGAGGAACTGCCCGTAGTGTCGAAAATATTGCTGCCGCTGAGGCTTCAGTTCAAGAAAGCTCAAATGTGTCTCTCACACGTCGTTCTCAAGCGTTGGGCATCTCCGTGACGTCATTGTGGCGAATTTTGCGAAAAGATCTTGGCCTACATCCTTACAAGATCAAATTGACGCAAGAACTGAAGTCGCTTGACCACCATAAGCGTCGTATGTTCGTGAATTGGGCTGAGCAACAACTTGAAAATGATTCGGATTTTTATCGGAAAATCATCTTCAGCGATGAGGCTCATTTCTGGCTGAATGGCTTCGTCAATAAGCAAAGTATGCGTTATTGATAAGACAGCAATCCACCCGTAATCCATGAGTCATCATTGCATCACGAAAAAATTACGGTTTGGTGCGGTTTATGGGCCGGCGGCGTCATTGGGCCGTACTTCATCCGTGATGATCAAGACCGGCACATTACCGTGAATGCGAATCGCTATCGTTCAATGATAACCGAATATTTTTGGCCCCAATTGGATAATATGGACTTGGAGGACATGTGGTTCCAACAGGACGGCGCCACAAGCCACACAGCGAATGCCACACTCAATGTATTGGAAACCAAGTTTGGTGAACGTGTATATCACGAAATGGCCCAGTCGATTGGCCGCCTCGGTCGTGCGATTTGACGCCGTTAGATTATTTCCTGTGGGGCTACGTTAAGTCTATGGTCTATGCCAACAAGCCAGCGACGATTGATGAACTTCGTACGAATATCGAACGTGAAATTGCAACAGTATCGGCGGATTTATGCTTGAAAACCGTCGAAAATTGTGTTCAGCGTCTGGACTTCTGCAAGCGTGCCCGTGGTGGCCATGCAAAAGAAATCGAGTTCCATACATAATGGCATCGAACGTACTTTCACAGGAACAAAGAATTTCATTGGTATCTAAAACCGGTTTTGTTTTATTTAAAAAAAAAATTGTAGCACTCTTATTGAAAACCCCGTTATATCTGATATATCTAATTTTTTGGAACGAAGTTCCGTATCGCATGAAATGAAAAAATTAAAAAAGGACCTTTTCGGGGAAAATATAATACATATTCTTACAAAAAGGATCTAAAAATATACTTTCATGTAAAAAAAAAACATTGTATAAAAAAGTTTTTTCTTAAAAATTTTTTATCATTTTACAAAAGTATCTTTATGTTTGATTCAATGTTGTCCACCCTGGCCAGGAAAGGGATACCGTACAAGATAGTATCTATGATTCGGGAACTATACAAGGAAGCAGCGTATAAAGTTCGTGTTAATGGAAAGGAAAGCCAGCCTTTCACCACATCTGCGGGGGTTAGACAAGGATGCGTATTGTCCCCCACGCTATTCCTTCTGCTTATGGACGAGTTAATGAAGGCAACCAATGCAGAAGCGCCGTCCGGCATTCAGTGGAATATTTGTATGAACACCTACATGATATAGACTACGCAGATGACATATGACTTATGGCCTACAAATTTGACGACATCAAGGCCAAGCTACACAAACTCTCCGAAAATGCGAAAAAAGTAGGATTGAGGATAAATATTAAGAAGACGAAGTTAATGCGTATTCGCACAGCACGTGATACTCCACTAACGGTATGATGGTTCGTTAATTGAAGACGTGGAGTCGTTCAACTATTTAGGATGCAAAATTACCAAGGTCGGAGGCTCCGCAATGGATATAAATAATCGGATCAATAAAGATCGTGTTGCATTCCTAAACCTGCACAAAATATGGCGTAATGAGAAGATCTCGCAAGAAACGAAATTGCGAATATTTAATTGCAGTGTAGATTCTGTACTATTGTGCGGTTGTACTACTTGCAGCTTGACGCAAATCCTTATGAAGAAGGTCCAAACGTTTATCAATCGTTGTCTGAGGCAAATAATACGTATTTACTGGCCGAATGTAGATTCTAATGAAGACCTCTGGCAACGCACAAATAACAGCCCTATTGAATACCCCCAAGGGTATCGAAAGCCAGGACGACCATCAAATACGTGGAAGTGGTGCCTGCAAAAGGAATACAATCAAACTCGACTATCCTGGAATCAAATTAACTCACTTGCTAGAAACAGAAATCCATGGAGAGAATTTGTTGACGCTCTATGTTCTTCGTGAACCTTTGATTTAAATATTGTATTTTAATTGTATAATATTTTGTTTAAATGAATAATGGACATATATATATATGTATATATCTTTTCTTAACGATCCATTTAAATTATCATAATTATCATATTTCGCCGACATCAAATTCCAGTTAAGAGGAAAAAAACAACTATAATATAAAAAATATTTTTCTATCAATAAAAAATTAAATATTAACAGCCAAAGTCACGATCTTGAAAGAAAACCTAAGCGATCGAAAGCCAGTCACTCACTCACTTTCTTTCTTATCCCAGGCTTTAAATGTATTGTGTGATTGTGTGTTTGCAAAATCGGAAGCCACTAACTATTTTCGCTGATTTTCAAAGTAATGTCGCAATATTTCCCAGCGTTGTTCAAGCGTATACACAACCATATTCGTTCAGCGGAAGGATAAAACTAATTATCTGTCAAATCAGACATGAGCTAAGTGTTACCATTCACGAAATAAGCACTAGTTGAAAAAAAAGAAACGTTAGATGGCGGACCCTTTATTTTATTTTTAAAACTAATTTAAACTGTTTTTAAATTTTATATTTTACTTATTCATATGTTAACTCATATGTTAATACGAGGGTTAAATTTTATGTTTCGGGATTAGAGAACAAAAACAAATATTAAGCATCGGAAATCACTTTATTGTTTTTCAAAATATCCCCCATGAAAATTTATACCCTTTTGCATGCGTTTGAACCAATTGTCGAAACACTTTTGCCACTCTGATTGAGGTATCTGCAAAACTTGCATTCTAAATGCAGCAACCGCTTCTTCAGGTGTCGAAAAACGTTGTCCTCTCAGTTTGTTTTTTACGTACGGGAATAAAAAGAAGTCGTTCGGTGCCAAGTCAGGACTATACGGCGGATGACCCATCAAATCGATGTTTTGGGTGCTCAAAAATTCAGTTGTTTCAGCCGATGTGTGAGAGCTCGCATTGTCGTGGTGAAGAGTGATCCGTCTTCGGCGGTTGGTTTTCCTGTTTACTTGGAAGACAACTGGCAAACAAATGGTTGGGTACCACTCATAATTCACTGTTCTGCGTTGTTCTAGTGGTACGGTTGCCACATGTCCGGTTTTTCCGAAAATACAGGCGACCATTTGCTTGGAAGTGCTTCGGGCGCGAACAATTTTTGTTGGATTTGGCTTATCTTGAAACACCCATACAGTTGACTGCTGTTTACTTTCGGGCTCATACGCATAAATCCAGGATTCATCACCTGTCACGTTGTCATAGACGTGTTTCGAAGCACCGCGATCGTATTTTTGGAGCATTTCTTTCGACCAATCGACACGGGCCTTTTTTGACCGATTGACAAATTGTGTGGGATCCAACACGAACAAATTTTGTTGACAGTCGACCAATCGACACGAGCCTTTTTTGAGCGATTGACAAATTGTGTGGTATCCAACGCGAACAAATTTTTTTGACAGTCAAATGTTTATGTAATATTGAATGTATGCTGGTCCCACTAATGCATAAGGTTGTCTCAATCTCACGATAGGTCACATGACGATCTTGCAAAATCAATGGTTTTCGGAACAACAGCTGATTTTGGACGACCTTCACGAAATTCGTCTTGGAGTGAACTACGACCACGATTGAATTCACCATACCATCGATAAACACTAGTCCTTGATGGAGCTTCATCGCCAAAAATTAAATTAAGTTCATCCATGCACTGTTGCTGAGTTAATCCACGTTGAAAGTTGGAAAAAATAATCGCACGAATATGTTCACGATTTAATTCCATTTTTGGGACGAGATGAATCTTTGAAGTTACTGTAAACAACACAAATAGCGCTCGTATGTCAAAACGTTCTGAGTACGTACAACCTCAAAAATGACCAACTTCACGATAGAGCTGTCAGTTGCCAGAATGCAACACTAGGGTTGCCAAATCCCGAATCAAAAATTCAACCCTCGTAAATATGTATAGCCTGCCTTTTAGGTCAAATTCCCGGTATTCCATCAAACACAGTTGGTCAGGTTCCCTAAAAGGGCAGATCAATAAGTTCGTGACGTTTTGAATGAAACACAGTTTTTTTTTGGAAAAAAATATATTTTTCAACATAATTCCTATTAGTTCAATACACTTAGTCCAACATTTCTTCAATTTTTGTATCCCTTTCAAAAAATAGGATTTTTCGAGGTCTATAAAATAGGTATTTGTTTGATCGATAATTTTATCGTTGTAGCTAAATCTCTTTCCACCGAGCCATTTCTTTAGGTTTGGAAATAGGAAATACTCACTGGAGGTTAAATCCGGAGAATATGGCGGCCCAATTAAACAACTCCAAACAAACCCTTGAGCTTGTCACACGATTACGTTTATGGTCAATTGAGAGCAAACGCTGCACCCATCTTGCTGACAGCTTTCTTAAACACAACTGATCATTTAAAATCGAAACCACACTGCCATATGAAATGCCAATGGCATCAACAATCTTACGCACTTTTACTCTTCGATCGGCCAACATCATATCGTGGATTTTTTAGACATTTCCGGGTGTATTGACCCCAATTGGCCGTCCAGAACGTTCAGCGTCATTTGTACTTGTGCGACCACAACGGAAGTCAGTAAACTACTTTTTTATGAACAGCTGTTAATCGCAAAGTAAATGACGGAACTTGTTCAAAATTTAACAGTAGTCTATTAACAGGTGGTATATGATGTTAGCAGTGTTGCATTTCGTATAACTACGAGGGAAGTTCGAAAAGTCACGAACTTCTCTCGTATATGATCATATTCACCAAAAAATATCATTTATTTAACACATATCAACTAGGAGTCGAAACTTCAGAGGCCGGTAGGGGACTATGAGAATCATCGCATATAAAAAAAATCATATCAGGTTTCACGGGACACCCGGTTGGAACGTAGTTCCTTTCGGTATATTTTATGTACTAGTTAGTTCCAACACGCCTAGGGCGCCAGTTGAAAAATACGATAATTTGAATGGATCTTTTAAAAAATATACTTTTAGTAAAATGATCACATTTTTTTTAAGAAATTTTTTCTTATAGTGTAATTTTTTTTTAAAAAAGTATATTTTTAGATCCTTTTTGAAGAATATGTATTATATTTACCCGATAAGGTAATTTTTTAAAGAGAGGTATTGCTTTTACTTAAAGCTAAGCGAAAGGTTTTCGATAACGTACTCAATGGAAGCAGGAAAAGAGGACGACCAAGACTCCGCTGGAAAGACCAGGCAGATGAGTACCTCCGTATCTTTGGTGTTACCAACTGGCGAGAAAAGGCGAAGAATAGAGCCAGTTGGTAGAATATGTTGAAATTTGTTTAATTTGTTTGTTTAATTAGTATGTGTACGACGTCTGACCTCATGCGGTTGTAAAATAGTCAATAAAAGTTAGTAAATTTGTTGTAAGAAAGTGCACTTTTTAAGAAAAGGTACTTATTTAAAAAAATATTTTTGTTAAGAAAAGATTTTTTTTTTTTGGAAAATGTACTTCTTTTTAAGCAAAGATACTTCTTTAGGATAAGGCTTTTTTTGTGAAAATTTACTTTTTTTAAGAATTGAAAAATATTTAAACTTCTTTTACTCTGGCTTTTCTAAATTTACTTTTATTGGTTCAAAACTACAATATATACTATATATTGGTTACAGGCTCCACCTAGGAAACTTCCCATTAAATAGGAAATTTCCCAACACATGTTAGTCTAGACACAAACGAATGCAAAAGTACCCAATATAGTTGATAATTCTGGGTTGTAGCATAACAGTTCCAAAAGCAAGAATTTATTACCTAACTTTTAATCGCGGTAATTAAGCGAGTTATCTAAAAATGAGATAATGCCATTTTTTTTTGATTAGTTTTTATTGCTGTTTAAAAAACGAACAAATAATATCATAAGAATTTATTATAAAATGTACAGACTTTTCCACAAAATTACTTTTCGATAAATAAAATTATTATACTCGTATAATTTTCTTGGCTTATTGTGAGGTTTTCTACAAAAATGTACATAAAACCGTCCTTGCCACCTTTTTGTTGACCAAGTGGTCCTTCAAAAATTTTTTTTTGTACTAATTTCGTGGAGTAATTTTGAGCCTCTACCGAAGACCGACAATATTGCCTAATTTTGTTGTACATAGACAATATATGTATGCACTAACAAGTCAATATGATTTTGCTGCAAACCTTTGAGAAAAACTATAGATTTGCATGGAAATCCCATCCCTGTTTATAATATTAAAGTTGAACTTCATGACATCTATTTTTTTCACCAAAATACACAAGAAATCAAAACTTGAACGGCTAGTAAGGAGCGTACAAAAAAAGTTTGACGTTCCCTTAATCAGGTCTTCAGTATGCATCTTTTGAGACCCCATGAATGAAATGTAAATAATTCCATTACAAGTAAAGTCAAACTTATGGTGATTTCTTATGGTATGAGGCGACAGTTAAAAAATACTGCCATCGCCCCTTCAAAGTTGTACATTTTTTGGGGTGGGAAGTGAACATAAAAATGTAGCATTTGTTTTATTTACCTCGCTTATCCAAACTATTTGACCAGTATACATGGAGACCTAAAAAACTACAAACTGGTTCGCAAAATACCAATAGTTTTTGTTATTCCAGCTTAACTGAAAATTCGACCACATTGTTTGACAGAGAAAGGGCTTCACGTTGTTGCCGTTTCCAGTTTCTTTCCTAAAAATCGTTTCTCACTTTGGTAGAACACATACATATATACGAAACCGATAAACAAAAACCAAAGTAACATCACAAACCATTTAACCGTCCGAGCCTTCGTTTATTCTTTTTTCACGGATCGAGCGCTTTTGATATCCTCTGCCATATGAACCATTGACGACTGAATACATACAACTAGATCGCAATACATCAGGCAAAATAAGAAACACTGACTTCATCTGCAATTTACATGTAAATTCAGGAATATATACGAATCTCTGATTGAGAGAATAATGCAAAAATACAGACACACACTTACAAGATAGACTCTCTCGTTATCCCTCTTTTATCCTCTTGCTCTCGAGAGAGCATAGACAGTGCAACAAATATGTCTGTATTTGTATCACAACTAAAAATATATGTGGGTCGTAACCACATATATTGTAACATATTTAATCATAGTGTCTCAAACATGTGATATTGAATAGCAAACACAATATGTTTGGACACAAGTATATTATATTTGCGACAAGTTCCAAACACACTTTATATCTGCATCCAAACAACAAAAAGGGCAGATTTTTCAGCGTGTGGTAACAAACTTTGCAGCAACTCGGCTCTATGCTTCAGTTACTGTGTCAATTGAATTTTGTAGGTGTGTAAAAATAGGAATTGTGTTAAAATCCTCTGAACTTCGCTGTGGGAAAGGTTCAGTTTTGATGTTATTTGGATGTAAATATAATGTGTTTGCGGCTTGTCGCAAATATAGTATACTTGTGTCCAAACATATTGTGTTTGCTATTCAATAACATGTTGGAGACACAATGATTAATGGGTTATAATATATGTTTTTGTGACCCAAAAGTGGCTTTATACGTTGAAAACTGCTGAGAACAAACACGTAAATTTGCCAAATCTTGTGGTATCAGTTGCATGAAAAAAATAGAAAATATGTTAATATATCATAAAAAATTCCTGTCAAAGACTGTATTACAATTGAGTCCATAGTATATCGATGGTGTTGCGTAAAAAGGGCCAATCTGCATTTTTTTACGGGAGACAGTCTGGTTTTGTTTAGCTTGTCACGACAAGTCAAAAGGACGAAACTGTTTGGGTCTATCTGCAGCGAAATAAGTAGACAATTATATTGCTTGAAGAGCCCAACCATAACTTTCTATAGACTTAATTTTTTTACTACGGTATAATCTATGAAAATCTTAGAGACAATTGGAAATAGCAGATTGACCCTTTTTACGCAACACCGTCGATATGTGTAAACACTTTATCCGAACCCATTGGAAATCCGTATAAAGGTGACATTACTTCGATGGGTTGCTACATTTCCGATTTAAAGATACATGAGCGTTATAGTAATTTCATTTGTTGAGGCGATTTAAGAGTAAATTTCCTACCATGTGAAGGACATAGCATCACCATTCACGAATATGTAATGTTCATTGTCATTTTAAAGCTCATAGAAAGTTTTTATATTAAATTAAATGTAATGGGCGTTGAATGTCCATGTCAATGGACAAATTTCAACTGTGAAAATGACCATTAGTCACATTTATTTTAGGGATTTTTTGTTTACTTAGCGTCTTTTCAAAATTAAACAAAGTGCCATATTGATAAAAAAAAAAACAAAAACCCCAGGTTAAACCCTACGCAGAAGGTAAAGGATTAGATTACGATATTTTGGCAATAAGACCCACCGGTTCTGAGATACATGTATATATTTAATTTAGTGAATTATACCACTTTATCCAAAACTCTGAATAACCTTGCAAAATTGGTTAATCTATCGATTGTACGTTACGATTTTTCAGCCAAAAAAGTGGAACACACTCAAAATTTCGAAAACAAAAGTCGGCTTTTTATCACCATAAAAGTTGATTTCGACTTTTTCCTACTAAAACTCGATTAGACCAATACCGGTATATAGAACCCTGGTATATTTTCGGTAGCCTTAAACCGTGAATTCAGCTCAAATGAAATTTTTGTAAGAAATGTATGGTCAGTTTCACAGTTGACAATTCTCTATTTAAAGCGAACCACAGACTTTTCATTCATGAGCATGAACATCAGCTATCGCTGATGTTTAGTGCCACTTTTCCGCCCTTCTTCGCAAAATATTTCGTGTTTAGCATTAAGATCCCGTGAGGTGGACCTTTTTTTAGTTTTTCAATGATATTTATACGTTAGCTAAAGACAATGTATACAATATTACTACGGTATGAAAGGGTTATTTATGGCGCATACAATGGTATATAAAACATGCAAAAACATGTCCTGACACGTCCGTTTCCAGCAATATTCTATAAAATAAATTCGTTTTTTGTTTTTATTACAGATATTTCTCTGAAATAAGTGTCAGATAGGAGTAATTCTAAATGTGAAAAATTTAGTCCAGATCACCTCGGAAAATGTATTACAAAATAACAAGAGTATATATTTACACAAAAATTATGTCCTTGTCAGGAGAAAAGATTTCATACATATTTTGGCCTGTTTAGAACGTAATGTTCGCAAGTTATTGCATTTTTGGTAAAACGCAAACTAGTACGAATTTTAAAAAAGGCTTAAACACGTATTTATTTAAGTCGACTTAAGATTAAAATATGCCAATCTAACATTTAAATCAGAAAAAACTCCGCACTAAAAACTTAAATATGATTATTTTTTGCAGAATATCCCTCAAAAATGGATGTGTCAGGACATCCTTCATGCCTTTTATATACCATTGGACGAACCCTAAAATTACCTTCTATATGATACTAATATTGTATACATAGTCTTTAGTTAAGGTACAAAATTCCTTAAAAAACTTAATAAAAACCATTTTTAAAAATGGTCCAGCTCACAGGATCTTAATGGTAAACACGAAATTTTTTTGTAATCATCAAAAAAGATTTGACGATTTGATGGAACATTTTGGGAGGTGGACAAAACGACCTTTTTGTGAGTCGCTCAACTAAATATAAATCGCTCTTTATTGATACTAATGACTTTAAAGCGAAGTTTTATGCTTGAAATTACCTTTGATACTCGTATGAACGAAATCACGCCATTGCTCTCATTTCTATTCGTATATTAATGTCAAAATTCGAACGCCAATAGTAACAAAATTCCAATTAGCCTAGTAACTTTCGCAATAATTTGGTGGAATTGAAACACTCTTGCACAATCTTCAAACATATTACTCTATGCTTTGGCAAACCAACCCTGTAATTGATTCTAGTAGCCGGTATGGCGGTATATATGATTTAATAAGGAAAAACGTAATACATGGAAGGAGTCCTCTTACCACCCTTAGTATAATTGGACCCTTAGAATATTTGAAATTCAGTCTGGGGCTTTTTAAGACGATTGAGTTATGACCGTCTGTCCGTCTGTCGCAATGACATTTTGTCAGTGGCAGTTATTTTTTGTTTGGGTTTGAAAATGGCCGTTTTGACCCCGCCCATTTTGTTACCTCCCATACAAATCAACGCACGTAGTACTAAATCATGTTTCTTCGTAAACTTTTGTCTGGTATACGTGGCAAGCTTCAACTCAGATTTTGGTTAATAATCTGTAAATGTCTACTTAAGTGAAGAAAATTGATGAGATTGGCATGCCGACTCTGGTACCTTCTATACTAAAGCTGGGTGGTCGTTTGGGCTGTCAATGCTATACATCGCGTAAAATACTTTCCACCTTAATGAATTCGGCATTAGGTAGAATTTCGTTAAACAGGAGTCACGCAGTACACCAAGGGTTATTTTGTTCCACCCCATTTGGTACCTCCCCTAAAAAAGCTGCGTGGCTGGTTGTTCAACGAGCTTCCAAATAATAGTTTCCGATTATATGCCATGAAAGCACTGGAGATATCTTCTCACAACTAGTGAGATGTGCGCTTTCTAGTTTTACACTCACTGATTGGAATCTATAGGTTTATACCGTTCATGAACGGTGTTTTGAGAAGCTTTTTCATTGAAAATTATTCGATAGTGTAGCCGCCACTAAGCGAGGTGACCCTCGTCAAAATAAATGTAAGGTGGTCAGAGCAGAGATCGAACCCACGTTGTCATATACAAGAGCCGCGCACACTACCGCTTAGAGCAATAGTACATATTTTGTACAATAGTAATGAGAAAATTTTTTGCTAAAGGGTTTCGCAGTAAGGCTGCACATTTTATTTTTAAATAAAAACACGTATTTTTTGAGATAGTTGTCATTTTTTTATTGGATCGATACCGGATTTGAGCCCAGGAATTGTTTCTGGTTTATTCGCATAAACCCGAGATTTCACAAAACCCCAAAGAAAGAAATTGAACGGCGTTAAATCACATGATCTTAGTTGCCAGTTGACATCAGAATTTCTTGAAATAATTTGTTCTGGGAACGTTCCTGCAACAAATCGACTGCGGTGTGGCAGGTGATCCCGTCTTGTTGAAACTATTTACATGCCGTCCAAATCCATACCGTCCAGTTGAGGCCGCAAGAACTCCGATATCATGTTTCTGTTTGAGCTCCTGAGTAAGCTGAATTTTGTACGCCTGAAGTTGGAGGTCTTCGTGAAATTTGAAGTTGTTAAGAACGATGCCGAATTGATGTTTTCGGGTTTCTGGCGACACTCTCGTTTACATCAGCAATGTTTTCAAGAGACCGACCAGTACGTTGACGCACAGAAGTGTCACTGTCCATAACCGACCCAGTTTGGTTCACACATTAGGAGCACTTTCTCGACTAAAAATTCTTCAAAGTATGCGTGCAGTTTGAGCATAAGTTTCCACCCTTTTGTAATAAGTTTTCACAATTATAACGCGTTGTTCTTTCGAAAAGCGCTCCATTTTTAATAATCGGAATAAACATATGGGACAGCTGCTAAATTGTAGAGTTACCACTTGCACAAAAAAAAAATTTACACTAAATTTAAAAAGTGTAATCTTACTGAGACACCCTTTTGTTGGTTTTTGAAAATTAAAGAAAACAGAAAATTTTAGTGAAATATTTATTTGGATCGAAAAACCAACAACTGCCATTTTCTTTTTAAAGGCTATTCATGCAAATATGACCCACATCTACGCTAATCCATTCTGAATTTCCAATTTTGACACACTGTTCTCAACATTCCGGCCGGTATCTCACCAATGCTACGTGTAATATTGTCTTCCAAGGCAGCAATCATGGTTGCCTTGGCCCTATAAACGAAATGCTTAACGTCCCTACATTAACTATTCTAGTGGGGCGAATCCCAAGAGCGAGGTGTTTAATTGGCAGCGCCACAACCTGATATTAATTGCACATCAAGTTCGCATCTCAATTGGTTTACGGTATCGCGTGCTCTGTGGCATGTGGCACGGTCTTGTTGGAACCACATGATAACCAAGTCAAATTCTTCCATTCTGGGCATGCTCAGAATGTGTGCCATGCTCCATTGACAGTATCGGTGCCGTCATCATCGTTTGATGAAGTACGGTCGAATGATGTCACCGACCCATAAGTATTTTGGCAGCTCTTGACCAGGCTCTGGCTGCACTTCCGACCAAGTGCGGCAACTCAGTTAATTGACGTACCCATTGAGCCAAAACTGAGCCCCGTCGCTGAAGACAATTTTTCGATAACAAAAACTGATCTTCTTCCTCCCCTCTTGAGGGAACTTCAGCTCCCGCTCCAGCTCTATTTTGTATAGCTTTAGACCGAGGTCCTTACGTAAAATCTTCCAGGTGGTCGAATAACACAAACCCAATTGCTGCGATCGGTGACAGATGGACATATCAGGATATTCATTAACACTGGCAGTTACAACAGCAATATTATCCTTGGTATGCACTAGACATAGGGTTGCCAGATGAGCTGGAATGGGCTGGAATTTCCAGATTTTCTATGTCAAGTCCAGTTACAAGCTATTCAATAATTTTTCCAGCTAAATATACATTTTGTAATAATATTTCAATAGGAAAGACTATACGTTTAGTTATTTATCTATTTCATTCTCAATAAAGTGATTTTTGAGTGCTAATTACTTTTAGCCAGCACTCAATTACACGCAAAGAGAGAAAATAATAGTACGCAGTATTACCATATTGCCCCATCTCTGATTTGTGTGACCAATACTGATAATTTGACAATTGTTAACAGCTGATCGACAGCAAATATAAATACAAAGTTCCACATTGCAAGCAAAACATTCGTTCAATAAACATGGAGAGCCATGAGGAAGCTGGACCGTCTAGAAAAATAAATTTTACAAGCTTTTCCGAAAATGGATAAATGGAAAATGTTATGTTTTTATAATTTAATTAAATAATTTCAATGAATGAATTTAACAGAATTTATTCCTCATATTTGGGGATTTACGAAATCCAGATTTTTTTTTATAAAATCCAGCTAACTTATTCAAAATTCCAGACGAAAGGCCATTTGAATCTGGCAACCCTAACTAGACACCTGCACAACACGTCTTGAATGGTCATTCAAGACATTTGTTTTTTATCAAGACATGTACCGTAGCGACATGTACCGTAGCTTTCGAGTAGCTTTACACCGTGCTCCTTACGTAAAATCTTCCAGGTGGTCAAATAACACAAACCCAATTGCTGCGATCAATGACGGATGGAAATATCGGGATATTCATTAACACTGGCATTTACAGCAGCAATATTATCCTTGGTATGCACTAGACACCTGCACAACACGTCTTGAATGGTCATTCAAGACATTGGTTTTTTTTCAAGACATGTACCGTAGCGATGTTGTTATTCGGGGTACTGTCGAGAAAGCATTTGAGTGTGTATTTATGTGTGTATATACAAAAACACAGTAAAGCGAACCACAGACTTGTCATTCATGAGAATGAGCTTGGTCGATAACTTTTATCTGGCTGATGAATTTGAAAAAATATTACTAAAAAATTTGGTGAACATCATTGTGATGCGAACAACTTCGATTACATTTATATTTGTTTCCAAAAAGAGTTGTAAACCGACAATAAACATCAACGATAACTGATGTTCATGGTCATGAATGTCAAGTCTGTGCTTAGCTTACAAGCAGTAGTATAGCGCAGTACAAGCAGTAGTATAGTCTTTTTGTGCCCTACAGCTTCACACACATACACGAATATTTTTTTCAGAACACTAAAGCATTTAATTGCCGGTACAGCGTGGCAGATTACAGTTCAGGTTTATTATAACCAGAGCTCTAAATTAAAGAACTACGCGATTTTAGGGTGGCGCACCAATTGTGCTACAAAATGAAATTCAAATAAGTTTTTAATCAATGTATGTCATTTATTTTTTTGTCGACAGAAAACTAAATTTAATTTTATATAACTGCAGTTCCACGGAACCCATGTGAGGTGCATGTTGTACGGGTGGGCTGTCTGGTTAGGATATCTGTGGGTTGCTGGGCAGTTTACATTTCGGGAATACTGATCCCGTTGGTTGTATTATCACCTGAATGTCAAGGATAATACTCGTATTGTCCCCAATAACTGCTCTCTTAGCCAGGCGGCCACTCTCCTAATTGCAAAAATATCATGCTGATACACACTGCAATGATCAAGTAGCCTACTAGAAAGATCTATCCCAAGTTCCCTAGAGTATAACATATACCTTGCCTTATCATTATTTTTCGGTCTATCTAAGTAGAAATACCCATAACACTCAAAAGCAGGACCTCTTTTGTTCCAGGAATCTTCCCTATCTATGAATGTTCGATTTAATCAATCGTTGTTCAATGTTAAAGTAGTCTATAAATGCAGGAATGTTGAGAGTGCCTGCCAGCAATGTACCATGACTTTCGGCCATACCCGACTGTGAGAGTTGCCTGCACCTGATGGCAGACATAGACGCCTTCCTATAAAGTCCATCGGCAACAAATATAACAATACATTCAGTTCATCATGATGCATAGGACGGATGCGCAGAGAACCCGTGATGTACATTGTCGCTATTCTGTGAACTCTAGCCAGTAGCGTACAATAGGTAGAGCTTTCAATTACCTGCCACCTCACTCTAACCCCATATGTCATTCTCGGCCTCACTACCGCTGTATAGATCCGGTAAACAATTCTAGGAGAAAGTCCACATTTGCAACCTAAAGGCCTCTTGCAGGTGTATAGGGATATAGTCGCCTTTTGCCCCCATTCCACTAAGTTGGGTCTGAATTCTAGTCTCTAGGTTCAACCACGCAAGTGAGCGTATGCAACGCAACGGTATTCAAAAGGCTACTTGGGTATCGCCTGATCGAAATACAAAAACGTTGATCAGTGTGTAATTGATGGATGTAATTTTGCTACAAGGTTAGTAGAGCAAAGTTCATGCGAAATCAGACACATATGTAGATGGTTGGCCAATCGGAAAGGTGCAACGACAAGAGATAGCCACGGCCTAAGCCGTCGTTTATATAAGTCTAGCTGTCCCGGCAAACGTTGTTTCGCCTTCAAATTTTATTTTCACTGAAAGTCTAGCTCCGTTGCGAAGTCATGGTATTTCGATGAAGAATTTTTAATTCAAATCATCATGAACTGTCACGGCAATATATGAAATTCATTGGAATTCCAGTCGCGCCATCTGTCTAAAATTGGTCGCACCAACTCAGAAACCTTCGCGGGCTCATACACAACAACTTTGCTAAAGATCATCACGTGATCAAATGCATAGTTTACGATTCTATAAAGGACATACAGACAAACATTTATTTTTATACATATAGAAGATAGAAGGAAGACACGGTTGTGGAAAAACACATCCCAGCTAGAAGCAAAAATCACCAAATTATCACAGGTAGTAGCTGAGAAATAGTGGGTAATTACTGGTGAAATTAATATGGATTGTCGCAGAAAAGTGTCCGTTTTGTGTTTCGCTTCCGATATCGATGGACTACCGGCCGACCCATTCAAGGCTGGCGGCGTTGAGTAGATAAGATTCATGCATCAGCTGCCGAATGCAAAATCCGGTTAGACGAATACATTTTCGACGATTAGAGGCATATCATAAGGAGTTATATATGTAAAAAAGGCTAAAAAGGAATACGCCCCAACTATTGTGGAACAAGCCTTTTACCTTTGCATACATATCTCGAGCGCTATGTGTGAAAGACTAAAGCCTTTTGTTGCAGACCCCATCCGTCTCTGTCCTTACGGCCGGAAAATCCATGACGGAACAGAAATTCACAATAAGACAAACCCTGGAGAAAATTATGAAAAACACCTACTCGATATGGGGAAACCTCTACGAATCTAAGTAAGTTGGTATTCCTGCTAAGCTGACACGCCTGAGCACGCTGAAAAATCTGTCGTTTTTTGTTGTTTGGATGCAAATATTACGTGTGTTTGGAGCTTGTCGCAAATATAATATACTTGTGTGCAAACATATTGTGTTCTCGATTCAATATTACATGTTTGAGACACAATGATTAATATGTTATAATATATGTGTTTGCTGGCTAAATATACAGTAGTAACTCGATTCTTGCACATACTTGATACTTGCACACCTCGATTCTTGCAACATAGAAATATTTTTCATTACGCCCTCAGTACTTGCGACATCCGAAAATTTTTAACTCGATACTTGCAACATTTTTGTATTACTCTTACGTGCTGCTTTGTTTACGTTTTCTTAGACTGAATACATTTCGGGAAATCCCCGTCGTGTTATGCTGCTGATGAAATGTTGTAATTTGAATCAGTTTTAAGCTGACTATAGCTATTGAGAGGTGCGGTGGCATAAACAGATGTATGTGCCTTTTATTTTGTATGGGTAATTAATACTCGGTGCTTGTGACAACCTCGAAACTTGCACCGAGCCGGGTTTTCATTACGTGCAAGAATCGAGTTTCTACTGTATATGGGTTTGTGATACAAATACAATTGTGTTTGTTGCACTGTTTATGCTCTCTCGAGAGCAAGAGAATTAAAGAGGGACAACGAGAGAGCCTATCTTGAAAGTGTGTATCTGTATTTTTGCATTATTCTCTCAGTCAGTGATTCATAAATATTCCTGAATGTGCGTGAAAATTGCAGATGAAGTCAGTGGTTCTTATTTTGGCTGATATGTTGCGTTTTAGTTTCATGTCTTCAATCGTCAATGGTTTATTGGACAGAGGATATCAAAAGCGCTTGATCAGTGACGAAGGAATAAACAAAGGCTCGGAAGTTAAATTGTTTGTGATGTTGCTTTAGTTTTCGTGTATGTGTTTAGTATATACTATGCATGTGTGCTACCAAAGTGAGAAACGATTTTGAGGAAAGAAACTGGAAAGGGCAACAACATGAAGCCCTTTGTCTGCCCGAGCCTTTACTGAGAAAATCGGAATAGCGGACCATTGGTGAGATGTAATTAATACACGCATGGCTTGCACGAACTGGATTTGTATATGTGTAACTATATTGTTTGTTTACAAACGCATAGTGATAACCAACGCATAGTGATAACCAACGCATAGTTGAAACCTTCCGAAAACAAAGACGTGAGACAAAACAAAGGAAGGATAAGTAAAAGAGCAGATCCTTCTCATTTCATTAATAATAATGCATTCAATGCAAGCAAATGTAAAAATTACCGTTTTAAAATTTTGAATTTTTTGTATTAACTATTTTTAAATGGGGATTTATATTAATAAAATTAACTATAATAAATAACACGTACATATGTATATGTAATGCAAAGAATACTTCGTTTCTAAATATTATTATGTTTGGGAGGAAAAGCAAACAAGGTTGACAGTAAACATGCTACTGTTTGCGTTTAAATACAAGTAAGTTTGGGACTTGCTACCACATGAATGTTTGAAGTGTGTCCCAAACATGTACATGGTTCCTGCAGAATATGTTTGGAAGAATATGTTACATATGCCGTTTTTTTCAGCGTGTGTAACATACCCCTGACCGCTTCGATATCCTCAAAAAAGATTGGTAAAAATCTCACCAAACCATTTGTAATCCAGGGTCCTAAAACAAAATGTGTTCGCCTTACATCCCATGAAGGGATTAGGGAGAGCTTCCCACAACCAGTGAGCTGTGCGCTTCCTAGTTTTACACTCACTGACTGGGGTCTACAGTTGTACACCGGTTCCAAAAGCAATTTTGAGAAGTATTTGCATGGCTAAATAGTCGGTTGTGACGCCGTCATTCACAGTGAGTTGACCGCCGTCGAACGAAATGTATGGTGGTCAGATAAGGGATCGGACGCACGATACTCGCACATTACCGTTGCACCACCAACGGCCACAAAAATATATTGTCCGATAATAGGCTGTCGGTGGTGTAATGGTTAGTGTCCGCTGCTCAAGTACAGGATAGCCTGTCATCAATCCCTGCTATGACCACCTTTAATTTCTTCCGACAACAGTCTGTTCGCGTAGTGACGGCGACTCCATCGAGTACTTGGCTAGGTCAGGGAGTCATCAAATCCGTGTGGATTCGTTGTTAAACTGTAGGTTCCATTTACTGCTCATCTATCTCAATGCCAAGGAATGTAATGGGAAACTATTTATTTATTTTGTAATAATAGAGAACGACGAGTACCGACGACGTATAAACCACGAGCGGTATAAACTGTATACCGAAAATTATGAAGTTAACCCATTACCGACGAATGGGTAGAAAAACATCCAAAACTCGAGCTGTCTTTGAAAAATTCTACGTAGAGTAGTTAGGTGAGAAGTATGGCGACTTGGTTTTCATGGACAAATGTAGGGTCGATGGAACAAGTTAAAAAAAATCACATGAGGTTTCAGGTTATGTACTAGTTAGTTCCAACACGAATAAGGCGCCCATTGAAAAATACGATAATTTGAAGGGATCTTTAAGAAGAGGTACTTTTTGGAAAATGATAAACTTTTTTTAAGACTATATATTATATTTTCTCGAAAAGACGCTTTTTAAAGAGAGGTACTTATTAAAAGCCACTGTTTTTTTTTAAGAGAAGGTAATATTTTTACGAAGAAGTACTTTCTGTAAGAACAAGCCAGAAGAGTATGAAGTTTTTTTTTTTTACAAAGAAGTGGTTTTTTTAGGAACAGGTACTTTTTAAAGAAGTGGGTCACTTTTATTTTTTTAAGAAAATGTACTTACTTTCAGAAAGGAAAGGAAAGAAAAGAGAAGTTTTTATTTTATTTTTTAGAAAAGGAATTTTTGTAAGAAAATTAATTTTTTTTAAGAGAAGGCATTTGTTTGAAGAAAGGTTTTTTTTAAGAAACGGGAATTTTTTCGTAGCATTGGTTCTTTTTTCAAGAATATGTACATTTTTAACAGTAGGTACTCATCTCACGTAAAGTTATTTTGTTTCACAAAAAAGGTACTCTTTAAAAAAAATTTAGTTCTTTAAGAAAATTCAATTTGGTGTAAGAAAATTTACTTTTTTAAAAAAAGGTATTTATTTAAAAAAAATTACTTTTGTTCAGAAAATGAACTTGTTGTAAGAAAATGTACTTATTTTAAAGATAAGTTTTTTTTTTTAAGAAAATGTACTTTGTTTAAGAATATGAATAAGAAAAGGTACTTATTTAAACAAAAATAATTACTTTTTTTAAGAAATTCTACTTTTTGTATGAAAATGTACCTATTTAAAAGATACGGTTTTTTTAAGAAAATGTACTTTGGTTAAGAATACGAATGGGTATTTTTTTTGCGAAAATTTACTGTTTTTAAGAAAAAGCAATTATTTAGGAAAATGTTTTTTTTAGACTTCTTTCACTTTGGCTTTTCTAAGTTTACTTTTTAATGGGTTCAAAACTACAATATATACTAAATAGTGGTTATAGGCTCCAGCTAGACAACTTTTCATTAAACAAGAAATTTCCCAACATATGTGCGACATCTAGTTAGTGTGGACACAAACCAAACAAAAGTAAACAATATAGTTGATAATAGTGCTTAATAGCTTAATAGTGTTAAAACAAAAGTTATTTAATTATACACTAATCCATATAAATCCATGGGGGTATATATCATTTAATACGGGACAAAATGTAACGCATCGAAGGCGCCACTTTAGGCCCTTAGTATCTTTGGACGAAATTTGTTTGCCCTGTCTGGCTGGCTGGTCAACACGATAACTGCCTTAAATCTTTACAGATCCTAATGAAATTGTGTCAGCGACTATTACTTGCCGATATTGAGTTTGGGATTGAAAATGGGCGTTTTTACTACGCCCCTTCTGGTACCTCCCATACAAATCGACACATGTAGCACAAAATCACATTTCGTTCAAACCTTTCTTCTGGTAGACGTGATTAGCTTCAACTCTCACACCGGTTAATAATCTGGGCGGAAATGGGCGAGATTGTCACTCCCATTTTGGTACCTCCTATACAAAAGTTGTTTGGCCTTCTGATTGTTAGCCACGAGAACTCCCGTAAAACCGAACCAATGTCTATGAAAGATTGTACTAATCAATATTTTGTCAAATAAAACTCCCATATAGAAAATGAGCTGTTTTGCCACACCCACTCTGGTAACTCCCATATAAAAATTGGGCGGTTGACCGGTTGATCGACACAATAACTATCGTAAGCTACTATGTAATTAATAACTGACTATTGTGCCACGCCCACTCTCGTACCTCCCATACTAAAGTTGGGTATATTTCCGATGTGCCGATTCGTTGCCTCCAAAAAATCATAACCGCTCTTAATAAAATTTGGTACTAATCCAAATTTTGGCAACAACTTGCCATGCCCATTTTTGCACCTCGCATATAAAAATTGGGAGGGAAAAAATTCCCCAAAACCACTTAGGATCGTAACTAATTTGGGTATTCAATAATATTTAGGGTAATATGAGTATGGGTCACTTTTGAGTATGGGCGTTTTTTAACAGAACTTCCATGCAATTGATGACTTAGTGTGAGGGTATGATTAAGTCGGTTCACCCGACTGGAACGTATGTACTTTTTTTTCCATTTAACCCACATCCCGCAACGTGCGACAAGGAACTTTGTTCCAAAATGTTTGTTGTCACATCCAGTCATCTCTTGGGGGAAAATAAACGGGTCAATAGTCAGTAAATGTATAAAGTTGCAGAGCAATAGAAAAGAGCTTTTATGCCTCTCTTCGTGTTCTTTTACTGGCGACGAGCATGGTAAAATAAGTAAGGTAAACGCACTAGGAATTGTTACAACAAACACAGGCATTTTGTTTTTGTTTGGTGTCCATAATCTGTCAAATTTTCTTCATGTGTGTATCTACTGTAAAAGTAAACAAAAAAGTACACAAACAAAATGCATGTGAATTTGACATAAGAGAATCACCTAAGCAAGAAATATGTTGAAATCAGCTGTTCTAACGAGTTTACCTTACTCATTTTGCCATGGCGACGAGGTAGTAGGCCATTTCATCGGGTTCGAGCTGCTTTGGTAATTTACTCATTGGTTGGCATAATACGGACAGAAATAAAAGGGAATGCGTATTGTCGTACGATGCAAACAGCATTAAACATAATTTAGCTGTCATTAGTATCAATCAAACACTTTTAAACTTAGTTTGCTGCATGGTCTATAATAGACTTGTGTCGAACTCGTTCACTAGTTCTCGAACTCGTTCATTTAAGGTGCCCGGACACGAACACACAGTCACAGTATCGAACATGTGCATTATAAACGCGGGGTGGTGAATGGTCACCCTAAATGAACTAGGTAGTTCATGAACTACCCAACTCTAGTCTATAATCTGTATGTCTTCTTTGGTCACTCATTTTACATCATTTCCCAGTACCTTTTCGATCAGCTGTGCCATAGATACGCTCTGATAGGGTGGAAAATTTGTAATATAAATGGCTCTGGAACTATTAATTGCTCTTAATACGATACGTTTGAAATTTCATCAAAATTGCACAACGAAATCGGGTGTTGGGAATCAAAATATCGCCATTACGCTGGCTAGGCCATGTCACTAGAAAGAAAGAGAATGAACCACCGCGAAAAGTATTCATAGACGTACTCGAAGGATATCGAAAAACAGGACGACCAATTCTTCGCTGGAAAGACCAGGTGGATAGCTGCGGGAGCTTAATGTTACTAAATATCCAGCCGTTTGAAAAAATATATCTTGCATCTTCCATTTGTAAGGCCAATATCCATCCCTCTGTGTTGTTTGAGGCTACGCAAGTAAGTAACACTGTGCGTAATTTTTTAAGTCATGGAAATACATATAACCATATACGGACACAACTACGTGATAAGAAACCAAAAGACCCGTGTCACCCAGTTTTGCCCAAAGTCATGCACTTTTGTATGGGCCCCCAAAGATTTGTGGCCTCGGTATCATTTTTCCAAAAAAGTTATAATTTTGACAGGCTCATATCTTGCAAACTGTTTGGAATTTTGATTTACTCACTAAGGGAAAGTTGTAGCCCTTGCCATAAAGAATATACAAAATCAAAACAAATTCATCTTCAAAGTCAAAATCGTTTTTTTTTACCTTTTATCCCCTGTTCAGGTCCATACGTAGCAAACCGTTCAAAATTCAAGGAAACAATCAACTACAAGAATGTACGTAGGATCTCAATAAACAACTTTCTGGAACATATGAACTTCCTAGGAATGATTGTTAACACCGTTTAGGTAGCGCTTAGGTAGCCGCAAAAGTGAAAAATTTCCCGAAAATTTTTTATTTTCACTGTGTGTAATTTTTTAAGTCATGGAAATATACCCATAACTACGTGATAAAAGACCAAAAAAAAAATTACAGCAGACAGTTGTCCGTGGCCGAAGGCCTCGGACAACTGTCTGCTGTAATTTTTTTTTTGGTCTTTTATCACGTAGTTATGGGTATATTTCCATGACTTAAAAAATTACACACAGTGAAAATAAAAAATTTTCGGGAAATTTTTCACTTTTGCGGCTACCTAAGCGCTACCTAAACGGTGTTAACAATCATTCCTAGGAAGTTCATATGTTCCAGAAAGTTGTTTATTGAGATCCTACGTACATTCTTGTAGTTGATTGTTTCCTTGAATTTTGAACGGTTTGCTACGTATGGACCTGAACAGGGGATAAAAGGTAAAAAAAAACGATTTTGACTTTGAAGATGAATTTGTTTTGATTTTGTATATTCTTTATGGCAAGGGCTACAACTTTCCCTTAGTGAGTAAATCAAAATTCCAAACAGTTTGCAAGATATGAGCCTGTCAAAATTATAACTTTTTTGGAAAAATGATACCGAGGCCACAAATCTTTGGGGGCCCATACAAAAAAAGTACATGACTTTGGGCAAAACTGGGAGACAAAGGTCTTTATTTTTTGGTCTTTTATCACTTAGAGGTGTCCGTATATGATTATATTTCTTCGTGTTGCACTGTATAATTGACACAGCCCATTGTACTCCAGGAAATATGAACTCTCCACAAATTTAACGTTTCCAATATCGAAATAGCAAAACCGAGTTCTAACTTTAGCTTGAATATTCCGTCTACATAACTACACTGTTCCAATTCTATACCCAATAAGTTTGTACAACCCGGCAGAATCAATCGTCAAGTATATCGTAGTATTTGCCGCTTGTGAGTACAGCAAGAAAACAAATACGTTATGACTCAGCTATTTGTGTTGTTGTTGCTGCTGCTGCTCAAAAGTACCGTTGCAAATTTCTTTATTTTCTCTTATTAACGAAGCTACAACCAAAGCAGCGACAATAACAAAGACTGCTACCACTACAACATGTGTTTCAGACAGACGTCAAACGACAGTACACTACAGACAACTCTGTGGAAACGAAACACAGCAACATATCGACTAACTGACTGACAGTCTCCAACAGCACTAGCTGAAGCGTCAGCAACGGCAACAGCAACAACAACAGCAGAGTTCGAGTATTGTACGTATTGGAAACGGTTAAGATATTGTTGTAGTTTAGTTGTTTCTTTTTGACGGTTGTTGTTGTTGTTGCCGCTGGTGCTGGTGCTCTTGCTGTTGGTTTTAAAATGTGGGTCAAGTTATAATGATGTGTTTGTTTATGAGCAAAATCCATAAAAAGCCCAACAACTGGCATATACATATGTATAGGTATGTATGGATGTATGTATGCATTTCTCAGCAACTTCCCTGCCTGAAGAGAACATCGTCGACGACGACTGCCAACCAGCACTTGGGTGTATTGGGGCGGGTGGTTTTATGTGACGTCTTTTTGACGTTGCTTTGGATGATCCTATGTGGGAAGTTTACAAGATCCGATATGAAGTGACGCAAAAAGTAATCACATCACAAACAATTAATACCAGTCCAAACGCAATCATGACGTTTCTTTGGCACAGCAATGAAAATATGAGGTTGGTATAATGAGTATACATCCTTTATAAAGGGTTTTCCTATTTGAGTGATATGATTTCTAAGTAACGTTTCGGCCATTTGTAGCATGTCATGATCTGTATTTTTTTTCATCGTATTCAGTAATGTAAATTATAATTTTTTAAAAATGTATTTTCATAATGTGTCTGGAATGAGAAATAAATCGTCAGAATTTAGGTGTTTCACATCTCAAGAAGATGTTGATGTGTATGTTATTGTTGAAACTTGGTTGAACTCTGAATTTTCTGATGAAGAGTATTTTAATTGTAATATATTTAATGTGTACCGTAAGGATAGGGATTTTATTTCTACTGGCTGCAATAGAGGTGGTGGTGTATTAATTGCTGTGAAAAAGACAATAATGTCTAATATTGTGCTATTTAATAATAATAATCCTCTTTTGGATCAAATTTGTGTTTTAGTAAAATCACAACGGGGCAATCTTTATAAATATTTGTGTATCATATATCCCGCCAAACAGTTCGGATGATTTATATATGCATCATATTGATAACATTATGCAGTTTTCCGACAAAATGAATTATAATGATAGATGTTGCGTTTTGGGAGATTACAATCGCAATGATATTGTATGGACTGGAATGCAGGACATGGATTATTTTTTGGCTAATAATGTTAATAAAGCTTTTGAAATGCATTTTATTGATTCCTTATTTAGTATTGATCTTGCTCAAATAAATAATGTATTCAATAAATTAGGGAAAATGTTAGATTTGGTTTTTGTTAGTTCGGACATGAAATTGTCAGTATCTGCATGTAATTTTTATTTCTCTCCACCAACTGTTCATCATTCACCTTTGGATATTGAATTTGAATTCCATAATTTTGAAAATGGTTGCCGATTTGAATTGCCTAGTTATGACTATAATTCTTGTAATTATGATTCAATCAATTCATTGATTGTTAATATAGATTGGTTGTCAGTTTTAAATAGTGGTATCGTAATTATTTGTTATGAGGAATTTTTAAAAAATATTCTTAGAATCTTCGTTGACAATATTAAATAAAAAAAGGCCTAAAGTACTCAAATTTCCATGGTATACTAAAGGATTAAAACGATTAAAAAATTTAAGGAATAAATATTATAATAAATTTAAGGCTCATAATAATGCAGATGATGAGTATTTTTATTTACATTATATGCGTGAATTCAATTTTTTAAATAAATTTCTCTATAATCAATATATTTTGATGTATAGTGATAGTATAAAAACAAATCCTAAAAGGTTTTGGAGTTTCATTAGGTCAAGCAATAATAATTCTTCTATCCCTTCATCAGTGGTGTTTTTATTGATGTTATTTCAAATACGTTATCTCAATCAGTTAATCTATTTAGAGATTTTTTTCAGTAGAATTTCTCCAGTAGTCAATTTGCTTTTAATGATGATGATTTTAATCATATTCTGCCATTTTTTGATTTTACTGAATTGCGCATTTGTGATGATAATATAGTTTCTGCGATTTCTAAACTTTTAATAGCGTAGAAGTTGGATGTAGATGGTTTGTCTAAATTTCTTCGTAAAAAGTGTTGTACCGCAATAATCATTCCATTAAAGATTATCTTCAATAAATCGTTACAGTCGGGCTATTTTATTCAGAAATGGAAAACTACGACTGTTGTTCCTGTACATAAATCTGGTCATAAGAATATTGTTTCTAATTGCAGGCCAATTTCAAAGTTATCGAATATAGCCAAGATTTTTGAGTATATTATTTTTGATAAATTGTTTTTTCAATTTAAATCATATATCTGGTAGGTCGACAACGAGCAACCTGGCTGTTTTTACTCGTTATTGTGTTGACCGTTTTGTAAATGGATTTCAGGTGGATACTATATACACTGATTTCTCTAAAGCATTTGATAGAGTGCCGCATAATGTATTACTATTAAAGCTAGTTAAAATCGTTATTCCACCCACTCTAATTAGATGGTTCCGTTCGTATTTAACTAATAGGTATTGCTCCGTATTAATAGATGGAGTTTACTCTGGATCTTATATTCCTGTTTCGGGTGTCCCTCAGAGAAGTATTCTAGGGCCCTTGTTATTTAATATCTTCGTGAATGATATATCTCAGTGCTTCTTACATGTCAGACATCTTCTATACGCTGATGACCTTAAAATTTTTTATACTGTGCGTTCAGTTAATGATGCTATACTTCTGCAAGCGGATTTGGGTAGATTTGTTGCTTGGTCCACAAGTAATGGTTTACCAATTAATTTATCTAAATGTTTTCAAATGACTTTTCACCGTTGTAAAAATATAATTGTTTCACAATATCAAATTAATGGTAATGGTTTGACTAATGCATTTGAGTATTTAGATTTGGGAGTAATGTTTGACACGAAGTTAATATATACATCTCACCTGGACTATATTATTCCAAAAGCTTGTTCTACTTTGTACTTTATACGTAGAAATACGGGCCAATTTTCAGATCCATGTACAAAAACTATAATATTTTCATCATTTTTTCGGTCAAAGTTAGAATATTGCTGTTTTATTTGGAGTCCTACAGCGGATATTCATATTAATCGTATTGAACCTGTTCAGAAATCATTCTTAAAGTTTGCTTTGATTTCTTTGAATTTTTCTAACCCAATTCCATCGTATAAAAGTAGATGCTTACTTATTTCATTAAAGTCTCTGAGTTTAAGAAGAGAAGAGTTCAATGGGTGTGTGGATTGTCCGGAACTATTATCCTTTGTTTCTATTAATGCTCCGATTCGTATTTTACGGCATTATAATTATTTTTATGTTTGTCTACGTTCTACGAATTATGCACTTAATGAACCACTACTAAAAGCCATGAGACTTTATAATAAATATTGCAATTTACTTGATTTTAGTCTTCCTAAATCGAATTTTAGAAATTTGTTATATACTATAATTAATTAAAATTTCAACTAATGTATTAATTTATAACGTATTATTTTAATTTTTGTATAAGTAATTCAATTAATTTATATAGTAGTTTACATATGTAATTTAATATGCTAGTCTGTAAGGATTTTTGTCCATAGGCGTAATAAATAAATGAAATATTTAAAATTTCATCATGGAGAGATATACGCAAGAACAACGTGACTAATATAGAAGGCGGATCAATAAGTCTGTAACTTTTTGAATGAAACACAGTTTTTTTTTGCAAAAAAAAAAATTAGTTTTCAACATAATCTCCTTTTAGTTCAATATACTTAGTGCAACGTTTCTCCAATTTTTGTATCCAATCCAAAAAATAGAATTTTTCGAGGTCCTTAAGGTAGGCATTGGTTTGAATAATAATTTCATCGTTGGAGCTAAATCACTTTCCAACGAGCCATTTGTTTAGGTTTGGAAATAGTCACTGGGGGCTAAATCCGAAGCACACGCGGCACCCATCTGGCAGATAGCTTTCTTAAACCCAACTGATCATTTAAAATCGAAACAACACTGTCATATGAAATGCCTATGGCATTAACCATCTCACGCACTTTTACTCTTCGATCGGCCAACATCGAATCGTGGATTTTTTTAAAATTTTCGGATCTCATTTGGCCGTCCAGAACGTTCAGCGTCATTTGTACTTGTGCGACCACAACGAAAGTCAGTAAACCATATTTTTACCATTGAAATCGATGGTGCAGAGTTCCCATAGTATTTATCAAGTTGTTCCTTGGTTTGATTGACGGTTTTTTTTTTCGCAAAAAATAATATTTAATGAGCACTCGAAATTCACTTTTTTCCATTTTTAAAAAAATGCACGAGGTTTAATGTTTTCAACAGCTTTTAAACGCACAGTAAATGATGGAACTTGCTCAAAATTTGACAGTAGTCTATTAATAGGTGGTACTTGATGGGAGCAGTGTTGTATTTCATATAACTAAGAGGGTAGTTCGAAAAGTCTCGGACTTATTGAGGCGCCCTCGTGTAAGGTTTGTTTTTGAAAGAATCTATAAAAGTTCAGATACCAAATGGCCGTCTATGGGGATTGATCGTGAATTTCGTCGTGATGCCGCACAGTGGCGCCATTTGAGTTTTTTTGTTGAAAAAATCTTATCTTTGGAACCGAATACTATAATTGAACAATTTAAACGGCATATGATAGATAACTGTTCAGCTTGTGAAATAAGCGTTTGGAAGAGGTGCTAGGCGTTATAGGTGCTTACTTCTGGGTTATCAAAGTTAAAATTTGTAGAAAAATCAATTTTATGGTAAGTAAAAAAAATTATTTTTCAAATTTTTAGATTGGTTTTATTTTTTTTAGGGTTTTTTATGTTTTAAAATTATAACCACACAAATTGAAAAAAATAAAACCGGCTTAAAATGCAAATTTAAAACTATTAGATCAAACTAACTGTCAGTCAAAACTTATAAGGGATGCACGCCATACAATTTCTGCAACCATGTCTTTTTAACCTTTTTTTACTTGTAGAAGCCAAACGGGCACGTACGGGCAGATAAAACCTTTTGCATTATGTAAAGGAATAATCAAAGGACATATTTTGAAAATATGGTAGAGGTGAAAAAATATATTATTTTTTATTTCCCGTCAAAGTTGAAAAATAGTGGAAAAAAGGTATAGTTTTTAAATACTGATTTACCTAGAGAAACAAAAAGCAAACAGTACATTTTTTTTATTATTATTCATTTAATAAATACATCAATCAATTGGGAAAAAGATGATTCGTTACCTAGTTTTCGTGACATTACACCTGAAATCGCACCAAATTAACTAAAAATGGTGTATTTTTTGAAAACCGAAAATCGGCCAACTTTGAACGGTTATGTCGTCTAAACTAAACATCTGATATTATTAAGAGTAGCATATTTGAGATCGTTGAAAAGTTTCATATAATATGGGTCTATTTAAAATTTCGTAGGCGCACACGAAAATTTTGATTTTTGCAACCGCGTTTGCTCTACGGGCGCAACTGTGTGCTGACCGTCATGGTTTTTCAGTGGGCAGGTAATTCGTCGTGCCGTGGACAAATTTGAGCGTGTGTAAACTCTTTGGGCCTTAAGCGAACAACCAGGCAGATATTATTGCGGAGCGAAATATCTCTTGGGCGCCATCAGCTGAATTGCGTATCGTCAGACTGTCAACCCGGCCTATTTTACGGATGGATTCGGGACCACATCCATATAAGATTCTTGTGATGCAAGAATTGAAGCTGGGCGACCTTGGACAACGTCGTGAGTTCGCCAATTAAGCGAAGGAAACATTGGCCGGACTGCCGCATTTTGGACAAAAAAATCATCTCGGACGAAGCACATTCTTGATTCAGCGGCTATGTCAACTAGTACATTGACGTTTCTGGAGCAAACACAATTGGTGAGTGTTTTGTGCTGCTTGTGGGATGGCACCTACATCGGACCTTATATCTTTCGAAATGACAAAGGAGACCCCGATATCGTCAATGGTCCTGGGTATAAATATAATCTGTGGCCAGACCTCGACACAATCAATACATCGAAGTTGTGAGGAAAAAATTTGACGACTGAGTCATCTCACTGTCATCTCCCGATAATATAAAAAATCCAACGAGTGTTCGAACTCACGGGCGATGTATTAACACCATTTTGTTACACGGTACATGTTCTATTTCTATTAACACATTAGTAAATGTTACATTGGAAAATAAAAAAAATATTGTCTTTGTGCTCAAGGTTCTTTTGCTATTGCACTTTCTTTTTTCTTACATCTGCTTTAACATTAGAAGTAATATTGTTAAAATAATTAAAAGCAATATTTAGCTTACTGAAATAATTGTGTTTGTTTTGTGATAAACAGAACGACGAATAAAAGTATAGAATATTATAGAGAACCTATTGCACTCGTTTTCCGCTCTCATGTAGAGAGTCTGTGTAAAAGAGCATAAACGACTCTTATTCTCTTAATAGAATATTTCCCACTGAATGCACCATTTCGACAATGTTATTACATAAAACAATATAAAAACCATAAATGTTTCAAAATGCATCAATGTTTCACATCAAAATTATGAATGGACCAATACAAATCGTTTCAGGAGTTCTCTATACTATTAAATACTCTTTGGCAACGACGACTTGCTTGTTTGTTTGCTGCCGCTATATCGATACCATCATACTTATCTACAGGCAGAGACTATTGTTGTTCAACAACCACGTATGTGTTGCTAACGCCGTATGCAGTTTGCATGTGTTCACTTTGATAGATTGCTCTACCCTTGCCTATAGATGTTAACACATAAATAATTTGTAAAATAGATTGTATTTTTAAAGTAGACATGCAAGACATACATTGGTTGAATCCCATATTGACCTCAAAAAAGAAAACTTTTTTTTTTTAAAAACAAAGTAGAAGTGGTGACTTCAAACGCCAGTAGGGGACTTCGCAAAACAAACAACGTTTGACATCTCCGTAATCACTATTTTTAAATTCTTTATATTAACTTCACCTGTTTGTATGCATGCATGCCGAAAAAACGTTGGATTGATTTTTAACCCTTTTCCGTGATCCAATGGAGCTGAAAGTTCGCAGGTAAACTTCGCTGCGACGACAAAAATGAACTATCGAAATATGTGCGGGATTGGACAAAGGGGTGTGGTGATATATCGGGTTTTTCAATTAGAGTGCTACAAAAGTTTTTTAAATAAAACAAAACCGGTTTTAGATACCAATGAAATTCTTTATTCCTGTGAAAGTACGTTCGATGCCATTATGTATGGAACTCGATTTCTTTCGCATGACCACCACGGGCACGCTTGCAGAAGTCCAGACGCTGAATCCAATTTTCGACGGTTTTCAAGCATAAATCGGCCGATACTGCTGCAATTTCACGTTCGATATTCGTACGAAGTTCATCAATCGACGCTGGCTTGTTGGCATAGACCATAGACTTGACGTAGCCCCACAGGAAATAATCTAACGGCATCAAATCGCACGACCGAGGCGGCCATTCGACTGGGCCATTTCGTGAGATAACATGTTCACCAAACTTGGTTTCCAATAAATTGATTGTGGCATTCGCTGTGTGGCTTGTGGCGCCATCCTGTTGGAACCACATGTCCTCCAAGTCCATATTATCCAATTGGGGCCAAAAATATTCGGTTATCATTGAACGGTAGCGATTCGCATTCACAGTAATGTGCCGGTCTTGATCATCACGGAAGAAGTACGGCCCAATGACGCCACCGGCCCATAAACCGCACCAAACCGTAATTTTTTCGTGATGCCATGATGACTCATGGATTACGTGTGGATTTCTGTCTGACCAATAACGCATATTTTGCTTATTGACGAAGCCATTCAGCCAGAAATGAGCCTCATCGCTGAAGATGATTTTCCGATGAAAATCCGAATCATTTTCAAGTTGTTGCTGTGCCCAATTCATGAACATACGACGCTTATGGTGGTCAAGCGGCTTCAGTTCTTGCGTCAATTTGATCTTGTAAGGATGTAGGCCAAGATCTTTTCGCAAAATTCGCCACAACGACGTCACAGAGATGCCCAACGCTTGAGAACGATGTGTGAGAGACACATTTGGGCTTTCTTCAACTGAAACCTCAGCGGCAGCAATATTCTCGACACTACGGGCACTTCTTTGTCTCACTGGCACGGGAACATTTTGTACTGTGCCTGTGTGTTCAAATTTTTCCACTAGATGCTCAATTGTTGATCTGGTAGGACGATTATGACGACCATAAATTGGACGTAGCGCTCTTAAAGTTGAGGCCACTGACTCCAAATTTCGGAAGTAAATTTTAATAATTTCGACTCGTTGTTGGCTCGCTATCTTTCCATGATGAAATGGCAAACCTTACTGAAGAGAAATGTCAAAAGAGCGGGAAAAAATATGGCGTCGTTTGCTGTCCCTATCGATTTACTTTTGTAGCGTCTCTGTTGAAAAACCCTTTATAAAGAATTTATAGTCAAAAACTATGTTTTCTTCGGTTTTTTTTTTTTTTTTTTTGGTATTGAATTTCTTATTTACTTTTAATACGATATTTGGGCAAAAGAAAAATATATTTTCCAACTGAATTGAAAAATGTACTTCAACTTACAGTTATCGAACTCGGCTTCGGTAACAACATTTCAGTTTCAAATGCCAAAGCAACCGCGATTTTAATTTTATAGAATCTGACAGCAAGTGCTTCAATTCAATATAAAACCCCACATTTGACATATTCATCTCGTATTAAGTTCACCACAACTGTGGTGCTTTTTTTCACCACTACTTTTAACATCGATCCCCATTCTCATTGTTACGAGTATCACAGTCACCACACATCATCACGCCAACATTCGATACTGGTACTCAACACAGCTCGTGTGAACCAAACGGAAAAAACCGAAAAATATATGCCGGCATTTAGAAAACAAAATAAACAAACAGAAAACCCCAAAAGCACAAAAGAGCATAAATAACAACTTCTTGTTTTTTTTCGACTTTCACTTAGAAAGTTCTTCTTGCGGTTATGTAGATGTGTTTTTCATTTAATCTGGCTGTTGTGGGTTTTGCGATGATGGTGGCGGCGATGAGATGGTAGTAAATTATGTTGTTGTTATTGTTCTGAGCTGCTGTGGTAGTGATTGATTTCGGGTTATTGTTATTAAGGAAACAATACAACTGCATCGTAGCACAATCGCACACACACACAGACACAAATACTTGTGACGTATACATATACGTACATACATACATACGTGTCTCGGTGTTGTTTTGTTTGGATTTTGTTTTTAAGTGAAAATTTATACGACAAAAATCTTCCGAAAGAAATTGGGTCAAAAATGTTTTTTAACCAGCAATTGGTTGATCATCGTCATTGTCGGTTTGTACCTCGCAGCTTGTCCGTCCATCGGCCTGTGTGACTGTTTGTACTGTCTCGCATTATTATCAGTAATTGCTGAAAATGAAACAACAAATTGGGTTGTCTCATGAAATGACGTGATCTATAATAATTCGTGTGATTTTCGTTGTCGCAAAGGCGATAACCATTAAATTGGGGTTAAACTTCTAGAAATAGAAAGTGCTTCCTCGAATTTTGGTTTGTTTCGATCTTTGATTTGCCATAGCGATTGATAGTGGATTAGCGAATAAATACACATATGCGTCTTCCGCATGGTGCGTAGGGGGGAATCGAGTTTGCAAATTTGCGATTTGTTGCAAAATCTTATAATAAGCGAAGCAAAAAGCTAACTTAAATTCTTCGATAACTCTTATAGTTATCGAGAAATATCGGAAAAAATTAAATTTTACTTTCGTCTATAACAGCTTTTGAATCCAAGCCAACCCTGTTCGTATCAATTCGATCAGTATCTATATAAAGTAAATTTGGTGCAAACTTGACAACAATTTTTGGAATTTGGAATTTTACACCTTCATGAGGACATACTCGTATTTTAAACAAAAAAATCAACGAGTGTTCGCACTCACGGGCGATGTGTTAAAACCTTTTTGTTACACGGTACCTGTTCGATTTCTATGAACACATTAGTAAATGTTACATAGGAAAATAAAAAAAATATTGTTTTTGTGCTGAAGGCTCTTTTGCTACTGCACTTTCTTTTTTCTTACATCTGCTTTAACATTAGATGTAATATTGTTAAAATAAATAAAACAATATTTAGCTCATAAACAGAGTGACGACAAAAAGTATTGAATAGTATAGAGAACTTATTACACTCTTTTTCCGCTCTCATGTAGAGAGTCTGAGTAGAAGACCATAAACGAGTCTTATTCTCTTTATAGAATATACCCCTGTCAAATATATATGTATATGTGCAATAATATATCATGTCGAGTTGGAACTTTGAAAACTAAATTTTTTTTTAAATTTTTATTTCATATATTAGTTTATATTTATGTATGTGTTCTTTAAAATTATAAGAAAACATATTTTTTCATTTCGTCTTTAGAACAAAAAAAAGTGTTTGGTATATTCGGCATTGAAAATATTTATATATGCAAAAATGAAACTTAAATTTAATTCTTATTCTTATCTAATTAAAATATGTAATTAATATGATATTGAGTTGCCCTTGTTTGTGTATAAGAACTTGTTGTAGCCTGCGTAGCATAGAACGCACTAAGTTCCTTAAAGTGGACATGTCAATTTTCTTCGATTCCGCCAATATTGCTAGTTTTAGTTCTTTAAGCGTCGTATACTGCTTCGACATTGAAAACTCCTTGGCGGAAAGTATCCCCCAGAGGTTTTCAATTAGGTTGAGGCCGGGACTTATGGCTGGCCACTACAGTAATGTAATATTTCGGGACTTAAACAACTCCGTTGTGAACCGAGCAATGTGGATCGGGGCGTTGTATTGTTGAAAAGTCCAGTTATCTCCATATAATTCGCCAGAAATTTCAATTAAATTGCTGTCCAACAGATCAACGTATGCTTCCGCATTCATTTTAGTTGGGACAAAGCATATTTCTGATTTCCCTCGTGCTCCAAATGAAGCCCATATCATAAGAGATCCACCACCGTGGTTGCGCTTGTAGCACATTTGCCGAGGATGTCGTAAATCCCTCCAATATTTATGGTGACCATCAGGTCTGTCCAAATTAAACTTTTCTCATCACTAAATATAACGGTTTCAAATTCGTCCTCCCAAAACTTGTAGTTTTCTGCAAAAGCAATACGCGTAATGGTTAAGCGTGGCGCTGGGTTAAGCGTGGTTTGGCCATTTTGCTTTGGTACCGAAGACCTATATAGTCCTTTAGCAGTTGATGGGCAGGCTGTCTCGTTAAATTTAGACCCAATTCCACCTTTATTTCCCTACAACTCATATTCTGATTAGCTGCTAAATGCCGAATGCGCCGCTTAGTCTTCTGGACTACAGTTGGGATGCGTCCATTGCGCTTAATAAAACCATAGTTTTCGGGGTCTTTGAGGAAATTCGAAACTGTATTGCGATGCCGATTTACCGCAGCTGCAATATCGCCAATTCCTTTACCTGCAAGTCTCATTCCAACAATTTTTTCACGCTCCTCATCCATAAGTTCACTTCCACGTGGCATGTTCAACTAGAAACAAAACTGTGAATAAAACGTTTCTTAGAATATATTCATAACGATCACTTTACTCACGTACAGAAAGATATTTTATACTAAACACCCGAGAAAAATAGAGTTGTTCACTTTAAAGTGTCCGGAACACGACAGCACATATAATTATTGCAAACTTACAGCGACAATCATAGATAACGGGACTACAAATAAAGTCCAAAAGAGAAAAAAGTATATGATAAAAAGAGAGAGGGATATTATCGAAAAAATTGTATATGGTTGACGTTAAATTATGGTTAGTTTTCAAACGGAAAGAAAAAAATTATTTTTCACATATAAATATTTGACAGAGGTATCAATACAAACGCACAATTTCAACAATATTATTACATAAAACAATACAAAAACATAAATGTTTCAGAAGGCATCAATGTTTCACATCAAAATTATGTATGGACCAAGTTATGACAAAAAGAGTGTAATATGTTTTGAATCATTCGCCAGATGTCGCCAGAGCTTTTGAGTTATACAATTCGTTCCATGAGTTCTCTATACTATTCAATACTCTTTGGCGACGACCACCTGCTTGTTTGTTCGCTGCCGCTACATCAATACCGTCATACTCATTTTCAGACTCAGACTATTGTTGTACAACAACCACGTATGTGATGCTAACAATGTGTGTTGTTTGCATATGTTCACTTTAATAGATTGCCCTACCCGTGCCTATAGCTGATAACACATCAAAAACCCAACACATTTCAACATATTCCCCTAACTGGTTCTCTCCTTCGCCTTTTCCAGCCAGTTGGTAACACCAACGATACGGAGGGATTCTTCTGCCTGGTCTTTCCAGCAGAGTCTTGGTCGTCCTGTATCCCTGCTTCCAGCGGGTTGGTTATCGCAAACCTTTCGCGCTGGCTGATATTTCACAAATTTCGGAGCCATATGTCAGGACATGTTAAATGAGAATCTGGTATAGCTGGATTTTTGTCTGTCGAGAGAGGGCTTTGTTCTTAAACTGCTTGCTGAGCCCAAAATAGTATCTATTTGCAAGCACAATTCTCTTATTTATCTCCAGGCTGCAGTTGTTGTACTTGTTCACGGCAGATCCAAGGTAGACAAATTCATCTACTACAAAATTAAATCGGTTTTCGACGTTCAGGTGTGGACAAACTCGAGAGGTTTGTGAAGTCGTTGACACCATCAATTTTGTCTTGCCCTCATTAACAGCAAGACCCACCTTCGCTAATTGTTTTTCGATTCTTGAAAATACTTCAGTAACTTCTCTCAAATTTCACCCAATGATGTCTATGTCATCAGCATACTCCAGCAACATATGGCTTTTCATGTTAATGGTCTTGTTCGTATTTACTGCAGCTTTTCTTATTATAATCTCCATTAAGATGTTAAAGAGATTGCGCGAAAGTGTGTCACGTTGTCTCAGTCCTCGCTTGATACAGAATGATTCGTTGAGGTCATTCCCCACCCTCCTGAGATAGTCAGACGCTAAATAAATCCAATTTTGTATATGTTTACATTTCAGTGATTAAATCCATTCAAATTATAGTGTGAAAGGCAGGAGTATTAGTTTCACATTAATTTTATTATTTAAATGCGCCGTGAAAAAACGGCCTCTGTAACATATTCTGCAGGAACCATGTATATGCTTGGAACACACTTTCAACATTTATATGTTTTCAAGTCCCAAACTCAGGCGTATTTAAATGCAAGCATTCTCATGTTTGCTGAAAAATATTTATGCTTTTACGTAGAAACATATGCGTGTTTCGTCCAAAACTCTATATACTTACGTGGAAACATATGCGTATTTTCTCCTAAACATAATAATATTTAGAAACGAATTATTTTTTTTGCTTTATTTATTAAAATTAATTTTATCAATATATGTATATCCACACTTATAAATAACATTGTGCGACACCACAAAAAATGATGGGGTTCTGTCAACGAATTCTGGTAGAAATTTTTTTTGGCCAATTATACACGTATCAATGGGGGCAAGACACGTATATTTTTTAAGACCTTTCTACCAGAATCCGTTGACAGAACGCCATCATTTTGAAAAAATCTAATTTTGTCTCACAGTGTAATTAATACAAAAAAATATAATAGTTACATATTATATTAACTTGCATTGAATGCATTACTTTTTTTACGAAATGAGAATCTCCTGCTCTTTTGCTTCTCCCTCCTTTGCTGTCTCTCACGTTTTTCTTTTCAGAAGGTTTCAACTATGCCTTGGTTATCACTATGCGTTGGTACACAAATAAAATACTTATATACAAATCTAGTTCATGCAGACAAGCGTGTATTAATTACTTGTGTTTTTTTATTATATTTCACATATGGTCCGCCATTCCGATTTTTTCACTAGAGGCTCGGGCAGAAAAAGGGGTTCACGTTGTTGTCCTCTCCAGTTTCTTTCCTCAAAATCATTTCTAACTTTGGTAGCACACATAAATATATGCAAAACACATACAAAAAAGCCCAATCAACATCATAAACTATTTACCTATCCGAGCGTTTGTTTATTCTTTTTCACTGATCCAGCCCTTTTGATATCCTCTCTCCGATGAACCATTGACACCTGAATGGCGTCACGAACATTCAGGAACATTTATGAATCACTCACTGAGAGAATAATGAATAAAATACAGATACACACATAGAAGATATAAACACTCGTTGCCCCTCTTTTAATCTCTTGCTCTCGAGAGAGCATAAACGGTGCAACAAACCCGGCTGTATTTGTATCAAAAATACAGATATATTTGGGTCGCAAACACATATGTTATAAGATATTAATCATTGTGCCTCAAACATGTAGTATTGAATAGCAAACACAATGTGTTTGGGCACAAGTATACTATATTTGCGACAAGCTCCAAACACATGATATATTCGCATCCAACAACTACAGATTTTTCAGCGTGTGGAATCCCAAATTTGTTTTTTAATTTTTCATATTTTTTGGTTTGCGTATTTATGCGACTGAGATACTTAAATTATCTTATAATTTAGCCGGAGTTATGTTTCGACTATAAAGTAGTATATGGCAAAGCCAGATCTATCCTTACACTGGTTGTTTTAGATTTTTTTCGTTTATTTCGTTCAGCTTATTAGTTCATTAATACTTTAACATTTCACCAAAAGAATTTCACTAAACTAACCGAGACATATTTGCGATACCTTTCGAAAAATGCTATGAACATTCAAACATTGTAATTAAGAACTTCGTTACGTATTTATTTATACTGTCTTCCAAAATAATTTTCCGCATAATTTACCTTAATGCACTTGACCATATACCTCGGCCTATGGACTTACGCTTATGGTCATATAGACAAAGTTCTATTGCAAAACAATTTGGGTTTTTTGTCTAATAAAATGCATTTTCTGTTGTGCAATTATTGGCTGTAAGCCAACAATTACTTCAAAACTATGTTTAGAATATGAAAGTGCTAAAACGCGTCGCTTTAGACCCAACAACATTCACTCAATTAATAGGCCAATAAGGCACAGCCCATATTACTTTAAAGAAAAGTGGTTAAAAATAAAAAAAACAAGAAAAATAATGAAACGTTTATCCATAGCCAACGTGGGTATCCATAGCCAAGGAAGACAAAACAACAACAGCGAGACATTAATATTCCAAGCCTGTGTTTGAAAGGGGGGTGGGGAAAATATGCAAACAAAGTGTCAAGATCAAGGACGTAGCCAATTTTATACGGTAGTGGGGATATCTGCGAAAGACGAAATTCAGAAAAACTTAAAGGGGTCTTTAATTTTTTTTTTAAATTAGCTCGATTCCGTTTTTCCGGAGTTATTCAATAGCTTCGATACCCTGTGTATAGTAATAACTGTCAAACTACTTAAAATAACCATCAACCGCAGACTCCACCTCTTCATTTTTGGCAAATCGCTTACCACCGAGCAATTTTTGAAGTTTGGAAATAGAAAAATAGTCCGAGGGAACTAACTCCGGCGTATAAGGTGCGTGATGAAGCAATTTGAACTTTAATTCATTAATTTTGTTCATTTCAATAGCGGATGTGTGAACTGGAGAATTGTTTTGATGAAACAACACTTTCTTTTTCGCCAAATGCGGCCTTTTTTCTACAATTTCATAATTTGAGCGCTGCAATAAATTAGCATAATATTTTCCGCCGATGTTTTATTCTTTCTAAAGATAACACAGTGCAACACGAATAAATATAACCATATACGACCACCACTACGTGATAAAAGACCAAAAAAAAATTAGACTCCAGTCTCCCAGTTTTACCCAAAGTCATGCCCTTTTTTGTGTGGGCCTCCAAACATTTGGGCCCTCGGTGTAATTTTTGCAAAAAAGTGATCATTTTGTCAGGCTCATATCTTGCAAACCGTTTGGAATTTTGATTTACTCCCTGAGGGAAAGCTGGGCCCTCGGTGTCATTTTTGCAAAAAAGTGATCATTTTGTCAGGCTCATATCTTGCAAACCGTTTGGAATTTTGATTTACCCCCTGAGGGAAAGCTGTAGCTCTTGTCATTGTGAACATATAAAATCAACCTAAGATCTCAATAACCTAAGATCTCAAGAACATATGAATTTCCCAGGAATAATTCTTATATTGTGGTCTGCGTCCCTTGTTGCGTGTGCTGAGCTTACTGCTTTGCTGCCTGTGCTGCTGCGGTCGGTGAGATAGCATAGTATCTCAATGTTGAAGTAAATGGTGTTAAGAATCATTCCTAGGAAGTTCATATGTTCTAGAAAGTTGTTTACTGAGATTTTTGTAGTTGATTGTGTCCTTGAGTTTTGAACGGTTTGCTACCTATGGACCTGAGCAAGGAAAAAAAGGTTTAAAAAATCCAATGATATTGACCATAAAGGGGAAGTTCTTTTGATTTTATATGTTCACAATTTTTGTTGCTTATGATAAGGGCTAAACCATCCCTCAGAGAGTAAATCAAAATTCCAAAGGGTTTGCAAGATATGAGCCTGACAAAATTATCACTTTTTTGCAAAAATTACACCGAGGCCCTAAATCTTTTGGGCCCATTAAAAAAAAATGCAAGACTTTGGGCAAAACTGGGAGACAGGGGTCTTTTATCACTTAGTGGTGTCCGTATATGGTTATATTTCCATAACTGAAAAAATTACACACAGTGTAATCAATAAAAATTATGCCATGCGCATCCCAAAAAGCAGACGCCATGATGCCCTTGCCGTCTGCGCCTTCTTTAAACACTATTCTCCCATTCCAGTCCACTTCTTTCATTGTTCCTTTGTCTCAGATGTGAAGTGATGGACCCATGTATCATGCATGGTTATAAATCGACGTAAAAATTCGACTTTATTGCGGTGAAACGTCGCCTAACACTCTACTCTTTTTGGCTGCTCTATTGGAAGCCAGTGCGACAAGCATCTTGCGCCCAGCTTTCTCATCTTCAAATTTTCGGTCTATATACGATGTGTACCACTTTTAGAAAAGCATATCATTTCAGCTAACTCACGCACCTTCAGCCGACGATCCTCTAATTCCATTTTGTGGATTTCCTTATCCATGTCTGGCGTGCACACCTCAATTGGTCGACCACTGCGGTGTTCGTCTTGGCAACTCGCACTCCCTCGTTTAAGCTCTGCTATTCAATATTTTACTGTCGTAATCGAAGGAGCAAACTCCGCTAGAGTAGAATCTAGATCGACTTTATTATTGCTTGGACTGAGACCTTTCAAATACAAATATTGGGTTACATAACGGTGACGAATTTTTTCCATGTTTACAAATTCACTGAAATCGTTTACTTTTGATGGCTCAAATAAAAATACTAAAGAACGTGGAGCCTTGAAACTTAAAATATATGTTTTATAAGGTTGCCACTTTGCACACAAATATTTTTGATGTGTTAACATCAATAGGCGCGGGTAGGGACTACATTCATAAAGTGAATACATCCAAACACAGTTTGTCCGACTGCGTTAAACTCCTCCGAAACGGCTGGACCGATTTCTCTGAAATTTTGTGTGCATGTCGGGTAGGTTTCAGAATCGGCCAACATCTATTTTTCATACCCCTAAATGATAAGGGTGACCCACCCTTATATAGAAAACACAGATTTGTCCGACTGCGAAACACAGATTGTGAGACTGCGAACAAAAATACACGCTGTTGTAACGGCAGCGAATAGTTTTCTTGTGTGGGTGTGGAGCACTCACAGAGCAAAGAGAATAATAACGTGGTTATTTGTCCGTATATAAAAATGAGACAGCAACGAAAATTGTGTGATCTTGTGTAGCGTCTGTACGAACATAAATAAGGTATGTATGTACATGTGTCTGTTGCTTTGCATTCTCTTTGTTTTTTGAGCGAATAAAAAAAGTATTAAGTAGTAAAATAATGACACATGTGCTTGCACTGGTCTTCAAATAATTTTAAGTATCAATATTATTTATATGTAACGTCATCATATGATTGAACGCTGTGTTTTACTTTCCAATGTAACATTTACTAATGTGTTCATAGAAATCGAACAGGTACCGTGTAACAAAAATGTGTTAACACATCGCCCGTGAGTTCGAACACTCATTGGATTTTTTTTCCACTCTACTGGCACCATCTATACGTCTGGTCGGCTAGTTTTGGGGCTGCCCTCATTTGTGTAACATGGACATTGATGGTTTGTCGTTTGAGCCTGCCTCAAGAGGTTCAAAGTTCATATCTGCCTTCAAAATGAGTTTAACACCAGTGGTGGTTTATCGGTTTTGGGTAGGGAATTAATTTATACTCCACTAGATAGGTGAGTTAAAACACTTCCATACACTATATACTTTCCATATCTCGAATAAGTTTCGAGATAATTAGCGTGAAGGTAGGGGCATTTTCAACCAAATTATAGTGACAAAACTTCAAATTGGGGTGCAGCCTGATCAATGGTAGAAGTATTTCATAATCTTTGACTATGAGGCACAACTAGTCAGTATCTATAAAATAGTTATACACGTTTTTTCATATTCCAAACCGTGTTGGAGTTAACAAGTCTCAAAAGCTAAAATTTTCACTTGTTATATTCCAATGACCATCGGCCGTAAGAGTATTTTGGCGTCTTCTGAATGTTACGAAAATCGTAATTGCGCAATGTTTCATTGAGGAAATATTTCATTTTATGCCGAGACATGTCTCCAAACGATGTTTACGCAAGCAAACAACCTACGGTTCGAAATAAATTATTCCTGGTATTTCTTACATGCTTCAGAAATTGTGCAAACATTTCTATAATTGCAAAAAGCGAACATATTATGCTTGATGCGAATTCAAATACAATCAAATTATGTTTGAAGTGAATTATATTATATTTCATTAAGTCGTAACAATTTTAGTTTATTTAATATTTTTTTTTGGTTTCTTTGAAATAACTATATTATTACACGAAAGTTCACAATTTGGAATTCCTATACTGAAAGAAAAAGCTTCATAAAATTTATGACTTCCTTCATCAATTTAATAAAACATTTCCTCATTTTTCAACCTACGATACATTTCATTGAATTGATGAAGAACATTTCATCAAAGTTTCATCCATATTTCATAAATAGTGTACGTCGATTCAACGAGAATGTCACATCAAGTTGAAGTAAATTTTTCACCATTTTGATGTAAATTATTTATCAAGTTGGTGTACATATTTCGTCAATTAGATGTAAGGTTGTCATCAATTTTCTGTAAGTTTGTCATCAATTTGATGCAAATTGGTGATCATTTTGATGGAAATTATTCGTTAAGAAGTATTCAAACTATTTGGCCTATTTTTCATCGTAATAACTCCACAGTAACAGGGTATAAAACCACTTGAAAAATTATCATAGCATGGATAATATTGTCTGTCCATTGCACTATTTATTCTTATGTATTTATGTTAAATGTTCACTGCCTTTTTTTTGTCTTTATTTTTCAATACTACGTCCATATGTTTAATCAATCCCACTAGCTGTTTCCAAATTCCAATGACGAAGATTGATGTAAAAAATATCATCAATTCAATGAAGCTGAAACGGATGAAGAAACGCACAATCTTCAAATTGAAGAACATTTTCAGCACTTAAATGACGAACATCGATTCGATGTAAAAATTTTCTTTCAGTGTACGAACCAGCGAAACGATCCTTCGAACAAACGAAACGATTTTAATTACAGAATTTGTTAAGCACGCACGCGGAAATATCACAAGCAGTGTTGCCAGTTTAGCATTGTTAGTGCAATTCTAGAATTTTTTTCCTAGATTTCAGAATTTTTTTCGAAGAAGAAATATCCCAAGTGCGTTTTACACTTTGTTGGGCAGTTTTCTCAAACTGTTGACATTTCTCCTTTAATATTTAGCATTTTTGTTGTTAAATATAATTTTTATAAATATATTTTAAATATATTTTTGTTTGACTATTTTTGCGGTTAAGTAGGAATAAACCCCAAACAAACGTATATTTGCAATGAAGAATTACAACATAACTACACGCCGCAAAAACCGGTCCCGCAAAAATATGAAGGAACCATGTATATGTTTGGAACATCCATATACTTACGTGCAATTGTTTCCCTAAATTTATTATTTTGTTTTCAGTTGATGTATGATACATTCATACTACAAACCGACAAGGTCAGGAACATTTTTATAATTGAGAAATTTTTTGTTTTTGTTGGAATAATAGACAATTCAGTTAAGCACACTCACTGGCATGACTACTTTCGAACTCCGTGACATGTTCATCATCAGAAGCCCATGAACTGTGCCTGTATTAATACCTTCGGGTTTTTATGCTTTTTTGTTTCTTTGTTGTCTGTCACGATATTGTTGTCAGCAGGCCACACAAACAAAGCCACATTTGGGTCACAATAATATAAATTATAACCTATTGAGCGTTGTGTTTCATAACACATAGCAAACAGAATGCGTTTGGACACAAGTATACCATATTTGCAACAAACTACAATCACATTATATTTGCAAGACAAATAACAAAAAACTGCAGATTTTTTTAGCGTGTACATTTAATTATTGTACATCTGTGTTATTTATGTCACTTTTTTGTATTGGTGGAAACACGAAAATGTAAGAAAGGAAAGACCAGGTAGAATATTACCTTCGAGAACTTGGTGTTACCAAAAAAAAATGGTTTCCCATTAGATCTCATGAAGAAATTGGGGAGAGCTTCTCACAATCAGTGAGCTGTGCGCTTTCTAGTTATATACTCACTTATTTGGACCTACAGTTTAACACCGGTTCTGAACGGTATTTTGAGAAGCTTTTTCATGGCTAAGTACTCGATAGTGCCGCCATCACCTTGCGAGGTGACCGCGGCCGAAAGAAATTTTAGGTGGTCAGAGCAGGGATCGAACAGGGGATCTCAAGAACAAGAGCCGCCACACTAGCCATTGCACCACCGACGGCCACTCTTGGTCTTACCAACTGGAGGAGAACAACTAAAGATCGATCCCGTCGAAGAATCATGTTATCCCCATTATGGTAAGGCCCTTGACCGCTCTAGGTTCTTTGAGGCCAACTAAAAAGGTAAATAAACTATTCATGATGGGATGTTGAAATTTTGGCAAAATATGTTACGGTTCCAGCTATTTAACATACATTTTTAATAGAGTTTTCGCTATAGAGCGTTTAAGGATATTCAAGGATAATATTTTAAAAGGACCACTTGTACTTGCTCATTGAAAAGTCTAATAAAAGTTTTGTATATTGTCTTATACATAGGTGGCGCAAAAGTAAACATCCGATGTTTTTTGGCTGTAATTTAAAAAAAAAAGAAAAACTTTGATTCTTCGTGTGGATTATATTTATTTGGTCTTTTATTTTTTTTTACATCAAGTCGAGAATATGATGTCATGTAAATGGCCGCCGCCACAGTTGATTGTCATTTGAGCCCTTTTTATGGCATTTTCCATCAGTTTGGCCAAAACTTCCGGCGATACGTCCTCACATTTTTGACGGATATTGTCTTTAAGAGCTGCAAGAGTCTGAGGCTTGTTGACATAAACCCGGGACTTCAAAAAGCCCCACTAAAAGAAGTCTGGAGCGGTCAAATCAGGCGATCTTGCTGGCCAGTGCAAATCGCCAAAATGGGAGATTAGGCACCCGGGAAATGCATCCTTCAGCATATCGGCTGTGGCACGTGCAGTGTGTGCCGTTGCACCGTCCTGTTGGAACCACATGTTTTCCAATCCCAATTCATCAAGTTGCGGCAAAAAGAACTCGTTGATCATTGCTCTGTAGCGCCCACCATTCACAGTAACCGTTTGGCCCGCGACGTCTTCGAAGAAAAAAGGTCCGATGACTCCTCCAGCGAAAACAGCACACCATACAGTGACTGTGAGCGGGTGTAATGGCTCCTCGTGGGTTACACGCAGATTTTCAGTGCCCCTGAAGCGTAAATTTTGCTTATTTACGTACCCGCTAAGGTGGAAATGGGCGTCATCACTCATGATTATTTTTGATGAAAAATCATCTTCCTCTTGGTGGTGACTAAGGATGGCTTGAGCGTATGTTAGACGCGGTCAGCAGCTAACAGCTGATGCACCGTCTGGACTTTGTACGGAAACATCTTCAAATCTTGTACCAAAATTCGCTGTAAAGACCGTCGACTGATACCCATTTGCGTGGCACGTCATCTGGTCGATGTCGACGGCGCATCCATGACATCCTCGGCTACAGCAGCAATATTCTCTGCAGAACGGCTACTCCGGGGTCTGCCACGCGTGGCAGCATCTCGTGTTGTGCCAGTCTCTTCGAGGCGACCGGCTAAACGTCGCAGTGTTTCACCAGTAGGCGTTGGACGGCCAGGAAATCTGACACGAAATTCACGTTGTGCCAAAGTCACCGACCGATTATTGGTAAAATAAATAGTCAGCAATATTCCGCGTTCTGGAGCAGTGTAGCGTAACATTGTTTATTAACGTGTATTTCGCATGTGTTTACTACACAAATGTCAAAACAGAACTGACATTAGGGTTCAATCGCAAAATTTATAGCATTTTCTGATAGGAGAATTACTTTTGCGCCACCTTGTATATACTTCTCTTATATATAACAGTGTCACGCGGTGTAATAAATAGAATGGAGAAAAAATTACTATATTCTTTTTTACTGCAGAATATTTTTATAGAATTTCAGAGTGAAAGATAGTGGCAACAACCTCAGTTAAGAAATATTTCAGTTGTTACCATCAATTTTTCACTTGCCGCATATATATTTCATTTTTAATTCTGTTGAAACAACTGGATTTTAAGAAAAAGTCCCGAAATTCAATTCAATAGTCCCAACCAAATTTTGCTGTGATATCAAAATTGTTTATCCCAGTTTTGAGTAACCGAAAAACCATCTATACTGAAGCCTAATCTTTTGGTTTGTTTGAAATTCAATTTAGCAAAAATTAAAGCATTTCAATGTTCCAGTATAAATTCAATGAGTTAATTCTGTGCATTACCACCGCTTCTACTCACCTGCTGCCGCCACTACAATTTCTAAGCAAAAGTACATGTATTTGTATTTTTTTTTTGGTTTTTAATAGAAAATTTAAAATAAATGTCAATCGCTAGTTTTCTGCGAAGTGCAGAAATCAAGTACAAATTAAAAAGTGAAATGTTAGAAAATGTAAATACAAAAACAAAACGATACGAAACAAGTGAAGAAAAACACTTTTCCACATACGCGCTGCTACTGAAAACTTGGCACAATGTTAGTTTTCCATGCAACGTGACTTGCTTACACACACAAGACCTCTGGACACTTCTGGCTTAATCCAAATGAATGTGGCCAAATGTATGCTAATGCATGTTGAGGTGTTATTGTCAAGATAGCACTGAGTAAAGAAGGGGACATCACGTCGCTAATGCCGGCGATAAATTTTGTCGTATTATTATCAATGCAGACAGTCAGTCATTCAGTTGTCAATTGGCATGATTAACCATCTTGATACCATCTACACCACAGGTTCGTATCTCTTATAATTTATATTAATAAGAATTGTGTAAATGAAATTAGCAGAGGTTAAATTGCTAGAACAATCAGTTTCAAGATATTAATATAATTCTCCCGTTAAGAGAACTAAGGAAGTTACTTAAAAATCTTTTATATATTTTTGCAATTCGATCTTAGATTTGTTTTCATTTGCAGATTCGATTTATTTTCTCTCAAATATTTTGCAGTTTGGCTTAGTACGATAATTAACAATAATTTATACCAGATTTTAAAATGTATTAATTATTACAGTTGTTTGCCAAAAATCATTACCTTGTTCAGACCGTTCAAATCTTCCACTGGGTTTAGACGGTTGATTCCTTGTGAATCAGCTCTGTTATGCTTCGAAGTCTTTGTGTGAAAAAGATCCCCAGTTTGCACTTTTGATGAAGGTCATTGTCCAATCACATAGTTTCACTCGCACACGACTCTGTTACTATTAGAGCAGTAAATTTTTTTAAGTGCAATCTAATAACTTCTATATTCTAATGGAACAGAAAAGAAAACAACGTTTGTTTTGCAACAACATTTAAAAATAAAAATAAAGATTTGTCATTTTGAAACAATGATCCTGATTCTTCCTTACTACGCCAAGTCTCGTCGACGACTCCCACATCTCTGGGTTATCTAAATGGCCAAAAAGGGCGGAAGATGATATCAATTGGCGAATCGCTAGACTTCCTGCTTAACACATACTTTCCAGCCAAATGGTGCGGGCATATGTGATCGGAGCCACCGATCAAACACGTCATCTCGACCGTTAAAGGAAATACAGTAACACTGTGTAATTTTTTAAGTCACGGAAATATAACCATTTACGGACACCACTATGTGATAAAAGACCAAAAAAAAAAAGACCCGTGTCTCCCAGTTTTGCCCAAAGTAATGCAGTTTTTTGTATGGGCCCCCAAAGATTTGAGGCCTTGGTGTCATTTTTGCAAAAAAGTGATCATTTTGTCAGGCTCATATCTTGCAATATCCTTCAGCGTGTAAGCACCAGAGTCTTTGGAGGCGATCGAGACGCGGAACCGGAAGCAAGGGACTGGGTGAAAGAAATGCTGTATTAGATTGAGAAAATTGGCACATCGATGACATTAAAGCTGCATTTTCTTCATTTTCATTTTGACAATTTTCACCAAACCACAATACCCATGGAAAAATGGTACAAATGCAAAAACTCGACGCATTGCTTGCAGAGGTAATATCAATTTTATTGATGCATTGTTTTGCATTCCTTTTTTGATTTCTTTTCTAATTCATTTCAGGTATGTTGGTGGAGTCACAAGATCACCCTGTATGATGTTAATGAAGTAGTTGAAGAAGACAAAGCTGATGATGGAGGGCAGTCTGGAAGCAACGTGCCTGTGGACACCATAAGTTCTGAATCATAGTCAGATTCAGAAGACAATTTGGATCCACAACTTAAGAGAGTGCGACTTGCAAGTCCAGGGCCATCAACATTATAAACATACTAATCGAACATTTTTTTTTTATTATTTTTGTAAAAAACAAACGAAATTAATAAATTTTCGGGAAACTTTTCTCTTTTGCGGAGACCTAAACGGTATTAAGAATCATTCGTAGGAAGTTCATATGTTCCATAAAGTTGTTTATTGAGTTCTTAGGTACATTTTTGTGTTGGATTGTTTCCTTGAATTTTGAACGGCTAGCAAACCTATGGACCTCAACAGGGGGAAAAAGGTAAAAAAAATCTAATTTTTTAAAGCTTCTTGCGATTTTTTGCGATGACGTTTTTCTGATTTTTTATGTTCACAATTTTTCTTCTTTATGACTACGGCAACAACTTGCTCTCAGAGAGTAAATCAAAATTCCGAACGGTTTGCAAGATATGGGCCTGGCAAAATGATCACTTTTTTGCAAAAATTACAACGAAAAAAACTGGGAGACACGGGTATTTTTGTTTTGGTCGTTTATCACGTAGTGGTGTCCGTATATGGTGTTTTTTTCGTGTTGGTAATTTGTAATTTAAAACATGTCTCTATATATCTGTAGCACTACTAAAAGAATTCACAAAATAAGCTGCCAGGTTTCAAATATATAAATTTCCCTCGCACAATACCTCGGCTATGCCCGTTTGAAATTTCATCTTGATTAGATCAGCCGTTTAGAAACCACCAAATTATTTCCATCTTTTTTTCCAAAAATCCTACACTGTGCCTAGGCGGCATAGCACCAGTGTAGTTACAAATTGGACGTCATATTTTACAAGATCAACGCTGGGAACGGAACTTGATGTCCCATTATATCACAACGGTCCTCTTTCGACTAAGTGTGTCTATAACCTCATATAGTATCTGTGTCCTACAATGGAGTGTAGATGGCATTGCAACTTAAAGTGCTATATTTTGATATTGATTGTGACAGAGTGGAGCAGGAGATTTCGGGAATGAAATTGTTGGTTTAATCGATGACCACCTCTACAAACCCAGATTCGACATGAGGGATGATACTATTTTAGGCACAGTGGGTCGCATTGGACAATTTTTGGGGGAAGATAATGGCATACTCATCACGAGCGCTGGAACAGGGGGAAGGACAGTTGCGATATTAAAGAACGAATATGGGATGAAGATGGGGAATATTATGGGCGGTATGTGAGCATATATCTCATTAGAGATCCGTCGTCAGGTATACGGGAGGAGGACGACGGACTAGTGGGTGAATTATTCGACGAAAGGTTAATTGAGGCACCCACGAGGAGGATATTGGACACGGGGGCATTTGCAAGCCCCCAGAATCTATGGCTTACCTAAAATTCATGAAAGGGGAATCATTAGGGACCTATGTGCTCATCCGTGAATGCTCCTGGTTATGCACTGTGCAAATTTATGGCTGGAATACTCGAAAATGTGACGGAAATCTCTGAGCGCAATGTTAGGGACGCAATTGATTTCGGATCCGGGATGGGGGATTTGGGAATAGACCAAGACGAAATACTAGTATCGTTTGATGTGATCGATCCTTTTCCCAGTATACGCATAAATTTGGCATAATGGGCCATAGGGGGGAAATGGGGTGGAATTGCGTATTATTTTTGTGGAATTACTGTCGTTTTGTGGCAAGCGGACACGTTATTTATATGAGGACAGATTTTATGAACAGGGAAGGCGCATGCCTGTGGGTTCTCCAGTGTCACCGTTAATGGTTGATATTGTAATGGAAGGATTACTTGAAACGAACCTCAATACATTAACTGAGGGGCCGAGAATTATGGATAGATGTATGGACGATATGTTTGTGATTGTTGGGAAATCTTTGGTGGGGGACGCGGGAGGGCACTCAATTCTTTCAATCGACGACTTTGATTTACAGTAGAGGCGACAAGGGGCCAACGACTACCGTACCTCGATTGCTTAGTTATGGGCCAGGATAGAAATTTAAAAGTTGACTGTCGTCAGGACGACTGATAAGTTGTTATTCTGAGCATCCTGGAGGGACGATAATTGATACGGAAAGGAACTTCGTTAACAGACTGCTGGGAATAGGCGACGTGGAATTTTTAGTGGACAAGAGCTTGCTGCAAAGACTAGTCGTATACTTTTTTTTTACCTCGCAATGTGATTGGGTGCATAAATATTAGAAAGTTAATTTTATAACTTTTTAAAACAATTGAGCTAAGGTCGTCTCGTCTGCTCGGTCTGCTGGCCCCCAGGATGTGGAAACATGGCTGGACATTCAAATTTAAGTTTTTTCCGAGATCATTCTTGTAACTACCACAAAACAAATGTTCTATCGGATTATCATTGCCTATTTGTATATTTTGTCTTGAAGACATTTTCATTAGTGTTTCCTTTGGACAATGTCAGTGGTGACACAAATTATGAAGGGACTAATAATGTATATCACGCCGCCCTACTGATTTGTCAGTAGGAAGTCAATAGAAGAAGCCTTTATCTGCTGTCAACTGCAAGGCGTTTGTGTGGATTTCAGGGTTTCAAACAAGTTCAAAATGAAAAATGTATATTTATATATATGTAGTTATGGAATGTATGTCATAAGGTTTTAGAATTTATTTCAAAAAACTTTGAAAATGAGGAAAAGAATATGCTCATTTAAAGGTATTTATCATAGAGTAATATATATATAGAGTTGACATTTCGCTCAGCAAATTTCTGACAGTTGGCCTGATGTGATACATTGGATGTTGATAAGAATTGCTTTAATAATACCAGATAAAGGCAATCGTTCAAACCAACGACGTATGGACCAACTGACTCACTGATGGGTATGGCTATGGATCGACAAGTCAGCAGTGATTCGAAAATGTCCTCCCTTATGTCGTTGGGAAATTTCCACATGGGAGATAATGCTCTATGGGGTTATTGTGTGGGGGCAGGTCCTTGAGAAATCCACCTACTATGCACTACTGACTAGAGTTCAGATAATGTGCATCAGCGATGGTCTACGCTCCACTCTCACGAATGCACTGAATGTAGTGTCATACATATTGCTAGATGACGTTATAGGCAGGCAGATTGCTTTCACGTCTGCCATCATGCTAAGGCAACTCTTGCAATGGGAAATGGTTGTAGTCGGTCATGGTAAAGTGCTGGAATATTCCTGCAGTTGTCGACTACTCGAAAGCGGAACCACTATTCGCTCGGAAATTCAATACTGATGAGGCGGGATATGAATTTCTGCTGAAGAGGGATATATGAATTTCTGCACGGATGGTTCGAAAATCAATGGTCAGGCATGCTACGGGATCTACTCTAGCGTACTAGGGTTGTCTCTTTCACGGAGATTACCATATCATTGTAGTTGGCAACATTTTGGATATTAGATTAGTGACGGACTGGGTGGGGAATAATAGTCCAGCAGCCTTTAAGATATATGTCTCTCTGACATTCAGACAGTAATCAAATCCCTGGAATCGGTATTCCTATAGTCAACATCTGCCCAGGAGTGTCGCCGATCTCTTAACGAAATGACCCAGCAGTAAGATATTCATCTCATATGGATGCCAATTCACGGTAGTATTCCTGGGAACAGCAGAGCAGATGAGCTGGCCAGACTAGGGGGTACCGAAAAGGTGGGACATAGGACTGTCCGTGGAGGTGGAAAGTTTCTGATAGCCAGTGGCTTGGGAATTGGCCAGAAATGATTCCTTCATTGGGCACTCCAGCAGCTCACTACTTCCACGCAGTATGTGCTGGACAATGGCTTTATCGGAAACCTCCGTTAGCTAGCTAGAGTGAGAAGGCGAAACAAATGAGCAGCAAATCAGGTTTAGTAGGTGACTGATGCCACTGAAGCTTATCAAACAATCGGGCATATTCTCTTATCCTTAGAAGGCGGATGAGCCAAACATACGGGCCAACGGCGGATAGAAACTAAATGAAGAAACTCCAGGTTCAACATATTGCATCCTGGTCAGCGTCTGATCCATAAAGGGCGGCGGCAGTAGGTAAAATGCAAAAACACGGTGGAGTGGGTTTAACATAAACAACCACTATTTGTTGACGTCCCCCGCAAACGTTATAAGGACCACGACTTACGGATATGCACAATGGAAACCGTCTCTTTAGGCGTAAGAAACGGCAGTGGAGAAAGCGCGAAAGTGAGAAAATTCAGTCATACAGAAGGAAGACGGAGCCCGAAAATTCTACCAAAAAGTCAAAAACGGAACTAATAGACATGGTTCAGAGCCCCCCCTCTGTAAAGACAAGGATGGAAATCTCATCGCAGATGTGCAGAGCATGTTGGGAATATGGAGAGAGCATTTCTCCGCACTACTAGTACCTGAGATATCCAATGACGATGAGACAATAGATCACGATGTGGACGACGACGTCGATTGCCCCCCTCCTAACCAAGACGAGGTCAGAAGAGCTATTGCCCGGCTTAAGAACAACAAAGCCGCAGGATCCAATGGATTACCAGCGTCGCTGTTTAAGGCTGGCGGAGATGAGCTGATAAGGTGCATGCATCAATACCCGGCGATTGGAGTCTCAGTGTACTATGTCCCATATTGAAAAAAGGTGACCCGAGTATCTGTGCCAACTACCGTGGAATAAGCCTTTTATCCATAGCATATAAGGATCTATCAAGTATAATGTGCGAAAGACTAAAACCAATTATCGTTGACATGATTGGAACATACCAGTGTGGCTTTAGGCCTGGAAAAACGATAACTGACAAAATGTTCACGCTACGCTTCTGGAGAAGAACCACGGAAAACAAATCGACACTTATCACATATTTGTCGATTATAAGGCGGACTTCGATAAGCCCGATACGGGGGAACTCTACGAAGCAATGTCTGAGCTTGGTATTCCTGCAAAACTCATACGCCTTTGCAGGATGACCCTGACGAACACCAAATCCGCAGTGAAAGTTGGTAAGTATCTTACCAAACCTTTTGAAAGTAAGCGAGGCCTCAGACAAGGTGACACCCCATCGTGCGATCTCTTAAACATCTTAATAGAGATTACTCTGAGAAAAGCTGCTGTCAACATGAATAAAACCAGCAGCAGCAAAAATCACAGCAAAAATCACTGGTCGCGTATGCTGATCATATAGATATCATTGGACGCACTGTTAGAGAAGTTAATGCGGTGTTTTCCAGAATTAAGAAGGAGTCAGGAAAAATGGGTCTGACCGTAAATGAGGACAAGACAAAATTAATGGTTTCAACGGGCAGGGCCTCCACACGATTAGACCAAAGCGTGAACGTTGATAACCGTTATAATTTCGAGGTGGTGGACGAATTTATATACCTCGGATTTGCCGTAAACAAAAACAACAACGTCGGCCTTGAGATCAAGCGGAGAATTGTGGTTGCGAATACATGCTATTTTGGGCTAAGCAAGCACTTTAGAGATAAAGCCCTCTCTCGAGTAACAAAAGTCCAACTATACCAGACTCTCATACAACCTGTCTTGCTTTATAGCGCAGAATCCTTGGTCTTATCGTAATCAGATGAAACATCTGTAGGAGTCTTCGAGATAAAAATACTCCGAAAAATGTATGGCCCTATAGTGCACAATGGCGAGAATCGGCGACGCATGAATCATGAGCTGTATGAACTATAGCCCGACATTGACATAGTTAAGCGGATCAAGATAACGCGATTGCGCTGGCTAGGCCGTGTCAGTAGAATGGATGAAAACGAATCAGCACGAAGGGTTTTCGAAACCGAAATTGAAGGAAGGCGAAAAATAGGAAGACGAAGACTCCGCTGGATGGATCCGCTGGAGGGATCAAGTTGACGAATCCCTGGGTACACTTGGTATTGACAACTGGAGAAATAAAGCAAAAGATCGAACTGGTTGGCGAAATATGTTATCTTCGTTTTGTATGGTCCCTGACCCCACGGCGTTGTCCGAGACCGGATAAGAACGTAATAGCATTGGCCAATGCCTTAACAGTTAATTGTTTACAGTAGCACTTTATAGTATAGTAATTAACTTCATAACAATTTAATGTTAGTTTTATATACTATTTTTCGAATAGCGTTCTCATACGCGTCGTGTAATAGAGTTACAAACTACATTTTGGATGAATAACATCGTTATTTTTTAAATATCGTAAAACTCAAAGAAACATTAAAAACCTCCTACTTCAGAGGAATTTTTATTGCTGCAACATGATGACATGATGATAAAACTGATTTTGTTTTTCCTTATAATTTGAAAGCTAATAAAAGCTAATGACTAATAAAATTCCTCATACACATCTATATCACATTCGTGCATTTTTAGCACAAGCGCCTCTAAAGCTTTCGTTAATAGTACAGCAAAAATCGCAAATACACAACCTACAAGTTAGAGCTTTCATTTCAAATACGACGCTAGCAGATGACATGATTGTATCATTTGGAGGATAAAATGTTTTAGCTATTTAGGTGTTCATTGTTAAGTTGTGCCACTTCACGCGTGATTCGTGACTTCTGTCAAAGTCAAAAATGTTCAGTTTGCCTTTTTTTCGCGTAGACCAACACTGAGGGGATGTCCCCTATAAATGCAGTGCATTGCATTGGACTTAGGGAAATGGGATAGGAGTAGGGGAAAAGAGAGAGAAGTACTTGTTAATGTTTGATTTAAACTTGCTGATGTTGTAAGAAGCACTTGCCGGAAGCTTATTCCACATACGGACTGGACTGTACGGCTGAAGAACGAATTGTTTATATAATGCGCAGTTCGATCCAATGGCCAGGAATCCAAAAAGGGATGAGTTTCACTTGAAAACCACGTCGTATGGTTAAATACCCCATCTTTTGGAAGGAGGCCATGTATCTCGGCGGAACACTTTCCATGAAAATACCTATAAAATAGTGAGACACAGCTAACATTTCGTGGATGCTCCAAGGAGGCAACAGTGCTGGATACACTGCTGTCGCCTATTAGCTTCAACGCTCACTTTTGCACGCGGTCTAGAAGCTCCAAGGTGGACGCTGGAGCCCCAGCCCAAATATGAGAGTTGAATTCCATTTTTGCCCGAATATACGTGGTGTATATATTGAGGAGATCGGGTGGAGTGAAAAGTCTTTTACACCACTTTAAAAAGCCCCTGGCACTTGAATGCTTCTTTCGACACGTTGAAAATGTGCCAATTCCAACGAATGTCACATTGTATCTTCATGCCCAAAACAGCAAGAGCTTCCGATTCACCAACATCTAAACCACCCATTGAAATCATTGGCTGGATCGAGTCACCAGTGTGCTTGTGCAATATTCTAGAACACTGTGTTTTGCGTGCATTAAATTCGACTCGGTTTTCCCTTCCCCACTCACTATTGTTTCATCATTCATTGTTCGTATCGAACGACTATGAGTGACAGAAATTACTATCATCAGCGAAGGAGTAGATGGGATTGGTAGTCCGATCCAGGAGGTCGTTGATGAAAATAACAAAGGGAGAGAGGGAGAAAGCACAGAGCCTTGAGGTACTCCCGCATTAATTGCATACTCATCGGAAGAGATACCGTCTATTACAACTCGTATGAAACGGTCTCTGAGAAAACTCGTAATAAATCGACAGAAGTTTCTACCTAAACCAAAAGCATTAACCTTTGACATGAGTGCCTGGTGCCAAACTCTATCAAATGCTTTAGAAATATCTAAGGCCACTATTTTGCTCTCACCCAGTCTATGCACGGACCGATTCCACTGTTCCGTGAAGAACGCCATCAGGTCGCCAGTTGAATGGTTTCTGCGCAACCCATACTGACGATCACTGAGTAGACTGTTAAATTCCAGGTAACTCACCACATGGTAATTTACCATGGTCTCCATCACCTTTGAGAGCGTAGATCATATCGCGATTGGCCGGTAGTTATCGGGATTAGTAGCCTCTCCGTTTTTGGGGATCGGCTGGACCTTCCAACCTTCCAGCGAGTAGGGAAAATACCTGTACGGTATGACAGGCTGAAAAGATTGCGCAGTGGACGAGCAAGCGTCGAAGAACACTTCCTCAAAACTAGTGCCGGAATTGCATCCGGACCCGTAGACTTCCCTACATTGAGCTCCTCAAGGGCCATTGTAACTCCTCGCCTACGAAAAAATATCTCAGGCATGGAGCTAGATATATTTGCGATGACGGGGAGTGGTTGAGAGCTAATCGGCTGGGGGGAGTTTCTGCAAATATTTCGGCAAAGAGGTTAGCTTTTTCAACGTGGTTAGTATATATTATGTCATTATTAACCCTGCTGTTAGATTAGGACCATTTGGTCCAAATTTTTTCTGTTTTCCCTTGTAACTTTGGAACGGTGATATATACTGACTAAATTTTTCTGCTAATGGGGTCTTTTAATAAAACAATGTTATGTGCGAAAATTAAATTTTCTAACTTTATTCAGGACTGAGAAAAATACAAAATGACGAATCTTAGGTTAGAGGACCATTTGGTCAATAGTACATTTTTTCATTACCAAGCGAATGTAAATTCATGTCAAATATTTAGAAGATGTTTTTGATATGTCAAATACTTGCTTTAGAAATTATTGAACCAAAATAGTTACAAAGGCTAAGATAAAATTATTATTTTGGATGAAAATTCCAGTATGGACCAAATGGTCCCTCAACCTAAGATTCGTAAATTTTTTCATTACCAAGCGAATGTAAATTCATGTCAAATATTTAGAAGATGTTTTTGATATGTTAGCGGATGTTTTTGATATGTCAAATACTTGCTTTAGAAATTTTTGAACCAAAATAGTTACAAAGAATAAGATAAAATTATTATTTTGGATGAAAATTGCAGTATGGACCAAATGGTCCCTCAATCTAAGATTCGTAAGTTTTTTCTAATCTAACAGCAGGGTTAATGTGGCCGTCGGTGGTGCAATGGTTAGTGTGCGCGGCTCTTGTACATGAGATCCTGGGTTCGAACCCTGCTCTGACCACCTTCAAAAAAAAATTTCTTTCGGCGGCGGTCACCTCGCATAGTGACGGTGGGTGACACTATCGAGTATATAGCCATGAAAAAGCTTCTCAAAATACCGTTCGGAATCGGTGTAAAACTGTAGGTCCCAATCAATGAGTGAAAACTGGAAAGCGCACAGCTCAGTGATTGTGAGAAGTTCTCCCCGGTCCCTTCATGGGATGTATTGGGAAACCATTTATTTATTTTATTTTATGTCATTATTAATAAAAGTTGGGTTAGATGAAGAACCACTATTGTTCTTAATTCTCTTGACAAATGAATGGATATTACTGTTCTTAATTCTCTTGACAAATGACCAAAAGCTCGTACTTCTCCTGGGAGAAGAAAGAACTTTGGCGCGAGGACGCTGTTCATGCAGGAATTTTCTGCGTCGTGTACCTTGGCACAATTTTATTTAGCTGACTTGCGCAGCATATCAGTAGCTGGATTTTTATTCAATTTCCAATTACTGAAAGCTTCCTCTGTGGATCGGACAGCTTCTTTGCATGCCTGATTAAACCAACATTTATCAGTAGGTTTAATCGAAATTTTCATTGATGGAATGAATATCTTCATTGCCGCTAAAATAATGTTGTCCACCATTTCTGTCGCAGCATTGACATCATCATCTAGAAAACATAGTTTCCAGTTGAACTTCCTGTAAAATTCGTTGAGGTCATCCCAACGAGCTTTTTCGTACATGAATATGGAACGCTTCATGGCGGGCGTTGAAGCGACCTGAAGATCAGAATACGAAAAGAGGCAGAAGCAAGGCAGTGTTCCATTTCATTGAGTTTTATCATCGGAATTCGTGCTCTGTGAAAAATAGGTTCCGCCAGTTTCGTCCATTTTATTGCCTTAAGCGACTATGGAAATTAGTTTTGGAACATAGAGTTCCTTAAGACCCTTCTAAGGGCATCAATATTTTAGTTATAGCAGGAATTTTTTAGGATGGCTTAAATAAATAATTAATTAATCTTAAATAATTCTAATCTATTACATTTACATGAACCTAGAAATATATTAGATGCTAGAACAGCGTGCACCAGGGTGAGCCGTATGTTTTCTTTATGGGTATTGTTAATGTGCCAATTCGCAAGTTGCATAAGATGCATAAAATAATTGCAGGTGTAATTTTAATTTTTATTTACTCCAAGGTCCAATGGTCGGCACCATGGTTCTCCATTTAAAATGTCACCCCTAATTCGGAAATTTCTCACTACACGAAATCAGTAAATACATATTATATATTTCAAATTTGTTATTCAGTTTCTGTTTGTTTTATTTTAAGCATTTATGTCGTAAATTAGGTTAAATTTAGAACACAATAAAAATTTATAATGCAATATATATTAATTAAAAAATAAATACAATAAACCAATATATATGTGTGAATTTAAAAAATACATACATATGTACGAGTATACAGTTTAAATTTGAATTCACATTTATTTAAAATATATTACTTCTCAAACTCCAATTATATTAAAATAAATTGAAATATTTATTTTTATTCTACCGTTAAAATATCATTAAACCAAATACGGTTCATTCGAATCTACGTAGTTTTGTATAATTATATAGTATTCCTTAGTCGACAACAGCAAGTACTGTTTATTTTCATCACTGCTGGTATGTAATTTATTGTATTTTTGTATCAAGGCCAGTCTGCGTTTAGCTGTATCATTAACTAACTAACTACATCTGTTTAATTTTATAGCTGTTTCTTCTTCCCAGTCTTCTAAATATTGTTCCAACAAACCACATTGAATTCCTGACATGCTGAAAAATCTTTGAGTATTGTGAGAAATGAAATCTAAACTTTCGAAGCGGTTTAGGCTTTCATTTACTCTAATTCGTTTTATACGATTATCTACTCCTTTTTTGATTAAAGCATTTACACCCTTCTTTTGTGCTTCATAAGAATCGTCGTGTCCACGATATTTTACTTATGGCTGTGGTCCCAATCGATAGATTGCGGGATGGGAGCTAAACTAAAAAAATTAAACAACTTTTGTTTTAACACTATTATGCTACAACCCACTATTAAGAACTATATTGTTTTCTTTTGCTTTGGTTTGTGTCTAGACTAACTAGATGTCTCACATATGTTGGGAAATTGCTTGTTTAATGGGCAGTTCTCTAGGTGGAGTCTGTAACCAATATTTAGTACATATTTTAGATTTGAACCCAATAAAAAGAAAATTTAGACAAACCAAAGTGCAAGACTGGTTTGAAAGTAAGTACCTTTTCTTATAAAAGTAAATTTTCTTTTACCACAAGTTACCTTTTCTTAGACAACTACATTTCCTTTAAAGAGTAAATTTTTTAGTTTTTGGTTAATGTATGAGAAATTCATACTACAAGCTTACAAGTGCACATATTTCTAATTGAAAAATGGTTTAGTTTTTGTTGGAAATAAAATGAATTTTTTTTTTGAATCAATGTAACTACTCCCGATATAAGTACCTACTCTTAAAAATGTACCTATTCTTGAAAAAGCACCAGTTCTAAAAAAAGTTCGCATGTCTCAACAAAACCTCTTCTTACAAAAATTTCTTTTCCTAAAAGTACCGTTTCTCAAAAATAAAATAATACCTTTTCTTTCCTTGAGATAAGTAGCTCTTCTGAAAATAAGTAAAGGTTCTTAAAAAAAATAACCTTCTCCTAAAACGAGTACCACTTCTTTAAAAAGTACCTGTTCTTAAAAAAGTATTTCTTTGTAAAAAAAAATTCATACTCTTATGGCTTTTTCTTCCAGAAAGTACTTAGTTTTAAAAAAAGTACCTTTTTTTTAAAAAAAACATTAGCGTTTAATAAAAGAAGTACGTCTCTTCAAAAAAGGACCTTTACGGGAAAATATAATACATATTCTTGCAAAAAGGGCCTAAAAACATCATTTTTTTTTTTAAATTTCATGAGGTATCAGGGGACACCCGGTTGGACCGAAGTTCCTTTCGCTATATTATATACTAGTTAATTCCACCACGCCTAAGGAGCCTGTTGGAAAATACTGTAATTTAAATGGATCTTTAAGGAAAGATACTCTTGTAAAATGATAAAGTTTTTTTTAAGAAATTTTGTATTTATTGAATGTTTTTTTAAAAAATTAAATTTGTAGGTCCCATTTTTAAGAATATGTTTTATATTTCCCCGAAAAGGCCCTTTGTTTGAGGAGAGGTACTTCTTTTATTATAAGCTAATGTTTTTATGTAAGAAAAAGCCTAAGAGTATGAATTTTTTTACAAAGAAATACTTTTTTAAGAACAGGTACTTTTTAAAGAAGTGGTACGTACTCTTTTTGGGATAAGGTTATTTTTTTAAGAAAATTTAATTTTTTTCAGGAAGGCCACTTATCTCAAGAAAAGAAAAGGTATTATTTTATTCTTAAGAAAGCATACTATTAAGAAAAGGAATTTTTGTAAGAGAAGGTATTTTTTTTTTGAAGAAAAGCTTTTTTTACGAAAGAACAAGTACAATTTTAGGAGTAGGTACTTATCTCAAGAAAAGTTATTTTGTTTTACTGAAACGTAATCTTTAAAGAAAGGGTAGTTGTTTAAGAAACGGCACTTTGGTGTAAGATAATGTACTTTTTTTTAAGAAAAGGTACTTTTGTAAACAAAGGTACTTCTTTTAAGATACGGTATTTTGTTAAGTAAAAGTGCTTTGTTTAAGAATATTAATAGGTATTTTTTTTGAGAACATTTACTTTTTTTTTTTTTAAAAAAACCCACTTATTTAAGGAAATGTTATTTGTTTAAACTTCTTTCACTTGGGCTTGTCTAAATTTACTTTTAATTCGGTTCAAACTACAATATGCAATAAACAGGCTCCACCTAGAAAATTTCCCATTAAACAAAATGTTTATGTTAGTCTAGACACAAACCAAAAGTATGAGTGTAAGAGTAAGTGTGCTGCCAAATCTAATTCAGGGTTGTACTTCATGGATTTGCCAGTCTTGCGATTTGGCTTTTCTAAATTTACTGGTTATTGGGTTCAAAACTACAATATGTAATAAACAAGCCCCGCCTAGAAACCAAACCAAACCCAAACCAAAAGTACCCAATATAGTTGATAATAATGGGTTGTAATAAAGTAGTTAAAAAAAAATTGTTTAAATTTTTTCATTTAGCCCCCCTCCCGCAACGTGCGATAAGGAACTTCGTTCCAAAAAATAATTTATATTAAAAAAAAATTTTCTTAAAAAGTATATTTTCTTAAAGATCCATTTAAATTATCGCATTTTCCAACGAACGCTTTAGGCGTGTGGGAACTAACTAGTACAGAATATATAGCGAAAAGAACTTCGCTCCAGCCGGGTGTCCCCTGACACCTAATATGATTTTTAAGTAAGATTTCATTTCGCTCAATACCTGCAAATTATTTCTTGGCGCAGAGGGTTCTGCTTCTAGCTACACTTGTAGAAATAATCGTTTAAAAAGTGGTAGTGGTACCATAATTCGCCTGGTGCCACCGAATTGCGGTTGTCACAATCGAAGGCAGGTTGTCACGACAGATTGTAGTTCGTACAACTAAAATTCGGTTGAAATCGGCAATCAAAATTTAGAATCAATTCGGTTGCAGCAACGGAAAAATGCGTTGAGAAACAAGTTTTCTGTGTGCCAAGAATTAAGGTGCATCGCAACAAAGTAAACTTGGGGAAAAAAAAATATTTTTGACAAAACAAAAAATAACACGTTTTCTGAATTTTTACCTTGACTCGAGGACACAGTTTTGATTTGTATAACCTAATAACAGATTTGGTAATTTTGGTAATTTTGTGCAAGTTATAATTTTTGGACTGTGACGGTTGTGGAAGAATTACCCATATATGGAATTATGTTGGGATAACCAAATGTGAAATGAATTCGGTTGTGCCATCATAATTCCTGAGAAATTTTGTATACAGCAACCTAGTTATACATAAATTCGGTAGTGGGAACAACCGAATCGTTTCCAAAGTTGGGTGGTAGAATGAACATAATTTTAAATTCAGTTGTGTAATTGAGAAATTCCAATTCACAACCGAATCAGTTATAATCAATCAATCAATATATCAATCAATCAAACAACCGAGGTTGTTTCAACCGACTTTCCGTTGTGGCGACTAAGTCCAATCGTGACAACTGTAACGTCAATTCGGTGGCTCCAGCCATTTTCAAACAATTAATTCCGTAGGTGCAGTCACGAGACGTGTTCATGACCGCTGATATCTTCCAATAGCTTTGCTGGGTGTCGTACATCAGAGAATAAAGAGGTGATGATATTTTGTCAAGCTGAGGCATTAGATGTTCAGTTGCCTGATTACACTGTTGTAGTCGAAAACTGTATCAACGTTCTAGTAAATTGCATCGGTTAGAGGCAAAGTCTACTGAGTAGATCCGTACCCATTAATTGACTGTAGAATGTCAAATATGTATTTGAAACAATCTTTGAAAAAAATGTTTACCAATTCTCAGATATTCTTGAATTTTGTTTTGGAAAAAAAATATTTGTTTCACTTTTTTCCGCATAACTTCAAGGAACTCCAAATTTTCCGCTCACAAAGTTTGGCAAAATTGTAGCCATGGTAACATGGGACAGTCCTTGGAGATGGAAAGTTTCTGATAGCCATTCACTTGGGAATGATTCCTTCATTGGGCAGTCCAAGCAGCTCACTACTTCCATTCAATGGCAATGGCTTTATCCGAAACATCCGTCAGCTAGCTAGAGTGAGAAGGCGAAACGAATAAGCAGCCTGATTAGTTCCGCGATCACTGATACGTCTGAGGATTGTTAGGTGACCCTGCCACTGAAGCTTTTCGAACTAGTGGACATATTCTTCTAACTTTTGAAGGCGGATGAGCCAATACCCCTTGCCAGCGGCGGCTCAAAATTGAAGAAACCAAAATCTAGTTTCGACTCACCGCATTCTGGTCAGCGTCTGTTCCATAATGGGTGACTCATCCTGGCAGTAGGTAGAATGCAAACCACGGTGGACTGAGTTTGACTCCCGCCACCGTTCTATAGGCAACGAGAATTCACGGAGAATGTAGTTAACGGGCAAACCCCCTAACTGTTGGCGACCTTCGCAATCGTTACAAGGACCACGAGTTAAGGATATATAAATAAATAAATGGATTCCCATTACATTCCATTAAGGAATTAGGGAGAGCTTTTCACAACCAGTGAGCTGTGCCCTTTCTAGTTTTATACTCACTGATTGGGTACTACAGTTTTACACCGATTCAGCACGGTATTTTGAGAAGCTTTTTCATGGCTTAATACTCGATAGTGTCGCCGTCAATATGCGAGGTGACCGCCGCCGATAGAAATTTTAAGGTGGTCAGAGCAGGGATCGAAACCAGGATCTCATGTACAAGAGGCGCGCACACAACCATTGTACCACCGACGGCCACACGAGTTAAGATTATGTACCTGGAATGTGCGAACAATATACAGGATGGATGTCACTGTCCAACTGGCGGATGTCTGCGAAAAATATATAGTTGGCATCACAGCTGTCAACGAAATGCGATGGACAGGATATTCTTGCACCAGAAAGAAAAACTACCATATTTACTACTGCTGCCATAAACGAAAGCAGGAATTCGGATCCGGATTTATAGTTGGCAAGAGACTGTGACACCTAGTTTCAAGTTTCAACCTAGTAATTGAAGGCATGGCCACAATTCGCATCAAAGCGAAATATTTCAACATCTCGATAATTTGTGTGCACGCACCGGCAGAAGATAAAGATGATGAGGTCAAAGAAACATTTTGTGAGCGCCTGGAGGATGTATATGAACGCTGCCCTGACCACGACATTAATATTATTCTAGGCGATTTTAATGCCAAATTGGGGAAGGAAATCAGAGTCTACATGATAGCACTCCCGATAATGGAATACGACTGATAGACTTCGCCGCTGCAAAGAACACGGTAGTTAGTAGCACACGATTCCAGTATAAGAACATTCATAAGGCGACCTGGATATCTCCTGATCAGCGGACGAAGAACCAGATTGATCACTTGGTAATAGATGGCAGGCACTCTTCTAGTGTAATGGATGTACGTGTGATTCGAGGTGCCAATATCGACTCGGATTATTACCTGGTGGCTGCGAAAGTACGCTCAAGACTCAGCAGGGCGAAAAACCTACGGAGCCGAACACAGGAAAAGCTGAATATTAACAAGCTACAAATACCTGAGATATCAATGTCCTATCGGCAGAAGCTGTCTCTCCCGCTAGGGCAGAATAACAACCCCCCCCCCCCCACCACCCGAAGACCCAGACGCGCAGTGGGTCACTTCTCCCATTCTTGGGAAACCGCTGCAAGGACTGAACTTGGCTATCAAAAACCGCAGAAGGATAAGCCATGGAAGGTATGAAAACGATGCTGCCATGAAACAGTCAGTTACAACGCGTGCTGCGGGTGAGTGGTACAAGAAGCTGAGAATAGAGGAAAACCAACCATTTAGGCGGGGAAAATGGCAGTGGGAGCAAAGAGAGAGTGAAAAACCCGAAATGTGCAGGATGAATGGTGAATCCCGAAAGTTTTTCCAGAGGGTAAGAAGATTGAATAACGGGCCTAATAATGGGCTGCCCTCCTGCAAGGACGAGAATGGGAATCTGGTGACTGAGAAGCAGAGTCTGCTCAAAATGTGGGGAGACCACTTTTCAGTACTACTACACTCGGATTCTTCCTCTGAAGATCAGGAGGTAATGATAGTGGAAGATAGTGTAGATTGTACCCCCCCCCCCCAACCAACCAAGGCGAGATTAGAACGGCGATCTCCCGCCTTAAGAATAATAAAGACGCTGTTGCGGATGGCCTACCCGCTGAATTTTTTAAGGCAGGTGGCGGAGAACTGCTACTCCACATGCATCAACTTATATGCGGTATATGGCTGGGGGAATCTGTGCATTGGAGTCTCAGTGCGTTATGTCCTGTATTCAAACGGTGATCCGTGTGTATGTTCAAACTATCACGGTATCAGTCTTGTATCCATCGCGTGTAAGTTCTTGTCGAGCGTATTATATGAAACACTAAAGCCAATTGTTGAAAACCTGATTGGATCTTATCAGTGTGGTTTAAGACCAGGCAAGTCCACGACTGACCAAATATTCTCGCTACGCCAAATCCTGGAATTCCCTCTCGGAAACCAAATCGATACGTACCACCTATTTGTAGATTACAAAGCTGCTTTCGATAGCCCCATACGGGGAAAACTGTACGAAGCTATGTCTGAACTTGGTATTCCGGCAAAACTGATCCGCCTCTGTAGAATGACGCAGACCAACACCAACTCAGCAGTGAAGGCGGGAAGACCCCACTGAACCATTCTGTACCTAGCGAGGACTTAGACAAGGCGACACACTTTCGTGCAATCTCTTCAACATCTTAATGGAGATAATAATGAGAAAGGCTGCAGTAAATACGAACAAGACCATTAACACGAAAAGCCTTATGTTGCCGGCGTATGCTCATTATGTTGTTAATGAGGGCAAGACAAAATTGATGGTGTCAACGACTAGAGAAACCTCTCTACTTGGTCCGCACTTGAACGTTGACAACCGATTTAATTTTGAAGTGGTAGATGAATTTGTCTACCTTGGATCCGCCGTGAACAAGGACAACAACGTCAGCCTGGAGATGGATAGGAGAATTGTGCTTGCAAATAGATGTTATTTTGGGCTCAGCAAGCAGTTTAGGAACAAAGCCCTCTCTCGACGGACAAAAGTCCAGCTGTACCAGACTCTCACTTTACCTGTCCTGACATATGGCCCCGAAACTTGGGTTAGATCGCAAGCGGATAAAAAAAATATGGGAGTATTCGCGAGAAAAATTCTCCTTAAAATATATGGTCCTGTTAAAGAAAACGGCGAGTATCGACGTCGTTGCAACCAGGAGCTATATCATTTGTACTCTGACGTGGGGCGAATCAAATTACACCAATTGCGTTACCAAGGCCATGGAATGGATGAAGATGAACCAGCGGGAAAGGGTTTCGATAACGTACCCTATGGAAGCTGGAAAAGAAGATAAGCAAGACTCCGATGGAAAGAGCTGGCGATAAAAGGCGGAGGGTAGGACCAGTTGGAGAAATATGTTAAAATTTACTTGTTTAATTAATATGTGTAAGACATCTGACCTCATGAGGTTATAAAATAGTTAATGAAAGTAAAAGTTATGTAAGTAGCCATGGTAAAGCTGAACAACTTTTGTGAACATATTAATACAATCTAAACGTGTCTAGTCACCCTGGTTGTTTGGTTGGTTGAAAAGGCTGCAAGACAGCACGCTGTCTATCACACTTAGGCTAAAGGAGCCCATTGTGTGTTTCGTCGTTTCCTCGTTCTCTTCCATGCAGCATCTACAGAGAGTGGAGTTTCTATGTCCTAAACTTAGGGCGTGTTTTCCTACAAGACAATGTCCCGTAAGTGTTCCTATCACTGTGGATAACCTGCTTCTCGGCCAGTTAAGTAGTTGCCTGTGGCCAGAAGACCCTGGCTTGCTTGAAAGTTGAAGTAAGTCTCCACTTGTCGTTGAACCTATTATCGGCCCACTGCCTGAACTGCAAACAGCAGGTAGAGATTGGCATACTAAGACCTTCCCTTGGCGGAAGAACATGTGCCGTAGTGCCCTGTCTAGCTAACGCATCCGCTACGCAATTGCCTGGAATGTCGCTGTGTCCTGGTACCCAGATGAGCCTGATGTCAAAATACTCTGCCATCACCCTAAGTGATGAGTGGCATTCTTTCACCGTCATGGACGTAGCAAACATGGCCTCCAGGGATTTTATGGCAGCCTGGCTGTCTGTGTAGATACATATTCTCCGGAGGGTTCTGACACTACTTTTCAGTAGTTCAGCAACCTCCAGTATGGTCGTCCAACTTTGATCCATCCGTGAAAAATCTGATACTACTGGTGTCCCCTTCCTAGTAGAAGGTAGGGGATACAGTAATCCGTTTTACAGGAATAGAGTTGATCCGGTAATCTAGTCACCCTGATAGCTCATAAATATCACTTTGTATCTTAAAAATGGTAATTTGTATGCGAATGTCATCATTACTCGAAAACGACGAGTTCGATTTCGTCCGAGTAAATTTAGAAAAATTTTTAATTACACTACTTTTAATTTATTCCGATTCTATTTCTCAATGTAATAAACAGTTTCGCAGTTATAAAAAAAAGGATGTTGAAAAAAATATTTTTTTGCTTAAAAAATTTAAATTTTGTATTATAAAAAAAAAATTGTTGCCTGTAAAGTCGGTTTTACGGGCGAAGATTTTACGTGACAACGTCTTTTTCTCGGTAGAATATTTATTGATATGAATATAATTAAATTGCACAATAGGAACAAGGAATTGAATGAAAATAAGAATTGCACAAATTTTAACTATAGAAATATATTTTGTTTAGATTGATTTGATTTTCATATTGATTAGATGTTAAAATTCTTGCTCAACACAGTTTAAATCAAGTTTTCTTATATCTGCCACTTTTTCTTAATATTTGTAATTTTAAAGAATCAATTCGAAAATCAAAACATTTATTCAGATCGAAGGTTCAAATTTTTGCTAAATAAATTTGAAATTAATTAAAATTTGTAAAATAAAAAAAAAACCAATGAGTGTTAGAACTCACGGGCGATGTTTTAACATTTATTGAAACTTATGGTTTAGGAAAATAGAAGTAATTTCAACACCATCTAGGTACCTGTGCGATTTCTATGAACACATTATCAAATGTGACATTATAAACAATAAACATATCCTTTATTATAAAATATAAACATTTCTTTTATTATAAAAAATAAACATTTCTTTTATTAAAAACAAAAGAAAATAATTTACTAACCAAAAAGTATTTCAATTCATCATATTCGCATATCGTTTTTAAAGCCGACCGCAGCTCTCTGTTTCGTTTTGGCTACCTAATTCATATGAAAATTTCTACACACAAACATACACTACACATATCATAAAGCCAAAAAACAAAAAACAAAAAAAACAAAAAATAATACCTTATCCAATGCAGACTGATCTAAATCAATATTCATACACACGCACATATATACGCACATACATACTTGCTCAGTCGTCATATATATGATGTGCCAAAAAACAAAAACACTCACACCACCGACCAACAGCCACTAGAAGCCAGCAAAGCAAATCGTTTCTGGCACACAAGTAAACACACACATCCGCACACACAGAATTATTTATTGAGTGGGAGAGAGACGCAAGGCATTCGGCGGGCCTCTCTCTCGTTCGGTGACTCATCGTAACGTTACCGGGCGTTACACTTTTTCATAAGTGACTCCCAGCCGCAACCTAATTTAAGACGTTGTCACGTCAAAAAAAAAAACAAGAAACATAATAAACAGCAAAAACTGTACATTTTTATTAGTTTGTTGTAAAGTTACTTTCTGAATTCTGACCACGATACCTCATTCTTAATTCCTCAAATTCTCGGTAGTAACCTCGAAGTTGTTTCTGCGCATTAGAGGGCGGATCAATAAGTCCGTGACTTTTTGAATAAAACACAGTTTTTTTTTGCAAAAAAAAATATTTTTCAACATAATCTCCTTTTAGCTCAATACACTTAGTCCAACGTTTCTCCAATTTTTGTATCCCTTCCAAAAGTAGGATTTTTCGGGGTCCATAAAATAGTCATTTGTCTGATCAATAATTTCATCGTTGGAGTTAAATCTCTTTCCACCGAGTCACTTCTTTAGGTTTGGAAATAGGAAATAGTCACTGAGGGCTGAATCCGGAGAATATGGTGGGTAAGGTGCCAATTCGTAGCCCTATTCACGGAATTTTGCCATAGAGACTACACACGTCTGTTTATGGTCAATTGACAGCAAACGCGGCACCCATCTTGCAGAAACCTTTCTTAAACCCAACTGATCATTTAAAATCGAAACCACACTGCCATATGAAATGCCTATGGTATCAACAATCTCACGCACTTTTACCCTTTGATCGGCCAACACCATGTCGTGGATTTTTCGACATTTTCGTGTGTATTGATCTCAATTGGCAGTCCAGAAGGTTCAGCGTCATCTGTACTTGTGCGACCACAACGAAAGTCAGAGAACCACTTTTATACCATTAAAATCGATGGTGTAGAGGCCCCATACTATTTATCGAGCTTTCCTTGGTTTGATTGAATGTTTTTTGTCGCAAAAAAAATAAAAGCGGCATTCATGCAAACGTGAAAGCCGACAACTTTTGCTCAGCGCAAGTTTCCTCGCACCGTTGCGTGAGGCACCAAGTAAAGTTGCTAAGCGTATTTGTGCTCAAAACCATATCAGCTGACCAAGGTGGATACATAATTTGGTAGCAGTAGCAATTGCATGTAATATGTCTGTGTTCTTTTTCTACTGTTCTAGTGCTATCACCTTATTTATCCATCCTAGTCAGCTGACAACGAAATGTCAAAAGTTTGCACGTTTCTACATCCCACGTTTGCGCAGCAAATCTGACTTGAAGACTTTCCACTTTTGTGCACGTCGCTTTGTATGGGAAATTTCTTTGTTTTGACGTTTGCCTCGTAAGTTTGCGAGGTTTACGCGTTTCCGAGGCTCTTTCGAGTTTGCATGAGGACCACTAATGTTTAATGAGCACTCGAAATTCACAATTTTAAATTTTTAAAAAAATTCACGTGGTTGTATGTTTTGAACAGCTGTTAAACGCAAAGTAAATGACGGAACTTGCTCAAAATTTTACAGTAGTCTATTAACAGGTGGTACTTGATGCGAGCAGTGTTGGATTTCATGTAACTAGGAGGGAAGTTCGAAAAGTCACCGTCTTATTGATCGGCCTCGTAAATATGAGGAATTCATACTGGGTGCAATAAGAGAATAAATATGTTATCAGTTTCATCGAATTTTATATTTCCTAACAATCTGTAAGTTTGTAATTAGCAGACACACAGATGTATATTACAAACGTATGAGAAAAGGTTCCACGTGAACTATGCTACAGTGATATGACACTTTGGAAACAATTTATACAAAATTTTATAGTTTCACTATTTTTGGCTTATGTTAAAAAATACTGTATTTTTCCAAAACTAATGATTTCAAGCCTCCGCATCAGCCTCTAAACCTTTAAGGAAAGAATTGGAAAAATCGACCTTTAATTTTTTTTGAAAGTCTTAATAAAATTCCAAGTAGGCCATTGAAAAAATAAATTATTTCCTGTCAATGCAGAAGCACTGAAAAATAGGAAAATTTAAAGAAATATTCTTCATTATACTACTAAAATGTTTCGGAAATTTTATTGGCATTATACAAAAAATGCATTAAAATATTATGAATTTGCGAAACGGCTTCAGGAACAAGTTTTATAAAAAATTGTTCATTAATCGAATCGAAAAATGTTGTTATCGGTATTAACACTTTTGAATGAACTTTTGATAACAACAAAGTCTTCATTGTTTTTTTTATTAAAACTTTCATATTTTTTATAGTTTATAGTACATACTCAAAAACACTCGCCGAATGTTGTTTTGCTATTTCACAATTTTTGTGCAATGTATGTATGTATGTATATGTGGACCTTTAAGGTTTTTTCCATTACTTTATGAAGATGATATCAGCCAAATTGGAGCAGTCATTGTTGATGACCATGTGCGCCATTTCTACCGAATTTTCAATCGCTTTGGCGAGAATTTCGGGCGATAACCCAGTCGGACGGACCTATGCTTACGCATTTTGTATACAAATGATGCTGGGATAATGTGATCATTCATAGACTACGTGACTATACGTTTGGTCTGAAATGGCGGCCTTAGTAGTAAAGGGTTTTTCAACAGAGACGCTACAAAAGTAAATCAATAGGGACAGCAAACGACGCCATATTTTTTCCCGCTCTTTTGACATTTCTCTTCAGTAAGGTTTGCCATTTCATCATGGAAAGATATTCGAGCCAACAACGAGTCGAAATTATTAAAATTTACTACCGAAATTTGGAGTCAGTGGCCTCAACTTTAAGAGCGCTATCTTCAGCGATGAGGCTCATTTCTGGCTGAATGGCTTCGGCAATAAGCAAAATATGCGTTATTGGTCAGACAGCAATCCACACGTAATCCATGAGTCATCATTGCATCCCGAAAAAATTACGGTTTGGTGCGGTTTATGGGCCGGCGGCGTCATTGGGCCGTACTTCTTCCGTGATGATCAAGACCGGCACATTACTGTGAATGCGAATCGCTACCGTTCAATGATAACCGAATATTTTTGGCCTCAATTGGATAATATGGATTTGGAGGACATGTGATTCCAACAGGACGGCGCCACAAGCCACACAGCGAATGCCACAATCAATTTATTGGAAACCAAGTTTGATGAACGTGTTATCTCACGAAATGGCCCAGTCGATTGGCCGCCGCGGTCGTGCGATTTGACGCCGTTAGATTATTTCCTGTGGGGCTACGTCAAGTCTATGGTCTATGCCAACAAGCTGGCGACGATTGATGAACTTCGTACGAATATCGAACGTGAAATTGCAGCAGTATCGGCCGATTTATGCTTGAAAGCCGTCGAAAATTGGGTTCAGCGTCTGGACTTCTGCAAGCGTGCCCGTGGTGGCCATGCAAAAGAAATCGAGTTCCATACATAATGGCATCGAACGTACTTTCAGAGGAATAAAGAATTTCATTTTTATCTAAAACCGGTTTTGTTTTATTTAAAAAAAACTTTTGTAGCGCTCTTATTGAAAAACCCGTTACAAACACCAGCGGCGGAATTCATGACCTGGAAGGCCTGAAATCATGACCAAACTGGCCTTCTTTAAAATACGGAAGGCCTTCCCTACACATTACCTCCTCCTTTCTTTTTAACATTGCGTGAGATTGGGAGGCAAGGCCTTCCTTGCCCATTGGCTAAAGAAGGCCTTAGAAGGCATGCAAAGAAGAATGCCTTAGAAGGGATTTACTTTAATTTATTTTTGTTAAACAAAGATAAAATTAAAATAATTTAATTATCACAAAATCATTCTCCACTTCTACATATTTATTTATAAGTATGTATGTATCTATTTTAGTTGTACCACGCCCAACTTCAAATTTAAAATTTTAAAAAATACCCTGAAAAATATTATATAAAAAATATAATTTTAAAATTTGTGTGAAATTTTCCAATTAACTTCCAGTTAAAAAGAATCGGAAAATTAATTTTTCAAAATTGTAAAAATCTTCTTCTTGGTTATATCTGATGAAAAAATGCATGCATTAAAAAGGAACCATTCCGCATGCCCTATTTGTGGAAGGCCTTGCGATTTTCGCCACTGGGACATTATCGCCTACAAAGTATGGGAGAAGCTTTGGAACAATGTAGTACGTTGAAAAAAGTATGAAGTTGAATTAGATTCGTATGAACAATTTTCGCGTTCGCCACTACTTATGATTTCTATAATGAATGTATTCGAAGATGTATGGAGTTAATTTCCTTGGTTCATATACAATCCCTGCATGCTTTGCGAACTATTCCAAAAATGTTGTATTGGAAAGTTCTCGGACTCTTGTCAGCTATTCTCTTTGAGATGTAAGGGCTTTTTGTGAATGATATTTGAATTCTCAGTGACAGAAGCTAATATTTTGTTTGCATCGGAGTTCTGTAACTTTTTAGCTATTCAAATCGGTAATTAAATTGACCAAATCAAGAAATTTTGTATTGAAATTCTATGAAGTTTTATGACTAAAATGTTACAGTATTCCGGTGCAGGTGAAAATGGATCTCATTACTCAAGACAAATTTCAATTACACAAAATTAATTCTGTATCTCTTTTAAATAGAACCGATGGTTCTCGGGAGATGGAAAGAAGTTTTTGCAATTGTTTTCTTGTGTGTTTTGCTTGCGATATTGTTTAGTAGGATATTCTGAATTAGAATGAGTTTTCGTTTTGATTTAGTTTGATGCATTTTTCAATACCATATTTCGAAACGAAGCAACCGCTTATGAAGATCCGTGGCTAGATCTGAAATACGGTTTGCCAAGAATCATGAGGAAGCAGTTTGCAAAACTTCTTTTTAAAACCAGTACACAAGTTTCAGTCGGGTGAACCGACTTAATCATACCCTCACCCCAAGTCATCCATTGCATGGGAGTTCTGTTAAAAAACGCCCATACACAAAAGTGACCATATTCAATAACAGATTGACATTGCGCTAAATATAATTGAATACCCAAATTAGTTAGTTTCCCTCCGAATATTTATATATAGGTACAAAAATGAGCATAGCAAGTTGTTGCCAAAATTTTGATCAGTACCAAATTTTATTAAGATCGGTTATGATATATTGGAGATGTCGCGTCGGCAAACTGCAAATACGCCCAACTTTTGTATGGGAGGTACGAAACTGGGTGTAGCGCAATAGTCCGTTATAGTAGCATTTACCAAAATATTGCCTAGTACCGAATTTTATTAAGATCGGTTGTAGATTACGAGCGTTATCGTGTCGATCAACCGGTCATCTGCCCAATTTTTATACGGGAGGTACCAGAATGGGTGTGGCAAAACAGCTCATTTTCTATAGGAGAGTTTTATTTGACTAAATTTTGACTAGTACAAACTTTCATAAAGATTGGCTCGGGTTTGCGGAACTTCTCGTGCCTAACAACCAGACGGCCAAGCAACTTTTGTAGCGGAGGTACCACAATGGGCGTGGCAAAATCATCCTTGTTTTAATCGGTTATTGGCGTTTGATAACGTGAAGCCTTATACCTAATTTCATTAAGGTCGGAAGTGTTTCACGCGAACACCCTGTTTTGCATGGGAGGTACCAGAATGGGCGTGACAATCTCGCCCATTTCCTCTAGTTAACTAGGCATTTACGGATTAATAACCGGTGTGAGAGTTGAAGCTAATCAAACCTACTAGAAGAAAGGTTTGAAAGAAATATGATTTTGACAAATAATAGTCACTGACAAAGTTTCATTGTCATCTGTAAAGATTTACGGCAGTTATCGTGTTGACCAGCCAGCCAGCCAGACAGACAGGCAGACGGACATGGCTCAAACGTCTTAAAAAGTCCTAAAACGAATTTCGTCCAAAGATACTAATGGCCTAATATGGCTCGCTCTATGTTTTACATTTTTTTACGTATTAAATGATATTACCCCCATCCCTATGGGTGAGGGTATAACTATCGGCCTTATTCATAAAAGTTGTCATGGGTTTGTTAAAGGTTTAAGGAGGTGAAGCCCAGAAATTGTATTCATAGTCGAAAAATTCCTCTGTTAAGAGTTCTCTAACGTCGCCGTTTTTGTTGAACCTTTAACCCTTCTTTAAGGCAATTTTATCCGCATTAATACACAAAAGAAATAATTTTTTTACATTTCACGCGTGCCGTCCTTAAATATTTATGCGTTATAAACAAATGGAATTATTTTGGGTATATTTGCATATTTTATAATGCCACAGTATCCTTCCAAGCCACTAAAGAGTTGCGTTTCAATTTTTAACATTTTTTTTAATTACAATGAAATGTTGTTTACATAGTGATGTATATAAAAGCAAAACATTAAAACTACAACACATTATCCGGTTTTATATTCGACTACCCAAAACTGAAATCCAATTCAATATGGTTTTTTGACATTTCTTCCAAATTTATGAACATAGCAAATATTAATTGATCTTTTTATTGAATAGTTGTTTCCATTAATGTTTAAAATTTTGCAAAAATGCATTGACGCATTTAAATAAAAAAAATTAATTCCATCTATCGGTTATTATTCATCTTGTTTTTACATCACAAGCACTGTGAGAATACATAAAACAGGGTTGTCAGTCAGTTATCTGTTCCCTAGTTAAAATACTCATTATGAATTCGGTTCTAATAAAACCTTTGCTATATCTTAAAGTTTTCAATAACTGATGAATGCTTTAGAGCTACATTAATGTTGATTTATGAATAAGACAGTATATCTCTATTAATCGAGTTATAGAATGGTCTGGAGCTTAAATAATAAAATAAAAAAGGTTTCTGCAATTTGCTCAAGTTTTTAAACAAAAATTAGGATCGCCGAATTTAACGTGTAGAGGCCGATTACACTTTTAACTCCACAAAGATGGCAAATTGAGTTAGACAGTAATGGCCAGTTTTTAAGTGGGTAGTTAACTATAGGATTACTTAATCTTAATTCTAAGGTAATTAGAGGTTAACTTTGCATTTTGTTTTTCAGTGCTGAGTTAATGTAAGTCGCTATATTGTCAACTAATATGGCAACCCTTGTATTCTTATTGGAAAAAACGTGTTTTTTGTGATAAATACTAAAACAACAAAGGGGAACAAACAAAATGGAATTATGTAAAATAAGAAATAGATTCATAAAATCGAAGTCATTTTAACAAAAATGTGTAAAAAACTATATAGGCGCAACAATTTACCGATCTAGACTCAACAACGTATGTGTACAAATACGCAAATCTGAAACATGTATTTTATACAATCTTCATTTCTCACTTTGACAGTCAGTAATTTGATTGTCAAAATAATATGGTTCTGACTATAAGTTAACCAACGAACATTGGGTGGTTAAATATCATAGTTAAACAATGACTAAAAAACACAAATCGATGTTTAACCACAATGTAACTAAGAAACGAAGATCACCACTGACTGAAAAACTGGCCATTAGAACATGAACTAGAAAATAACAGACAGATAACTTCAAAACTGGCATACAAAAACATAAAAAGTGAACTACTTAAGCAAAAGCGCGGAACTAGGTCATCGAGTTCACAAGAGTGAATCGATCTATTGAACTAGTTCGTTTGTGAACTACACAATTCTAGTTAGTGTAAATAGCTTGTGCCTACTTCTCGACTTCTATTGCCTTGAACATCAAAACTGTGGTTTCCTTCTGGTTCTACAATAATAAGCGTACAAAATAATTGTTAAAGAACATTGTGTTTACCGGGTATACAATTTCACAGGCTATAATTGACCAACTTAATGTCGATCTGTCGCCGTTTTTCAGTTGTGTAGTATTCCTAATCAAATGGGAAAATTAAAACTACAAATTCTAAACAACTCCTTACTACTATTTGTTACATTAAGCGCTGTATTCACTTTTTATGTAATTTTCGTTCCCATAAGAAGTACGTGTATTTATACAGGGTGGCCCAAAATGAACGAAGGGGTTTGAATTCGTTATAACTTTTTATTTATACAGTATATAAATGGGGAATATTTTTAGGTTAGTTATGAAAAATAATATCTCGCAAGTGGTGGCCATTTTCTGCTTCGCATATTCGTGCTCCTTCCAACACATTTTCCATCACTTTTCGCAAAACTTCAGGTGTTATGTTGTTTATTTCGTCGCGTATATCGCTTTTTAATTGCTGGATGGTTCTAGGCTTATTAATGTAGACTTTTCCTTTCAAATAACCCCAAAGAAAACAGTCTGGAGCGGTTAAATCCGGTGAACGCGGAGGCCAATTAAAATCACTTGTACGCGAAATAATTCGTTCACCAAAGATGTCCCGTCAAAGAGCCATTGTGTACCTTGTAGTGTGGGCTGTGGCTCCATCTTGTTGGAAGCATACTTGCGGATGGTTTCCCACGGCTGGCCTTAAAAAATTGTCCAACATTGTCCGACATCTGACACCATTGACGGAAACGGCGACCCCGTGTTCATTTTCAAAAAAATAAGGACCAATTGTCCTTTCCGATGAAACACCGCACCAAACCGTACACTTAGGTGGGTGTAATTCTCGCTGTTGAACTACTCTCGGATTTTCCGTAGCCCATATCCTGCAGTTTTGCTTATTAACGAACCCACTTAATTGGAAATGGGCTTCGTCGCTCATAATTAAATTATGAACAAAATTATGATTTTCTTCTGCTTTTTGCCGGAAAAAAACTGCATAATCAAGTCGTTGCTGGTAAACTGTCGGTTTCAATTCTTGGACAAGCTGAATATTATATGGAAACATTCCTATTGTATGCAAAATTTTCTGCAGCGACGCTCGCGAGAGGCCAAGTTGTGTCGAACGTCTCCTGGTTGATGTTTCTCCATCTTCCCGAATAGTCCTCTGTACCAGATCAATATTGTCATCCGTGTGCACCGTTCGTCGTCTGCCAGCACCAGGAAGGTTCCTTACTGCCCCTTGTTGGCGAAAATTTGCAACCAGACGGTTTATTGTTGACTCTGAGGGTCCAACCCGCACATTAAGTCAAAGCAATGGAGTCAAAACAATGGATCGTTGATTTGAAAATAAAGCTCAAAAATTTGGACACGTTGTTCAATTGAGTACTGCGCCATTTTAAATTCCCCACGTCTTCTTTACGAAATACTGAAAAGAAAAGAAAAAAAATTATTATAAAAAAGTTATAAGCAATTCAAACCCCATCGTTAATTTTGGGCCACCCTGTATAAACTGAACCAAAAATTGCGTTTACTTTACATTTGCTTGGTACTCAGTTATCTGCTAAAATTTCGTAAGCAAAATCAATTATAAATGGCTTCCCATTACATCCCATGAAGGAATCGGGGAGAGCTTCTCACAGCCAGTGAGCTGTGCGCTTGCTAGTTTTATACTTAATTATATAAATCAATTACAGGGTTGTTGTGCCAAATTTATTTCGTACGAAAATAATTGTTTCAAAATTGATTATGACCGGAATTTTGACATTTCGATAATTTTAACGACCTAAAGTAAGAACTCGTGCGATAAAAAATAAATGCAGTGCGAAGACGAATTATTAATGAAATGCAGGTAAATCAAAGATACGTGGCAACTCCCGCAACAAAAATCGTAGTATGGAAAAAAATTCAAAAATTTCTTATGATAACTTCGCAAGAACTGAAGAACTGAACTGAATCTTATGATAACTTCGCAAGAACTGATCCGTTGGACACAATTTGCGTATGATGTCCAACAGTAGAAGTAAGCACATTTACACATGCATACACCGGGGTTACACTTTCAACTTTTGGTTGAAAGACTTTTACACATACTGCTTGTCAGAATTCGTTAAAACTGACAGATGTGACGCAGGCTGCACGCAACAGGTTGATCAACTTTATTTCTCGAGATGCCTGCCGTAGACTATTCGAAGAGGCTTTATTTTCTTTTTTACATCTTCTGTGGACATTCTGCATTCGGCCTCAATGGATTCATGCGCCTGCAGTTTTAAATCATTCCGCCTGCATATGGCTGCATTCATATTCCACAAAAGTTCAAGGCTTTTATATAAATTTATGAAACGCAAAATGTCTTGTTGTTAATTAATTTTATTTTAAATATTTAGTTAAATTTTTAGTTAAAAATTACTTTAATTCTTGTTTTAAAATACACACACGTTTTATTTACTTTATCACCAAACAAAGCAAACGAATTTAACACAGATATTATAAATCAGCTGTTTAGTTGAACAACTGCTTGAAACGCTGGTCGAAAGAGAAAAACGCAACCAACAGCCTCTCAACTTTAAAATGTCTGAGTGTACGATATTAGCGAAAAATTCCGATTTGATAGCAACTAGTTGAACGTGTAACCCCAGGATTATGATCATTACATTGTCTCTCTGTTTACATTTTCCAGGGTTACCAAACATAAAATCTACGTGTCACACTTATATTTGGAACTGAGAGAATAATACAACTTTTTGGTTCTCACAATTAAATATTTGTTAATACATAACATGGTTTCCCATTACATCCCATCAAGGGAGCGGTGCGCTTTCTGGTTTTACACCCACTTAATGGGACCTACAGATTTTCCGGTTTCGAATGGTATTTTGGGAAGCATTTTCATGGCTAAGTAACCGATAGTATCGCCATCACTAAGCCAGGTGACCATCGTCGAAAGAAATGTAAGAATGTCTGACCAGGGATCGGATCCACATTTACATGTACAAGAGATATGTTAATACACGCTGAAAAATTTGGCCTTTTTTGTTGTTTGGATGCAAATTTAAAGAGTGTTTGGAGCTTGTCGCAGATATAATATATTTGTGTCCAAACACATTGTGTTTGCTATACAATATTACATGTTTGAGACACAATGATTAATATGTTCTAATATATGAGTTTGCGTCCCAAATATATCTGTGTTTGTGTACTTAATCCAATGTTTATGCAATCTCGAGAGCAAGATAATAAAAGAGTGACAACGATAGAGTCTATCTTGTAAGTATGTATATTCCTGAATGTGGGTGTAAATTGCAGATGAAGTGTTTTGTTATTTTGTCTGATGTATTGCGTTTTAGTTTCATGTATTTAGTCGTCAATGGTTCATCGGACAGAGGATATCAAAAGCCCTTGATAAGTGAAAAAAGAATAAAAAAAGCTTTTGTTTTTCTGTATGTGTTTCGTATATATGTATTGTGTGCTACCAACGGGAGAAACGATTTTGAGGAAAGAAACTGGAAAGGGCAACAACGTCAAGCCCTTTATCTGTACGAGCCTCTCCTGAGAACATCGGAACGGCAGGTCATTTGTGAAATAAATGTAATAAAAATAACACAAGTCCACGCTTGGCTTGCATGAACTAGATTTGTACATAAATATCTTGATTGTGTACCAACGCATAGTGGAAATCAACGCATAGCTGAAACCTTCTGAAAACAAAAACGTGAGAGACAAAAAAGAAAGGAGAAGCAAAAGAGCAGCAGATTCTCATTTCATGAAAAACACAAACAAACCAAATGCAACTAAATGTAGAAAATGTAAATGTAAAAGGGCCGGATTTATATTGTTAAAATTAATTATAATAAATAATACATATATATTTAAATCGAAGAATAATTCGTTTCTAAATATTATTATATTTGGGAGGAAATTCGCAAATGTTTCTACATAAGCCTATGTAGGTTTGGGGGAAGCACGCCAATGCGTCCACGTAAGTATATGGATGTTTGGGATGAAGAACACATTTGTTTCCACGTAAAAGCATAAATAAAGGGGTTTTCAACAGAGACGCTACAAAAGTAAATCGAGAGGGACAGCAAACGACGCTATTTTTTCCCGCTCCTTTGACATTTCTCTTCAGTAAGGTTTGCAATTTCATCATGGAAAGATATACGAGCCAACAACGAGTCGAAATTATTAAAATTTACTACCGAAATTTGGAGTCAGTGGCCTCAACTTTAAGGGTGCTATGTCCAATTTATGAATTCTGAATTTCATTTCTAGCTGAATGGCTTCGTCAATAAGCCAAATATGCGTTATTGGTCAGACAGCAATCCACACGTAATCCGTGAGTCATCATTGCATCACGAAAAAATTACGGTTTGGTGCGGTTTATGGGCCGTTGGCGTCATTGGGACGTACTTCTTCCGTGATGATCAAGACCGGCACATTACTGTGAATGCGAATCGCTACCGTTCAATGATAACCGAATATTTTTGGCCCCAATTGGATAATATGGACTTGGAGGACATGTGGTCCCAACAGGACGGCGCCACAAGCCACACAGCGAATGCCACAATCAATTTATTGAAAACCAAGTTTGTGTGAACGTGTTATCTCACGAAATGGCCAAGTCGATTGGCCGCCTCGGTCGTGCGATTTGATGCCGTTAGATTATTTCCTGTAGGGCTATGTCAAGTCTATGGTCTATGCCAACAAGCCAGCGACGATTGATGAACTTCGTACGAATATCGAACGTGAAATTGCAGCGGTATCGGCCGATTTATGCTTGAAAACCGTCGAAAATTGGGTTCAGCGTCTGGACTTCTGCAAGCGTGCCCGTGGTGACCATGCAAAAGAAATTAAGTTCCATACATAATGGCATCGAACGTACTTTCACAGGAATAAAGAATTTCGTTGGTATCTAAAACCGGTTTTGTTTTATTTAAAAAAACTTTTGTAGAGCTTTTATTGAAAAACCCGATACATGTTTGCCAGTAACCATGATACTGTTTCCATTTGAATACAAGTAAGCTTGGGACTTGCAAACATGTGAATGTTTGGAGTGTGTTCCAAACATATACATGATTCCTTCAGAATATGATTTGGAAATATGTTAGAGAGGCCGTTAGTTTTCAGCGTGTACTGTACTTGTAAAGATCTGTGTCCAGGTCCAAAGTAGCTACAGGGTTTGCCAGGAATCACGATAACGTTTTTTGCTAAACTGCTATTTTGAAAACTAACGGCCTTATTCATAAAAAGTTGTCAGAGGATTGTGAAAGTTTTAATAATGTAAAGCCCAAAAATTTAATCCTTCTTTAAACATAGTGTTTCATTATCTAACTTTTCACGAGTGTCATACACAAATTTTTATGCGGTTTACATAGTGATGTATATAAAGTAAAATAAAAAACTTAAGCTTCAACCCATTACCCGGTTATATATTCGACCATCCAAAAATTAAATCCACTTCGTTATGAATTTTTGAAACCTTTTCCAAAATTAAGGAGATAACATACATAAACTGTTCCCGTTGTTGAATATTTCTGTGTATTAATATTTAAAATTTTCCAAAAATTCATTAACACATTTAAATTAAACTTTTTCAATTCGAATATTGTTTATCTTGTTATCGAATATTGTTTATCTTGTTTTTACTTCAGAAACCCTTTGAGAATACATAAACCAGGGTTAAAATCATCATTATGAAAGCGGTACTACGAGGCGGATCAATACGTCCGTGACTTTTTGAATGAAACACAGTTTTTGTGCAACATTTTTCAACATAATCTCCGTTTAGCTGTATACACTCAGTCCAACGTTTCTCCAATTTGTGTATCCCTTCCAAAAAATAGGATTTTTCGAGGTCCCTCAAACAGACATTTGTTTGCTCAATAATTTCATCGTTGGAGCTAAATCTCTCTCCACCGAGACATTTCTTTAGGCTTAGAAATAGGAAATAGTCAATGGGGGCTAAATCCGGAGAATATGGCGTATGAGGTACCAATTCGTAGCCCAATCACACAACTGCAAACAATTCTTTGAAGTTGTCACACGATTACGTTTATGGTCAATTGAGAGCAAACGCGGCACCCATTTTGCAGACAGCTTTCTTAAACCCAACTGATCATTTAAAAACGCAATCACACGCCGTATGAAATGCCTATGGCATCGACAATCTCACGCACTTCGGGTGTATTGACCTCAATGGGCCGTCCAGAACATTCAGCGTCGTTTGTACTTGTGCGACTACAACGAAAGTCAGTAAACCACTTGTTTGGCATTGACATCGATGGTACAGAGTCCACATAGTATTTATCAAGCTTTCCATGGCTTGATTGACGGTTTTTTTTCGCAAAAAATATTGTTTAATGAGCACTCGAAATTCACATTTTTCCATTTATAAAAAAATGCACGAGGTTGTATGTTTTGAACAGCTGTTGAACGCTAAGTAAATGACGGAACTTGCTCAAAATTTGACAGTAGTCTACTAACAGGTGGTACTTGGTGGGAGCAGTATTGCAATTCATATAACTATGAGGGAAGTTCGAAAAGTCACGGACTTATTGATTCGCCCTCGAATTCAATTTAAGAAACTCAAAACCTGCAATCAAATCTTTATTTTTCAAATTAATTTTTTAAATCTGAAAAAAGCGATAATTTTTAAAAATTAAAAATTACACTTCCATGTAAGCATTATGAACAACTTACGTCTAAAGACGTCAGCAATAAAATATTAAATTTATTGTTTTCTCTGAAATCGAAATAGAATAAAATTAATACATTTTGTGTTAATTTCTTAAATACACCCAAACATCCGATATTCATTGTTATTATTTCACAATTAATCCTTGGCTCTTTGTCTATAATCTGTTTTTTACAGAACTCAAAAATTTTTACGATTTCAAAAGATATTTAATTTTGTCCGATGGAAATTGATGCTGGACCACTGTGCGGCGCCGCGCTCTATTATTAATCTATTATAACTCTAAATATAAGAACTTTCACCCATATGCTTTAAAACATTTCCACTTAACTCAGCAAAACTCTGGAGAAAATTTGCCAAATCATTGGCAAAAAAGTGAAGACAAATTCGCGAAGTAAATGACATAGATACATTAGGGTTTATGCATAAGAAATTTACCAGAAAAATTTAAATTAGAGAAATCCATAAATATTCAGCAAAGACAAGTAAAAATAGATTTTTGATTTCAAACGCATTTCAAAGGTGAAACTTTTCTTGAAAATCAAACACAAGACAATGAGTGAAGCGTTCAGCAAACACTACAGCAGCATTGATCCAATTGATGGAGTTACAGCTTGAATGCTTATGCGGTCTTATGGCTCCAGCAGCAAACGATCGAGCGAGAGCATCCATCGCATCGTTATGGAAAACGTTTCAAAGTAAAGCAAACAAAACGATTTCAATGGAGCTGATGATGGAGCTGTGTGCTATGCTACAGTAGTCACGAGAGCTCAGCTCAACTTGTGGGATCCATTTGTTTTCATTTTCTTCATGAACATTCGTGATGTTTTTCCTTCAAAGCTAAATGACTTTCGTCGATGAAAATGTTTTTAAGCATCGCATTTTTTTCATCTTAGCAGGGAAACTGTTGTTATGGTCACCCTACACTTTGGTATGGTCACAAGTTATACATAGTTGGTTGAATATACTATAATATCGAAGATTGTTATATGAGGTTGGTGGCGTCTTTTGGGGGCATGCTGATTTCAGAAAAAATAATGGCAAAATAACAAAATGTACGATACAAACTCCTCCCTGCAACTAATGTCAAAAACGTTAATTTCTTGCTAAACGGCGGACGGATTGGTATATGGAAAAAAAGAGAAAATTAAACCGCCTCGTTTAGCGAAGGTGAAGTATCGATAAATATACACTCACAGAAAAATTCGGTGGGGGCAGCCGAATTAGCCGTAACCGAAATTAAAGGTTGTCACAACCACACTAGAGGTCGTCACAGCCGAATCAGAAGTTGTCACCACCCCACTAGAGGTTGTCACAACCCAATTATAGGTTGTCAGAGCCGTATTAGAGGTTGCCACAACCACCACAGTGGTCATCACAGCCGAATAAGAGGTTGTCATAGCCGAATTAGAAGTTTTCACAGCTGATTTAGAGGTTGTCACAAACGAATTTAGATAGTGCCACAACTGAATCTTGAAATGTTTGTCGATTAATCATTGAGTGTAAAACTAGGAAGCGCACAGCTCACAGGTTGTGAGAAGCTCTGCCGAAACTTTTCATGTAATGTAATGGGAAACCATTTTGTCAATTAATTTACAGATGATTAAGTTTTCATTAATTACAGGAATATTCTCTTAAATAAATCTCATAAAGTACCGATGAAATAATTTATATGGGATAATTTGAAGCGTAAGAAATTCATGTAGCATCGTCTTCCGACCGTTTTTGATGTCCCGACCATCAGGTTCACCGCACCAATTGTGGCATGTCGTGTCTGGCTATTTCTATAAAAAGATGATGGCAGCACAGCACACATCAAACGACCGACCTTGAAAAATTGAACTGCTGACTTTAATACAACTGACAATAATACAATATTTATATTTACCTTTCCTAATGACCGCCAAAAATCTTGATATCCCCGCGACAGCTACAATTGTAATTGGTTTTTGGATTTTTAATATATTATTTGTTTCTAATTGAATTCTAACTGAATTCATTTGTCCCAACAAAATTCTTGAGAAATTTGTTTACAGCAACCGAATTAACTATAAAATCGGTCGATGCAACCGATTTAAAGCCAAATTTGGTTATTGCGACCGAATGATACCAACTTCAATTGTTGCAACCGAATCGAAGCCAAATTCGGTTGTTGCACCTAAATTGATGTCACATTCGGTTGCTGTAACCGAATTTTGTACCAATTTCGGGTGTCATAACCAAATTAATTTCAACTTCAATAGTTGCCACCGAAGCTGTAGGAAATTTAGTCGACATAATTTATATAATAGTAGACTTAGTTGTCACAACCGAATCAATTATAAAACGACATTGCTTCAACCGAATTGCAGTTGTGGGGATTAAATTTAGTACATACTGGCAACATTACTCCGATCGTGGCAACTGCAATTCGGTGGGAACAACCGAATTTATGTTTGCTATAACCTCTTTTTAAACAATTAGTTCCCTGAGTGTAGAAGAAAAAACAATACTATCAAAAGATCCGCACGAACATGGATGGTTCGCCCAGAATATCACGCAGCCAAAATGCATACCTAAATGGCCGCTCAACCGACACAGCCCTGCACGAAGTCGTCAGAACTATTGAGAGGTCCTTGGAAAACAAACAATATACTCTCGCTGCCTTCTTGGATATAGAGGGTGCATTCAATAACGTGAGCTCAGGGTCAATAGAAGAATCACTTGAAGATCTAGGCGTGGAAACATTCCTCAAGAGTTGGATAGTGGCAATGCTACAGAGCAGAATTATAAACGCCTCTATGGGAAACAGCGAGTCATCAAAGCGAGTGAATAGACGAACTCCCAAGGGTGGAGTCATCTCTCCCCTACTTTCGTTACTCGTGATCAACAAAATACTACTGAAACTGAAAAGTGTGAGGATCAAAACCGTGGCGTATGCGGATGACGTGGTAATAATGGTGTCTGGTTTATTCCCATCCGTGTTGAGCGAAATCACGAATGGGGCCTTGAAATCACTTAACGATTGGGCCACGGGGAGTGGTCTTGGAGTGAATCCAGGGAAAACTGCGATCATGCTATTTACCACAAAGACCAAGATACCAAAGTTTAATCATCCTCGGCTAAGTGGAATAGAGATTCCACTGTCAACTTAGGCCAAGTACTTGGGCGTGATTCTAGACCCTAAACTTTCCTGGAAGCGTAACGTAGAGCACCGCGCACAGAAGGCAACCGTTGCGTACTACGCTTGTCGGAAAATGTTCGAAAGCCGGTGGGGTCTCCGGCCAAAAATGGTGCTATGGATGTACACTAGCATAATCAAATCAATACTTCCTATGGAACAATGGTATGGTGATCTGTCGCAGGGATGACGTCCACCATGAAACTATTGTATAGAGTACAGAGATTAGCTTACATAGGCATAACAGGGGCAATGAGGACGTGTCCAGCTGAAGCCCTTAATACGATGCTTCATATTATACCAATCGACCTTCACATCACAGCTAGTGCAGCCTGGAGTGCCACCCGACTTAACGCTCTTGGACTCTGGAAGATCAACGCATATGGACATGCGAGAATACTACAGACAATCCCAAGAGCACGCCATATAACCATCGATTATTGCACGCTCTCATTGACGTTCGATAACCTATTCGATGTCATGTTTCCCAGGAGAATAGAGTGGGATAAAGGGGAACCACTTACAGGTTTTGACACCAAAGAATTTACGGACGGATACAAAATGGAATGTGGAACCGGCTTGGGTGTCTTCTCCGAAGTGGCATCCCTTAATTTATCATTCAAACTCCCAGACAAATGCTGCGTTTTCCAAGCGCTGGTACTGGCCATCAAAGAAGCCAGCGCCGCACTTATACTACAGCGAAGAACAGAGAACATTGGAATATTTGTAGATAGTCAGGCGGCTCTCCTATCACTTAAATCTTACAACACTGCATCTAAACTCGTTAGTGAATGTAGGGAAAAACTTGTCGAGCTAGGTAGGGCGGCCAACGTGGTTCTTACATGGATACCACACCACAAGGGTTTCCTAGGGAACGAAAAGGCAGACGAACTAGCCTGGGCAGGATGTTCTTCCACCGAACTCCACATGGTGTCAGTCGCAACGCCTATGGGGTTGGTCAGAAGAGGTATTTTCCTGCATTACCTTGAACGAGCGAAGACCAGATGGGATAGGACAGAAACGTGCCGCATATCTAGAAACACATGACCAGAATATAACATATACCGGACTAACTCTCTGATTAGTCATAATCGGGGAGACATATCTAGGCTCACTGGCATGCTGACCGGGTACTGGCCATTCGGTAATCACGCAAGACGGTTGAAGCTGCCATATAATGACCACTGCCGTGCCTGCGATGACGCAGAAGAGGAGGAGACACATCTCCTCCGAAGTTGTCCGGAGCATCTCCTCTGCAGTTGTCCGATTCTGATGAATAGACGACTGAAGACTATGGGCCGTGCCTTCCTGCATAACCTCACTGACATACACGAGATAGATCAGGGGGATCTAATGAGGTATATCCGATTAACAGGCTGGATATAGACACGGTACTTTGGACTGCCCGTGGTATACAAAACGGTGCCTCATGACATTAATTTATGCTAAATAGTATCTTTAGCAACCACGAAAACCAACCAACCATCAAAAAGCTCAAAACCAAACCAGTCCTCCGGATGACGAATCTTTTGTCATTCATATGGTTGGCATATATTGACAGCAAGGCAACTAACTGATTAGGAATTGTTGATCCAATATCGTCGGTAAACAGTAAGAATACTGCATGTCAATCACCAGAATTTCTAGCACAACTAGTCCTTAGTAGCATGTAGTGAAATTTGGGTGATATATGGGCACTTTCTTGTTTGTCACTAGATGCTTGTTATTCCAATTTAAAAACTTTCTCACTACCGTTCGGAACTGGTGTAAAACTTTATGTCCCAAGCAGTAAGGATAAACCTAGAATGTGCGCAGCTCACTGATTGTGGTAAATTCTCCCCTGTCCGTCCAACGAAATAGGGTTTTATACTGAGAGACTTATCTTCATAATACCTATGAATTTCTTCATAGATTCTATGAAATGTTTCATTATTTGTTTGCCAATGAAACATTTCATAGAATCTATGAAAGATTTTCATAGATTCCAAGGAGTTAAATTTATGAAACTTTTTATGAAAACGTCGTAAAATGTATGAAATTGCTATATAAATTCTATGAAAATATTTCATAGCGCCTATGAAATATTTCATAGATTATGTGAAGCTAAATCTACAAAAGCTTCCTAAAATCTATGGAAATCTGTCATAATAACTATGAATGAGTTGCACAGGACCTATGAAAACTTTCATACATTTCAAAAGAGAGAGGGGGTGAGGATCATGGGAAATAATATTGATTGTTTATCGTGTTTGTAACGATTATTAGTTTTTATCGCGCAAAGAGAAAGACGAAAATATAATAATGTCGACACGTTCCCGGCAGAATGATTAAGCGGCATATTTGGCGACAATGAGTTTTTCCCATATTCTCAAAATGTATGCCAAGCTCCACATTTCGATATACAGAGAATGACCCTTGCATAGCCACGTCATGAGTTATTAAGCAAATGAAATGGTAATAACCGAAAAAATAATACAAATCAGCTACTTTACATCAAGTTTTTTTCGTTTCCAGAACAATTTCCATTTTGTCGCTTAATACATTCTGCCGGGAACGTGTCGATATAATAAATAATATAATACTTTCTATGTTGCTGGCTGCAACTCTGGTGAAACACTGAACTAAAAATCTTCCTTAATCTTTTCTTAAGGGTTTGATTTAGTTTGCATGCTGTACAGCGACATCTGTCAACAATTTCAATGCTACTGCTTGTGCATATTTGTGCCAAATCCATGGTTGCACCAGTAGAGGTTGACGCATTAGAACAGCTGATTTTGCTTTTTAATAATCCTAACTGTCACATACAGTGTATTTTGTTGTTTACTTTGCTCGTGTTGAATCGTGTAGCTTGTCGTTGAATCTTTTTCCATTCTAATTTTATAGGTACATATTTCGATTTCACAAGCCAGGAGAAATAAATGTGCGCACCTAAAATATGTGTACTTTAACAAAGAATGAAATTCGTCAGTTATTTTTAAAATCTTTTCTCATGAAATGTATAAAAATTCTAACAAATTTCTAAAACTATTGTTATAAAATATTTAATGAAGAATTTCCAAAACGATACTGAAATGTTTTCATACAATTAATGAAGAATTTTAAATTCAACTTTTCTATGAAGACGTTTCGTAAGGCGCACGGACCTGCTGGTGGCTACGAAACTTCGCACAAGACAGAGCAGGGCGAAAAACGAACGAAGCCGAACACAGGGAAAGTTAGAGACAAGCTGCAAATGCCGGTGATATCAACAAAAGATCTCTCTCTGCTGCTACAGGAGAATACGCCCACTCCCGAAGACCTAAAAGAGCAGTGGGAGCTGCAAGGACTGAGCTTAGCTATCAAAAACCACAGAAGGCTAAGCCAGGGTACGACCAAGCAAGTCGCATTGCAACTGATGAAGAAGACGCTGCACGTATGGTAAAGAAACAGTCAGTTACAACCAGTGCTGCCAAGTATTTTCTGTAAATTACCGCCAAATGTATCAAAAAATCCAATTCAATTAATTCAAGATCAATTCAATTCAAATGAATTGGAAAAGAAATGCAATTCATTTCTCTAATTCATTTGAATTAGTTCAAGATCGATTCAATTCAAATGAATTGTCATTAATTTTGCCAATTCAAATTTGAATTGGCAAAATGAAATGCAATTCATTTCCAATTTTGAATTGAAATTTCCAAATTTGAAATTTGAATTGAAAATGAATTGCACTAATCAATTTTTGCCAAATTCATTTGAATTGATTCAAATTCCATTCAAATCTTTTTTTTTTTTGGTGAAAAGAATTAGTTCAAAATTTTGCTAATTCGTAATGAATTGAAAGCAAAAAAGAATGATTCATTTACAGCTCTGCCCTATACGGAGAAAATTGTACGAAGCTATGTCTGAACTTGGCAATCCCTCAAAACTGATCCGCCTCTGTAGAATGACGCTGACCAACACCAACTCGGCAGTGAATGCGGGGAAGGACCACACCGAGCCATTCTGTACCCAGCGAGAACTGAGACAAGACGCCACAATTTTTTTTGATTGCATTTTCCCTTTTCATGTGTAAAGTTTGTCCCATAGAAAGTGGTGTATCTCGGGAACTACTTGAAAATATCAATTTCTTTTTCTGTTTCTGAAAGATAATTAAATTTTCTAAATTCTCATAAATGATTGATTAGTTTTCTTACTCCGGCTCTTTATTTAAAATGTGATTGTTTTCTTCAAACTACATTTCAGAAAGCTTTATTCAGTGTAGTCTATTTTCTGATTTTTTGTTTTTTCCCTTAATATTCAATCAAATATTAAAAAAAAAATGTAAATATCTCAAGTCGTTTTCGAGATATAAAATTTGTAATAATTCAGAATAATTCTAAATTTCTGAAATTTTCAATTTTGAAATTGCAACAACTTCAGGAATTTTACTTTTATTTTTTGTGGAGTTTTATATATTGACATAACCTTTCGATATATAGACCAAAGGTCAAAAGCCCTGAACCACTATGTCACACTTCTAGTGGCCTGACCCATGTGTGAGATATCTGGCCTCCCGAAGTTGTAAAATAGTCAATAAAAGTAACTAAGGGCGGATCAATAAGTCCGTGACTTTTCTAACTTTTCTCGTAATTATATGAAATGCAACACTTCTCCCATCAAGTACCACCTGTTAATAGACTACTGACAAATTTTGAGCAAGTTCCGTCATTTACTTTGCGTTTAACAGCTGTTCAAAACATAAAACCTCGTGCATTTTTTTAAAAATGGCAAAAAGTGAATTTCGATTGCTCATTAAACATTATTTTTTGGGAGAAAAAAAAAACACCCTCAATCAAACCAAGGAAAAGCTTGATAAATACTATGGGGACTCTGCACCATCGATGTCAATGGTAAAAAAGGGGTTTACTGACTTTCGTTGTGGTAGCACTAGTACAAATGACGCTGAATGTTCTGGACGGACAATTGAGATCAATACACCCGAAAATGTCGAAAAAATCCACGATATGTTGTTGGCCGATCGAAGAGTAAAAGTGCGTGAGATTGCTGATGCCATAGGCATTTCATATGGTAGTGTGGTTTCGATTTTAAATGATCAGTTGGGTTTAAGAAATCTGTCTGCAAGATGGGTGCCGCGTTTGCCCTCAATTGATCGTAAACGTACGGGTGCACCGTGTGTAGTCTCAATGGCAAAATTCCATAAATTGGGATACGAATTGGTATCCGCCACATTCTTCGGATTTAGCCCCCAGTGACTATTTCAAAGCCTAAAGAAATGGCTCGGTGGAAAGAGATTTAGCTCCAACGATGAAATTATTGTTCAATCAAATCCCTATTTTATGGACCTCGAAAAATCCTATTTTTTGGTAGGGATATAAAAATTGGAGAAACGTTGGGTTAAGTGTATTGAGCTAAGAGGAGATTATGTTGAAAACTATTTTTTTTTGCAAAAAAAACTGTGTTTCATTCCAAAAGTAATGGAGTTATTGACGCGTCCTACACAACAACCTCAGCCTGGGGATAAATGGTAGAATTGCGCTTGCAGTTAGATGCTGTTGTCGGCTCAGCAAGCAGTTTAAGATCGAAGCCCTCTGTCGACAGACAGAAGAGGTGCCATTCCAACTCTCATTTTACCTGTCCTAGCATATTGGCCCGAAACTTGAGTCATATCGCAAGCCGATGAAAAATACTTAGGAGTATTCGAGAGAAAAATTCTCCGTAAAATATATGGTCCTGTTAATGAAAACGGTGAGTACCGAAATCGTTGGAACCAAGAGCTATATAATTTATATTCTGAAGTGAACATTGCTAGGCGAATCAAATTAGGTCAATTGCGTTGACATCAGAATCGATGAAGATGAGCCAGTGCGAAATGTTTCCTATATCGTACCCGATGGACGCAGGAAAATACGACCTCCAAGACGCCGCTGGAAAGACCAAGCAAAAGGATCCCTTTGTATCCTTGGTATTACCAAATAGCGCGAAAAGGCGAAGGATAGCACCAGTTGGAGAAATATGTTAAAATTTGATTAATTTATTTATTTGTTTGTTTAAAGACCACGAGAAGTGTGAGATAGTGGTTCAGGGATTTTGACTGTTGGTCCATATATCGAAAGGATATTTCAAATATAAAACTCCAAAAAAATAAGAGTAAAATTCCTAAAGTTTTTGTTCTTGTTGCAATTTCAAAATTGAAAATTTCAGAAATTTAGTATTTTTCTGAATTTTTCAAAATTTTATATCATGAAAAAGACTTGAGATGTTTGAAAATTTATTTTTTCAAGAAAATTGAGAAAAAAATAAAAAATACACTGAGAAAAATTTTCGGGATTGTAGTTTAAAGAAAACAATCGCATTTTAAATACAGAGCCGGACTAGAACGCTGAACTTTCTGGACGGCCAATTGAGACCAATACACCCCAAAATGTCGAAAAAATCCACAATATGGTGTTGGCCGATCGGAGAGTAAAAGTGCGTCAGGTTGTTGGGGCCATAGGCATTTCATATGGCAGTGTAGTTTCGATTTTAAATGCTCAGTTGGGTTTAAGGAAGCTGTCTGCAAGATGGGTGCCGCGTTTGCTCTCAACTGACAATAAACGAAATCGTGTAACAACTTCAAATGATTGTTTGGAGTTGTTTAACCGCAATTCGAAGGAGTTTTTGCGGCGTTTTGTAAATGTGGATATATTGAGCTAAAAGGAGATTACATATTTTGAAAAATAATTTTGGTTTTACAATAGAATCTGAGTTTCATTTAAAAAGTCACGGACTTATTGATCCGCCTCTTATAGTCTATGAAAATGTTGCATAGATGTTATGAAAGTATTTCACAAAATTATTTTCATACTATTTATGATACTGTTTCATTGATGTTATGAACAAATTCCGTAGATTTTTTTCACACAATTTATGAAAATATTTCATAGATGGTATGAACAAATTTTGCTGATTTCGTTGTATCTAATCTATGAAAATATTTCATAGATGTTGTGTTAAAAATTTCGTATATTTCTATGAAATGTTTCTTAAGCTGTAATGTAATGCAGGAATTCATAAAATCTATGAAAGATTTCATAATATTTGTGCAATAAGGGTTTCCAGTGTAGGCATACGGTGAATGATGCATTCGCATATGACCACCTACCTGTTTGCGAGTCCAACATCCGTGCTTGGTGTTGTTTTGGTTCTTTTTTGTTGCTGTTGTTTTTGTTTGTTTCACTTTTAATTTTCAATGGAATAGAAAGTGAATTTAATACGATGTTGCTGCTGCCTGTTGCTGACGTCCATAAAGCTATCTCGCTTATTGTAGTTGTTGTTGCTGGTTTTACTACAAGTTATTTGTCTCTCGACTTAACTCTTTGACTGACGTGTTAACTTGGCTTTGGCTTGTAAATACACTCACTCACCACTCACTCACTCACTCACTCACTCACTCACTCGCACTCTCTCCACCAAATACAACACATTTTCTTTACAGCCGCTGCAGTGTTGTTGTTCGTTCGTTCGTACGCTTGCTGTTTGCTAGCCCGTTTTGTATTTTACGACGTTTCTTTTATGGATTTTACTACGATCCGTAAAAGTAGTCCATGTCATTGACCTCCAATAATGCTCCGAGTTATTGAATGAAAGGCCCACGATTTCATTGAGTCGTTTGTTTGTGTCGTCGTCGTTGATGTTTGTTTGTTTTTTTTTTCATCGCGTTTTTTTCTGCTGGAATTTGAAAATAATTCGTTTGTTATTTTACGATTATTTTTCAAATTTTCTCGATGCTTAAGGTGGCTGGCTGCTGGGCTGTCAGACATTTTGTCCGTCCATCCAAGTGGTTGTTTGTGATGTGATCGAGAGTATATCCGTCGTCAGAGGCCTGCACATGCAGCAGCAGCGACAAACGTACAACACCAAAGTAATGGCGAAAAAGTAAGAGGAAGTTAATAAAATATTTGCAAGTATTTTGCACGCATTTCACATTCATACTCGTCTATATGTATCTACCCACATTAACGTATCCAGAGGGGGAGGGCGCTGGGGAGCCAATATCTACCGAATACACTACTATTCACATGAGTATCGTATTGTCTGTTGATTTCTTTATTTTGCAAATTTTTCGCATACAAACTATCGGTTTGAATTTTACGAGTCTTTTCTTTCTTTATTTTCTGAATTTGAAAAAGATTTCACTTTTCAACTTAAGTAAAACGAATTTAAATTTAAATGATGTTTCGATTGTTGGCTCGTGAAAAATATTCACCCATACAAAGGCAAGTTTCGATGTTAGTTTACAGTTTAAAAAAAAAAACAAAAACAATCAAAAACGAAACAAATATCTATGCAGATTTCGTACTTGAAATGCATTCAGGAGCACCTTGGCTTCTATGCGGGAAATACATAATACTGGACAAGATCGCAAAGATGAAGATCGCAGTAGTGATGAAATGAAAAAGACCGGGTCCTTGTAGAAACCTCTGACTTAATTTCTACAAATTGTACACTTCTATAACACTATACTTCCATATTATGTCATGCCTCCGAATAGGGTTAAATACGTGACCCTGTCAATGGAGCTCTTCGAACTAGACGACAAATTCTTTTGTACTTTGAAGATGGATGAGCCAACACAAAAATCCAGTTTCAGATATTATGGCCAGCGTTTGATCCATAATGGGCGGCGGAAACAAAATCCTCCTGGCAGTAGGTAAAATTTAAAACGACTGGGGGCTGGGCTTATCTTCCGCCACTGGCATATTGCCAAAGAAGTATCCAAAATGAAAATGAGAAACATAAAACCACCTATTTGTTGACGACCTCCGACTTGGGATATTAGAACACTATATACATTCAGTGCCACTATTCAACTGACAGATATAATCGAGAATGATGTTTATACAGGGTGGTTCAGTCACGACTGGACAAATTTCACCAGCGTCTTCTTTGGCTCATTTCATGAAAATATGTCCATTTACAACCATCCCCGAAAATGCAAGGGGGCGAAATGGTAGCGGTTTGAACATTTTCGGAATGGTGGTCGGAGGGTACTAGGGTAAAATAGCCAAGTTCTGAACCAGTGGTCGGATTTTTTTTGTTTTTGGGTTTGTTGGAAAGGCCTTTAAGAGACCTTTCAAAATCATTAAAAACAAATTGAAAAAAGTGAAATCGCCGACATACGGAGCTTAAAAAAGTTTGGAAAAAAAACAAGATAATATAACCTCAGTTTTCTCATCCAGATGGCTGATAACTAATGTTTTTTCTATCTCGAAAAAATATCCCTACCTCGTACCTTTCCAAAATTACCCAAACGAAGCCCAGAGGTCTTACCGTTCCAAAGTTATGACTATTTGACTAAAATGGAAAATTGTTTTTTTTGGAAGCGAAATAACAGCACACATTTATTTGTTCACACGAATAAAAAAAGAAAAAAATTTTCCAATTTATATTCGTTATCATATTTTATTTTATTTTAATATTTCGACCGTCATCGACGATCATCTTCAGGATATTAAACACTGTAACTACTCACCTACAGACCCTATTCCTTCGGGGACTATGCTACCTTTAATGCCAGCTGTGCTCAGGGTAAGGGGGGTGTTCTCGCCCACAGAAATTAGCCTCGGTCTATTACAAAAATGTTAAAATTTTAGGTAGCTCTTATTATGGGAGGCATGACAGATATAAAATTACGGATTTCTTCACTATATCGGCATATTTGGGAAGGAGTTGGTGTTCAGATAGTCTCCAATCCATAGTCATTAAGTTTAAGCGTTTTAAAATTGTATAGTCATCTATATCCATGTGTCACCATCATTTGACCAAAAACTATCTGATATGGGGTTCTCCCAACACATTGGTGGATACTGTTCCTCAATGAAGCATTTATACCGTTTAAAAACAATACCCAATCCCTCTGATTGTGGCGAATGTAGGATCGAAGAGCTTCATTAATAATACGGTTTACACGCTCACACGCATTGAATTGTGGACTGTACAACGCAGTTACACCATGTTAACACCATGTTTGTTCAAAAAGTTCTCAAAATCTTTATTTTTGAATTGTGACCCGTTCTCTGTTGCCACAATTTCAGGGACTCCAAAGCAACCAAACCAAAAAATCTCAGAACTTGTATATTCTACTATAGGTTTAGAGTGCAACTTCTTTAACGGCTTCAGGAACGTGAACTTCGAAAAACGATCAAAAATAACTAAGATTCCCACGTACCCACACTTAGAGCGTGGAAGACGACCAATTAGATCCATATACAGTCTTTGGAATGGTCTCTCTGTTGCAACCATTTTGCCCAATCTCGTAAAATTTCGATCTACTCCGTAGATTATAAATTCTCTTATTCTTTTCGTACGCCTTTTCCATATGCTCCTTAATGGAATCCCTTATTATGCACAATTTGTCCTCACGCCTTAATTTTGCGTCACTCTCTGCCATTAAATTTACTATTTGTTTATATTTCCAAACGCCTATCGTTTACTCACTCACTTCTAATACAGAATCGGGCCCGAGTGCACAATAAACAGAGATTTGTGAACCATCACTACACACAAACTTCTAAACACTGTTCCAGTTGCGTCTCAACTGAGCCAAGGAATACGCTGGTGAAATTTGTCCAGTGGTGAATGAACCACCCTGTATAATGGGTGTCTCAGTAAGATTGCACTTTTTATATTTAGTGTAATTGGTTTTTTGGTCAAATGGCAACCCTGAAATTTGGCAGCCATTACATATGTTTATTCCGATTATTAAAAATGGATTGCTTTACGAAAGAACAACGCGTTTTACTAGAAAACGGGAACCACATTGAACACTTCCTTTAACATCAAAATTTTATTTCCTTTGTGTTTGATTCTTCAGCCAAAAATTTCAATAACATAAAATCTTGAACGTGTTAATTTACAAAAACAAATAAATGTGTGCTGTTATTTCGCTTCCAAACAAAATTTTCCATTTCTGTCAAATAGTCATAACTTGGGAACGGTAAGACCTCTGAGCTTCATTTAGGTAATTTTGGAAACGTAAGAAGTTATCTGCCATCTGGATGAGAAAATTGAGGTAATGTGCAGGTTTTGATGTCTTTCTTTCCCAAATTTTTTTTTGAAAGCTCCATATCTCAGCGGTTTCACTTTTTTTAATTGTGATTTTATTAATGATTCTGAAAGGCCTCTTAAAAGCCTTTCCAACTAGCCCAAAACCAAAAACAAGCCGACCACTGGTTCAGAACTTAGCAATTTTACCCTAGTACTCTCCGACCCACAATCCGAAAATTTTCAAACCGCTGCCATTTCGCCCCTTTGCATTTTCGTGGATGATTTTCGTGACTGAACCACCCTGCATAATGGGTGATTCAGTAAGATTGCACTTTTTAAATTTAGTGTAATGGTTTTTTTTGTCTAAATGGCAACTCTGAAATTTGGCAGCTGTCACATATGTTTATTCGCGTTATTAAAAATGCAGAGCATGGCGAAAGAGAACGCGTTAAAATTGTGAAAACTTATTACAAAAATTTGAAAAGTTATGCTGAGACCAATCGCAAACTTCGAAGAATATTTAGCCGAGAAAGTGTCAACCATTCGAAGAGTGGTCAACAAATTTGAAGAAACTGGGTCGGGTTTGGACAGTAAGACTCCTCATGTGCGTCAACCTACCGGTCGGCCTCTTGAAATCATTGCTGCTGTAAACGAGAGTATCGCCGAAAACCCAAAAACATCAATTCGGCATCGTTCTCAACAACTTCAAATTTCACGAAACACTACGCAGCGAATTATGATCAAAGTACTCCAACTTCATGCGTACAAAATTCAGCTTATTCAGAAGCTCAAACTAGCAGACCGTGGAAAGCGCCGGCATATCGTTCAATGGGTAGTGGAGCAAAGTGAAGTCAATGTCAAGTTTTCAAAAAAAAAAAAACAATCTTCTCCGATGAAGCGCATTCCCATCTGAATGGCTTCGTGAATATACAAAATTGTTGAATTTGGGGCTTAGAAAATCCTTATGCAAACCATGAGGAACAAATGCACCCACAACGAGCATCTGTCTATTGCGGATTTTGACCAGGCGTCGTGATTGGGCCTTACTTTCATGAAGATGAGGCAGAAATTGCAGTGACTGTTGACGACATTCTTTACAGCAACATGATAACGGAGTCCTTGTGGCCTCAACTGCAAGGCACGGATATTGACGATATGTGGTTTCAGCACGACGACGCCATCTGCCACACCGCGCATGAAACAATCGATTTATTACAGCAACGATTTCCAGAACAAATTATCTCAAGGAATTCTGGTGTTAACTGGCTAAAAAAATCATGCCATTTAACGTTGTGAGATTTCTTTCTTTGGGGTTTTCCGAAATCTCGGATTGATGAGAATAAACCAGAAAAAAATTCCTTAGCTTAAATCCGAGTTCCAACGCATCATCGGTGAGATATAGCCACATCTCTGGGCAAATGTAATGAAAAATTTCATGAAAGGGTAATGGCCTGTCATCAGAGCCGTGGAGGCCTTTTGACAGATATTTTATTTCGTACTTAATCGGAATATGTCTTCTTTACAATCCAATAAAATAATCACAACTATCTCAAAAAATACATGTCTTTATTTTAAAATGAAAAAGTGCATTCATACTGAGACACTACACGTTAAAAAATCTGTATTTTTTTGTTGTTTGCATGCAAATATAACGTATTTGTAGCTTGTCGCAAATATACTATACTTGTGCCCAAACACATTGTGTTTGTTTTTTAATGTACCGTGTTTGAGACACAATAAGCCTGCTTTTTTAATTCCTGCTAAACTAATTTTTCGACGACTTTGTATGGCGAGCCGCTTAAAATCGCTTAGCTGCCCATACAAAGTGGTCGAAAAATTAGTTTAGCATGGAGTAATAAAATCAGGCTCAATGATTAATAGCTTATAATATATGTTTTTGAGACAGAAATGTGTGTTTTTTTGTTGAAAACCGCTAAAAACAAATACGAGACAGACAACAAAGAAACCAAAAAGCAGCAGATCTTCAATTCATGAAAACAGTGCTTGAAAACATGTAAATAGTTCCTGCAATATGTTGCTGGGGCCGATATTTTTCAGCGTGCATTTATAACTTTGGCGTGCACGATGGCATCTGCTTGAACTGTACGCTGGTAGTTGTATACATTTTTACTTACGTTTCCTAAAAAAAATAAAAATAAATGGTTTCCCATTACATCCCATGAAGGGACAGGGGAGAGCTTCTCACAATTACTGAGCCGTGCGCTTTCCAGTTTTCACTCACTGATTGGGACCTACAGAGTTACACCGACTCCGAACGGTATTTTGAGAAGCTTTTTCATGGCTAAATACTCGATAGTGTCGCCGTCACTATGCGAGGTGACCGCCGCCGAAAGAATTTTTTTAAAGTGGTCTGAGCAGGGATCGAACCCAGCATCTCATGTGCAAGAGGCTCGCACACTACCATTGCACCACCGACGGCCACAAGCTTTCCTAATAGATACAATAAAAATCATGGTAATTGATACCAAAGTCGATGGTTTCAACCGAATAGATGCCGAAATTGGTTGAATTAATTCCAAATTCGGTTGTTACAATCGAATTGATTGTAAATGCCGTTGTAGCAACTGAATTGATTGCAAGTGATCTAACCGAAATTATAGACAATTTTGTTGAGAGAATTAGAAATTCTGTTGTCTCAACCGAAATAATTATGGAACGAGATTGCCTCAACTGAATTTCATTTGCGAGAACTACATACCGTTACAACCTCAATTCTGTTATTGAAACAACCGAGTCTTCAGTTGCTGCAACCTCTTTTCAAACAAGTAATTTTGTGAGTGTAGACAATATCGGCCTGTAGTGCGATTCAGTAAGCTGTTTTAATGATAATCGAATCGTTAAGTTCACTTATCGATCAAATTAACGGTTCTGGTATTCTGCAGGCTGTTTGATAACGATATTCGCTATCGCTGAAACAGCTGTTGAAGTTAGCGATTCGACTATCGCAAAATTAACGACAACTATTTTTGTTTTGCTAAGTTCAACAAAACAAACAAATTGTTCCTTCTTTTACAATTGGGGTTGTTTTTTTTTAAATTTGTATTTTTTTAATTACTGTTCTTTTAAAAATGTCTTTCGAATATTTAGGATATGTTTTGTCACAGAAAACAGTTGCCCTGGCGAGGCACGGCTCCGTTTCCCACTTCGATTTGTAGTCATTCTATAAAAATTTTTATGCACAAATAACAAATATATTGTTAAAACATCTAAAAACTAACAAATTCAATTTTGTAACAGAAATTTATTTGTTTCTGTCGATTTCTCTTTACGCTTTTCGTATATTTTGACATTTACATGGACAGAGCTGCCACTTAATATCAATTTCAGTAAACATAAAAAGTCAGCTGTTTACTATCGTTAAGTATGAGTTAGTGAATCAAACAATCGTTACTGCAAGCGACAAAAATCGTTAAGTAACATAGCGATTATCGGATCGCTAAAAGTTAGTGAATCGCACTACTGATCTTGCTTTTGCTTAAACAATCTGTGCGTGCCTCTTTCGCTCTACAGTTCTTCAAAATGTACAAGTAAGTACCCGAAGTGATGAACCATAGCGTTTAGAGATTTACGGAAGTCGTGGACTGATGTTAACTTTGTCAGTTAGGGTTTATTGACTGGCTATGAAGTTATTTATTTTCTGTAAATTGACATTTTCCCAGGGCTTCATAATAAAGGGGTTTTCAATAAGAGCGCTACAAAAGTTTTTTTTAAATAGAACAAAACCGGTTTTAGATACCAATGAAATTCTTTATTCCTGTGAAAGTACGTTCGATGCCATTATATATGGAGCTCGATTTCTTTTGCATGGCCACCAGGGGCACGCTGGCAGAAGTCCAGACGCTGAACCCAATTTTCGACGGATTTCAAGCATAAATCGGCCGATACTGCTGCAATTTCAGGTTCGACATTCGTACGAAGTTCATCAGTCGTCGCTGGCTTGTTGGCATAGACCATAGACTTGACGTAGCCCCACAGGAAATAATCTAACGGCGTCAAATCGCACGAGCGAGGCGGCCAATCGACTGGGCCATTTCGTGAGATAACACGTTCACCAAACTTGGTTTCCAATAAATTGATTGTGACATTCGCTGTGTGGCTTGTGGCGCCGTCCTGTTGGAACCACATGTCCTCCAAGTCCATATTAACCAATTGGGACCAAAAATATTCGGTTATCATTATATGGTAGTGATTCGCATTCATAGTATTGTGCCGGTCTTGATCATCACGGAAGAAGTACGGCCCAATGACGCCGCCGGCCCATAAACCGCACCAAACCGTAATTTTTTCGGGTTGCAATGATCACTCATGGATTATGTGTGGATTGCTGTCTGACCAATAACGCATATTTTGCTTATTGACGAAGCCATTCAGCCAGAAATGAGCCTCATCGCTGAAGATGATTTTCGGATGAAAATCCGAATCATTTTCAAGTTATTGCTCAGCCCAATTCACGAACATACGACGCTTATGGTGGTCAAGCGGCTTCAGTTCTTGCGTCAATTTGATCTTGTAAGGATGTAGGCCAAGATCTTTTCGCAAAATTCGCCACAACGACGTCACAGAACTGAAGCCTCAGCGGCAGCAATATTCTCGACACTACGGGCACTTCTTTGTCTCACTGGCACGGGAACATTTTGTACTGTGCCTGTGGATTCAAATTTTTCCACTAGACGCTCAATTGTTGATCTGGTAGGACGATTATGACGACCATAAATTGGACGTAGCGCTCTTAAGGTTGAGGCCACTGACTATGTAGAATATGGGGCCTCTTCAAGGCATCCAGGCATATATATTCAGTCTTTACTACGACTATTTAGGTATACAATTTACGTTGCTCTCAGTGACTTGAAGAAAAACAACAACTTAATTACAGGCAACAAAGCAAGAAACAACATCAAATTGCTGACCATAATTGGCGAATACGAAACGTCAAAAGAATCATCCAATAAATGCTATGTTTGTCTCCAAACACATTGTATTTTCTACGAAATATAATATATTGTATAGGTTGGTGACCAAAATATGGGTCTGTTTGTTGAAAACTGCTGAGAAATCCGCGAGAGACAACAAAGGAACAAAAAAGAAGCAGATCTTCAACTGGATCTTCCAAACATATACAAGTTTCCTGCATAATGTTACATGGGCCGATTTTTCAGCGTGTATAAAATGTCGCAGCCCGAGTTGCTTGATGATGAGCGTAGCACAATGGTTTACCCATTAAACGTGTCAGTTACAAACGTATGACATAATTTAACTATATTCTCTATACTCCTTAGTGTACCAAATCAATAGGTTCAAATATAACCAGTAAATGAACCACATATGTATATAAACATTCAATAATGAATTGCGTAATTTGAAACCGAATTGAGTTTGATGTCGTTTTATTTGGCCTTAAAAATTCGCGTATACCGCCTTCTATTCAATTAAAACAAGATTTTGATGATGAGAAATTAATTTATAATTATTGTGTAATATGGATATAAACATTACCTAATGGCCATAAATACACTACTGTTCAATTGGACATGAGTTCCTAAAATTAAACCATTTATAGATGAATGGACACTCAAACAAAAGATGTCGTTATAAACAGCAAACACTGTTTGCTACTTATCGGCAGTCGAATTTATGCGCTACAGTCATAAAAAGAAACTGTTTGCAAAAATATATCGCATATGTCGTACCACATATGTGACAACAACATTAAAAACAAACACTAAAATAAAAATCTGACTATATAAGTAAGTAAATCTTCGAAACAAAACATTAAAAATCCTTGTTTTACAAAATCGTAAGGAGGGACAGATCTGATTGAAATGCTGAAAAAACCCTCCCAGCAACATATTGCAGGAACCACGTATATGTTTGCAAGCACTGTTTTCGTGATCTGCTGTTTTTTTCTCCTTGTTGTCTGTCACGTTTTTGTTTTCAGGAGTTTTCTACAAACAAAGACACATTTGGGTTACAAAAATATATATTAAAACATTTTAATGATTGTCTCTTCGACATGTAGTATTGAATAGCAAACACCATGTGTTTGGGCAGAAGTGTACTATATTTGCGACAAGCTACAAGTACATTATATTTGCATCCGACCAACAAACATACACCGATTTTTTCAGCGTGCATCCAGGAGTGACTGGTAATATGTTTCCTGGTCTTAGAACGCGTGGGTTTAATCCGCTTAAAACTACATCTTCTTTCCTCTTTCAGTTGCGAAGATATTGCAGAATTAGGGTGTCCCAAAAAATTTTTCTTTTTCGATTTTCATGATTGCTCAAGCTTGATTGAAAAGCATATAGGGTAAAGTACTTTTGGGATTTTTTCAGATTTTTCGGAATAGGTTTAGAGGTCGCACAAGTCGAATTTGCCCCAAAAATCGGATATTCCGGACTTTTTTTGAATTCTATTTAAAACTCGGCCAATAACCCCGAATTTCTTAGTTTCTAAGGCAAAATTTTTAAAGCAAAACGTTCAAACTTTTATTGTATATTCATAAACCATACACAATAAAATCATTTTCTCCAATAAGGTACCACCTTTTAAATTTTTTTTGTAAATTTTGGATAAATTTTGTTAGTAACGCTTTATAACAATGAAAATTCCTATTCAAATTAAAAAAACTAATGCTGCACTTTAAAAGGCGTATAAATTCCAAGCAATTTTGTAGAAATTTTTTTTTAATTTGCTGCTAGTGTTCCAGAGTTATACCATTTTAAAGCCTTTACCCATTTTATGAAACTAATAATATTATAATCTGTTTTCTATTTTTGCATCGGATTTGCTTTAAATTTCTATGAAAATTTAAAACACTAATGATGAACTTTAAAAGACGGATAAATGCCAATCAATTATCTAAAAAAAATTTTGAATTTGCAGTTACTGTTCCAGAGTTATGCCATTTTAAAACTCTTTACACATTGTATGCAACTACACTGAAAGAAAACCCTTCATACCATTAATGAATTCTTACATTGCATCAATGAAAAGTGTCATTGTTTGTGAGCCAATGTCGGGCTTCATTAATGCTATGAACAATGTTACATTAAACGAAAAATGTTTCATAGACCTGAAATTAATGTAAACTTTCTAACCGGAATGCAACATTATCATTGTATTAAAAAAATATGTTACATTGATATTATAAACCGTTTCATTGATATAATGAAACGTAGTCATTGATATAATAAAAATGTTACATTGATGCTATGAACGTGTTTCATTGATGCTATGAGCATGTTTCACTAATGCAATGAACATGCTTCATTGATGGTTTGAACATGTTTCGTTGAAGGTCTGAATATGTTTCATTGATTGTATGAACATATTTCATTGATGATATAACACGTTTCATTGACGGTATGAACAGGTGGTATGAAAAAGTTTCATTGTTGGTATCAATAGGTTTCATTGATAGTATGAACAGGTTTCATTGATGGTATGAACCGGGTTCATTTATGGTATGAATATGTTGCATTGATGGTATAACACGTTTCATTGACGGTATGAACATATTTTATTGATGGTTTGAACGGGTTTCATTGTAGGTATGAACCGACTTCATTGATACTATGAAGACAATTCATCGATAGTATGAAGATATTTCATTGCTGGTATGGCCAGATTGTGGCGAAAAAAAAGTTGGATGGGGGGGGGGGGGAAGAACACACGATTCTAAGCAAAAAATGTATACCTATTTTAGGAGTTATGGGCCTCCAAAGTTCGGGCTTTTGTGGCACGATTTTTTTCGACTATTAGGTTTGCTGGGACGGGCCAGGGAGAGGAATATCTCTGTTGCAAATTTTGGATTTCTGAATTTTTTGATTTTTGGGAAAATTTAGCCATACAAAAGTGTCCCTGCGTGGACCCGTTTTTTGGACCTTGTGGGTCCCCATAGGTCCGGCAGGCAAAAAAGTTTGGTTTTTGAAATCCCCTTATTTTGCTCGATTTTCGGGTTTTTCTTAAATGGCGCGGGATTCTGCATTTCAGCCTTTTATTTATTTCTTATTTATTCCTTATCTCATACTGGAACTCATATATTGTGTCACAACTACTGTACATACATACATAAATAATACATAAATACATACATTTATACAAGGCGTACCTACATATATATTATGCTTTTACCAAATTATGGAATTTTTCAAAATTAATGAAATTGTACATTAAATTAAAAAAAGTTGTCTCATTATTGCTTTTTTAGAAAAAGTATTTTAAAATTCAATAAAATGTGTGTAATGTAAAGGATGGCCTATGTAATAGATTCTACTTTACAATGTCGATAAAATATCTGCAATTTTTCTCTATAGTTTCCCATATTTATATGAAAAAAATATTTCATTCCATCAATGTAAAAGGTTTCTTAGCATTAATGACGGTCCACAAATTAAAAAACTGCAGCAATGAAGGAGTTCATTGAAGTAATGTAACATTTCATAGCACCAAAGAAACTTTTCATTGCATCAATGTAACCCATTCATTGATGCTATGAAGCGTTTTTCTTTCAGTGTAGTAATAATATAAACTCTTTGCCAATTTTTCATCGGATTTGCTCTAAACACTATATTCATAAAAAAATCTACATGCGCTAAGTAACGACAAAGAGTTACACGCAGAAAAAACGGCCCTAGCAACATATTACAGGAAACATATATATGTATGTTTGCAAACAACCATATGTATGGTTCCTGCAATATGTTGCCGGGGCCATTTTTTGCTACGTGTAATTCTTTGTCGTTACTTAGCTGATGTAGATTTTTTCAATAAAACTATGTTCAAAGCAAATACGATGAAAAAAGACAAACAGTTTATAATATTATTAGGTTCATACAATGGGTAAAGAGTTTTAAAGTGATATTACTCTGGAACAGTAACTGCAAATTCAAATTTTTTTTAGAAAATTACTTGGAATTTGCCCATATTTTAAAGTGCATCATTAGTATTTTAAATTTTTATAGAAATTTAAAGCAAATCCGATGCAAAAATAGCAAACAGATTATAATATTATTAGTTTCATAAAATGGGTAAAAGGCTTTAAAATGGTATAACTGTGGAGCAGTAACAGAAAATTCAAAATTTTTTTTTACAAACTTGCTTGGTATTTATACGTCTTTTAAAGCGCATCATTAGTTTTATTCATTTTCGTAGGAATTTTAAAAGATATAAAGCGTTATTTACAAAATTTACCCAAAATTCACGAATAATTTTAATACGTGGCACCTTGTTGAGGAAAATCATTGCCAAAACGGGGGGTTTGTGCATATACAATAAAAGTTTGGACGTGTAGCTTCAAAAATGTTGACTTACAAACTAAGAACATCGTGGTTAGTGACCGAGTTTTAAGAAAAATTTATTAACCACCCGGAATACCCGATTTTTGGAGGAAATTGGACTAGCGCGACCTCTAAACCACTTCCGAAAAATCTGAAAAAATTCTCAAAAATACTTTACCCTATAAGCTTTCAAATAAAGCTTGATCAAAAAAAATTGTTATTGATGGGACACCCTAAGCAGCATCCAACCTACAGGTAGGTAACTCCCACTATTGGTTGGCCTCAGTATATGTGCCACATGACGCAGAAGCGCGCCACACGGTCTTAAACTCACCGACGAAAGTAGCGAAATTCAATAAAAATTACCTTATAGAGTGTAGTGATGTCAATGATGATGTGGGGAAGCACTGACGTCAAATACAGTGGGCGAACTACTTATGGAATGCATTATGAATATTAACCTTGTGATTTGTAATAGAGTGTACAAACCGACGTGCATTCCTAGAAATAGACAAGAGTTGCTCGATGTCACCTTGAGAGCATAAGCGGGAAAATATCTAATTGAGAAGTTTAAGACGATCATAACTTTCCCAACCATCGAATATTTTGACGTAATTTATATATTCCGTATATTCCAATAGACAAGTCATATCAGTCCTCAACTGTTCGTTACAGCCCACATGTCCCAATGTGAAACTAAGGGGAGTACAGTGGCCACGGAGAGAGAGAGAGAGAGGAATACAGGTCGCCATATTTAATTAAACTGAAAAAGACCTATAGTGAACTCTTTAAAATGGGAAAATTCACAAGGGCGCAACACGACTAAGATAAATATCAATTAGTGCAAGCGAGAGTTCACGAAAGGTAAAAGGAAATCCTGATGGATATCTGTCACAATGTCGAAATCTCACCTTGTACTATTGGGTACATTAAGAAAAGTGATGGTTCTTAGACGACGTCTAGCGGGGAATCACTGGGGGTGCTTTTGGATACACATTTCCCTGGCAATAATGAAGGTGAACTAGATACTCCACTTGGACATTCTATTAAATTAAAGCCATTGGACATTGCCACACCCTGAAAAATTTGTATTTGTTTCATGTTTGGATGCAAATATAAAGTGTGTTAGGAACTTGTCGCAAATATAATATACTTGTGTCCAAACATATTGTGTTTGCTATTCAATGTTACATGTTTGAGGCACAATGATTAATATGTTAGAATATATGTGTTTGCGACCCACATATATTTATATTTGTGATACAAATAACGTCTATGCTTCTCGAGAGCAAGAGAATAAAAGAACGACAACGACAGGGTCTATCTTGTAAGTGTGTATCTATAGTTTTGCATTATTGTCTCAGTCAGTGAGACATAAATATTCCTGAATGTGTGTGCAAATTGCGGATGCAGTCAGTGTTTCTTATTTTGACTGATGTATTGCGTTTCAGTTTCATGTATTCATTCATCATTCATTATATTCATGTATGTAATACCAAAATGAGAAACGATTTTGAGGAAAGAAACTGTGTAGGGCAACAACGTGAAGCCTGTTGTCTGCCCGAGCCTTTACGGAGAGAATCGGAACGGCGGACCATTTGTGAAATAAACGCTTGGCTGGCGTGATCTAGATTTGTATATATGTAAATATATAATTTGTGTACCAACGCATAGTGATAACCAACGCATAGCGGAAACCTTCCGAAAATAAAAACGTGAGAGACAACAAAGTAAGGAGAAGCAAAAGAGCAGCAGATTCTCATTTCATGAAATTAAAAAACAAATAATGCATGCAATGCATCTAAATGTACAAAAAGCCGTTTTAAATATTTAAATATTTTGTATTAATTATTTTTAAATGAGGATTTATATTAATAAAATTATTTATAATAAATAATACATATATATATTGAAATCTGCGAATAATTCGTTTTGAAATATTATTATGTTTGGGGGGAAATACGCATATGTTTCCACGTAAAAGTATACATGTTTGCCAGTAAACATGATGCTGTTTTCATTTAAACACAAGTGAGTTTGGGACTTGCAAACATATTAATGTTTGAAGTGTGTTCCAAACATATACATGGTTCCTGCAGAATATGTTTGGGAGTATATGTTAGAGAGGCCGTTATTTTTCAGCGTGCAGGGAAATTGTAACCGAATCTAGAATTCATTGGGCTATAATAAGCATCAAACCTTTCAATTCGTCAGGACCGGACAATATCCCGCAGGCGGAACGACACGGAGTGTCATATAGACGAGTGCCCTGGCTCAAACAGCCTACACTGGATGTATGAAGCAGACCTACATAACTTTTAAATGGAGGGAAACTAAGGTTGTCTTCATTCCCAGAGCAGGGAGAGCATACCATAAGGAGCCAAACGATTTCCGATCAATTAGTCTATCGTAATTTCTTTTGAAAACTTTGGAGAGTTTACTCGATAGTTATCTTAGAATCAACATTGATCAACAACAGGCTGCTGTTAATTCGATAGTACGCCTATAGCAAGGGTACGTCTACAGAAACCGCTCTTCATGATCTCGTAAGCATTAACAATGTAAATTTAGTCGCATTAACTGCGATACTCACGGCTCCGGCGGTTTAAAGGAATATCAGATTGTTTGTGTGCAACCTTCGTACAAAGGCACGCATTTTGGTTAGCTTAGGGTGAACGGCCCTCTATAGTTTTGCCAGCGGCGAACCCCTCAATAGGTTAGCCGACGCCTTGGAAATAGCGGTTAGGGGGAAGTTTCCAAATACTCTTAAGGTCATCCTACAACAGACACTTTATAGCACCGCAAAATGGTATTCGGATAATGATCTTGGGGCGACGAATCCAACAAAGACAGAACTGGTTATTTACAACAGGAGATTTAAGGTACCAACTGTTTTAGGTGCCACCTGAGGGGTATTTAATCTTCCTTCTCTGAAACCCAAATTATTTTACTCGACGGAAGTTAAACCTCTAACCCAGAATTCTGGTAAGAGTTAATAGCGCAATATATCTGGAAATGAGCCAGAGAAAACCGCTTGTGTCTAAATTCGTGTGTTAATTTTTTGCAGACGGCAGTAGTTAGACCAATAATGCTGCATGGCGTTATCGGCTGGTGGACGGCTCTACAGAATTCCACCTGCTGCGCGATACTGGATAAAGTTCAGCGAATGACGGGCATGTGTATCACGGGAGCGTGGAGAACGACACCGAATGATGCACTAAATGTCATACTACCACCACTCTTTGACAAGAAGTATCGCACTATTATACCCGATAGAACAGAATGGAATTGTTACATCTCAGAGATTCAAAATCTGCTACACAGATGGTTCTAAACTTAACGACAAAGTAGGCTTTGGTTTTTTCCTATGGACCTATGGTTATCCATTCCAAAATGGTTCCAGAAATCTTAGCGTAATGCAGGGAAATACTGTTCTGACTAAAATCTGAATCTACTTTTTCCATGATAGTCAAGCTGCCATTAAGTCCCTGGAAACTGTCTTCCTGAATTCAAGAACTGTCCTCGACTATCGCACATCTCTTAATGAGACGACTGAACAGCTTAATATTCACCTTATTTGGATGCCAGGCCACAGGGTCATGCCAAGGAACTACAAAGTATATGAGCTTACTAGACTGGGGACTTCCTTACATGCTCCAGGAGATCTAGAATATGTGCACATACCTATGGCAACTTGCAAACTCAACTTGAGAACTTGTGCACTTAGGGCATCTAGCGTTAGGGAACAGTAGATATTCCAACTTAATGCGCACTAACCCCATGGTCTCGTTATGGAGAACCGACTTCTTACTTATCGTGTCTATCATGACGGGTCACTGTATCATTGAATGGCACGCAGAGAGACTGAAATTCCTTAGAAATTACTTTTGTAGAAGTTGTTGTGACAAATAGGAGGTGGAGTTAATAGACCACCTTCTGTGTCCCGCTCGTTACCGAAATCGGTAGTCTACCCTAGGCTCACATTTCTGTGGGTGTTAGCAAATCGGGCCAATGTTGTCATCCTCCAACTCTCGGGCCCTTTAAAGCAATCAAACTGGTTCAACGGTAGGGACTAAGGAAATTTCGTATTTTACCCCTTTGCCTGGTGGAATCACAATGGACGACAAAATCTAAGTGAGTCTGACATGCAGGCTGCCAAACTCTAACCAAACCTATTACTGTCCGGTACTTCAATTAAATACCCAAGTAAAGTAAACAATAGTCCAAAGAGTTGCAGCCAAAATTTTCCTAGGTCTGGGGACTTCATACGAGATTTCCGCATTGCTACTCCTCGACTCACGCTTCTACTGCTTGAGTTCTTCTGTTTATCTATCTTAGTCCTGTTGCGCCCTTTCCCCTATTAAAGAGTTTTCTATAACACTTTCTCAGTCTAATCAGATATGGTGACCGCCATGGTGGCCGCTGTTTCCCACTAGGTTTGACTTCGGGACATGCGACCTTTAACGAGCAATTCATAGTTCAGTACATTCAGTTCAGGTCTATTTGGAATAGACCTACTGGAAGTGTCTCCTAATGCTGCGAGGAATGACAGATCTATGAGGATTTCCATTTATACAAAAACTAATATGGCGGTGGTCAGAAATAATATATATGTCTGTAACATTCCAGTGAGATATATTATCGTATATGCTCTCAGATACAAGAGTAACATCTTGTCTGCTTCTAAGAATGAAGGTAGTTTTGGACCCTCTATTACAAATCACAAGGTTAATGTTCATAATACATTCCATAAGGAGCTCACCTCTTTCGTTGCTGCCAGTGCTTCCCCACATATTGATGTGCATTAATCGCTGCTTATTATCAGGTTCTGGTTCTTTCTTGCGCCGCTTTCGGCAGTGATTTTAAGGCACCAGCATGCGCTTCTGCGCCATGAGCCACATTCACTGTGGCCAATCAATAGTGGTGGTTATTTTATTATTCACCACTGAAAAGGGAAAAAAGATAAATATCAACATTGATCCTGGCAAGTATGAAGCAGGTTAAACCAAGGTGTCATAAGACCAAGGACCATATTCACACTGGATGGATTAGGACCAGATATTTTCCTTCTTGCATCAGCTCTTTTAGGGCGATAAGCAGCCGTAAAGTGGTGGATATTAAATTGCAGAAGCCGAGCCAGGGCCAAGTTTCTCCACCACCGATACATCCCTCTCGTAATTGGTGTCTTCAGAAGCTCACCATCAAATGACTCAGCCGGACACATGATTATGACCTTCACCACGCATCCAAGCGCATCGATGTAAGACCAAACGGAAGTATCCTCCAGTTTTATCTCAGACACTTGCCATATTGCAGGTTCCTCTAAGGATGCTACAGCATGGTTATCAGGTAGGTTATCTTCCCCGTTGTCTGATTTATCGCTCTTGTAAGCCCTATGTTGATCCTACTTAATTCGTTTGACACCTTGACGAGTTGATGCGGGGACGCGGAATACAGTATAAAAACCGTATGGTTGCGATCTCCATCTACATCATCCAATCATTGCAATTTTTGTTTGGAAGACGCAGATTTTAGTATTGTAGCCGCGCTGATTGAATCCGCATCGGAAGGTATTGTCGGAATCCATGCGTGGACCGGAATTAGTGGGGTTCATTAGGAGTAGCTCCAATGATATATATATGCTTTTAGATCCAGATAGCATTAGTTTGTGGGTTTATTCAGCGGAGCTTCCAGCAATTAGGGCGCTGTTAGGAACTAGTTTATTTTAACGCCAACTGCCCATTCAGACCCTCGGCACTGGTACCAACCACGTTGGCCTTAAAAGTGTTCAACGTTGGATATTATAATGACGCCCGTCTCACTCGCGACAATCTTCATTGACAATCAATATTTACGTAGGACTGATCAACAGCGAGACCCACATCGCGACTTCCCTGCTGAACTGACCGCTGCCGGCCGATGGTAACTGCCCTCTAACAGGGATTTCCACTAACCGCCACCTGAGGATACTAGGGTGTCCCATAAATATTTTTTTTTTTTTGCTAAAGCTTTAGTTGAAAGCTTATAGTGTAAAGTATTTTTGAGAACTTTTTCAGATTTTTCGGAAGTGGTTTAGAGGTCGCGCAAGTCGAATTTCCACCAAAAATCGGGTATTCCGGGCGTTTTTTGAATTTTACTTAATACTCGGTTCTTAGTTTGTAAGTCGACATTTTTACAGCTAAACCTTCAAGCTTTTATTGTATATGGACACTCACCCAGCCCGTGTTTCCCAAGGATTATATAAACTCCCGGTGTAGGGTGGGGGGATATAATCCTCAACCACCTCCGTGTGTATACATTCCGATGGAAACAGGAATACAATAGACCAAATGACGTTTGTCATAACGGGTCACTGGATAATTGGTACACAACATTGGCACTGCCAACATTGGAGAGCAATACAGACATTACAGTGGTAGTTGCGACGACCACCTAATGGCGGAAACCGCTAAACACTGTCTTATATATTGCTCAGCCTTGGTGGAAATTATGACTTGTGGAAAGCCCTTTATTGACGGATTACCACAACTGGGAAGTATTGAACTAACTCTGCTTCTAAAACACATTCACAGTACTGATTGGGTACAATCGGGCAACCCCAAATTATTACTGGCAAATTGTTTTGCTTTGTCTATTGTCTCTTCGCGGCAACGTGGATACTTGGGTGAGCTTGAATGGAAGGAACTCACTGCCACTCGAACCTAAAGCAAACTTGATGGGAATCAAACCTGTGCCTAACATGTTGCTGTATTAGATCAAATTTAAAAAAAAGTTTCCAATTCCGTTCTATGAAGGGATTGGGGAGAACTTCTCAAGACCAGTGAACTGTGTGTTTTCTAGCTTTTCACTTACTGGTTGGGTCTACAGTTTTACTCCGGTCCCGAGCGGTGTTTTAAGAAGCCATTGTCTCGATAGTGTCCCCATCACTTAGCGATGTGACCGTCGTCAAGACAAATGTAAGGTGGTCAGAGCAGGGATGCACAAGAGCCGCGCACACTCACCATAGCAACGCCAACTCAAACTCAAATCTATGTCAACTATTTATATGTGCAAAATAATTTTTTTTCTTTCCTTCTAAAAACTAACTGTAATTTAATGTCGACAATATACAATTTTTTCGATAATATCCCTCTCCCCTCATCATATACTTTTTTCTCTCTTGGACTTTATTTGTAGTCCCGTTATCTATGATTATCTCTGTAAGTTTGCAATTCAATAGAAAATAATAATATGTGCAGTCGCGTTCCTGACACTTTAAAGTGAACAACTCTATTTTTCTCAGGACTTTAGTATAAAATATCTTTCTGTACGTGAGTAAAGTGATTCTAAGAAACGTTTTATTCACAGTTTTGTTTCTAGTTGAACATGCCACGTGGAAGTGAACTTACGGATGAGGAGCGCGGAAAAATTGTTGGAATGAGACTTGCAGGGAAAGGAATTGGCGAGATTGCAGCTGTGGTAAATCGGCATCGCAATACAGTTTCGAATTTCCTCAAAGACCCCGAAAACTATGGTTGTATTAAGCGCAATGGACGCATCCCAACTGTAGACCAGAAGACTAATCGGCGCATTCGGCATTTAGCAGCTAATGAGAATATGAGTTATAGGGAAATACAGGTGGATTTGAGTCTAAATGTAATGAGACAGCGTGTCCACCAACTGCCAAAGAACGATATAGATCTTCGGTACCAAAGCAAAATGGCCAAACCACGATTAACCCAGCGCCATAAAAATGTGCGTATTGCTATTGCAGAAAAGTACAAGTTTTGGGAGGACGAATTTGAAACCATTATATTTGGTTGGTTGGTTGGTTAAAAAGGCTGCAAGACACCACGCTGTCTAGCACACTTAGGCTAAAGAAGCCCATTGTTATAACTGCAGTTTCCTCCATAGCAACTATTGACTAGTCGTTCAGCCAATTTGCCCTTTCAATAAATTTTTCTCTGAGACCTACAGGAATATCCTGTAGGGCTACGGTACTAACTAGATGTGTTCCCAATATCCTACTTCTCAGTCCTGCCAGTGAAGGGCAATCCAAGAGAAGGTGTTTCGTCGTTTCCTCGTCCTCTTCCATGCAGCATCTAAGGAGAGTGGAGTTTCTATGTCCCAATCTTATGGCGTGTTTTCCTACAAGATAATGTCCCGTAAGTGTTCCTATCATTGTGGATAATCTGCCTCTCGGCAAGTTAAGTAGTTGCTTAGTCCTCTTCCTGTCCACCTGTGGCTAGAGGACCCCGGCTTGTTTGCAAGTTGAAGAAAGTCTCCACTTGTCCTTGAACATATTATCGGCCCACTGCCTGATCTGCAAACGGCAGCTAGAGATTGGCATACTAACACCTTCTTTTGCCGGAAGAACCTGTGCCGTAGTGCCCTATCTAGCTAACGCATCCGCTACGCAATTGCCTGGAATGTCGCTGTGTCCTGGTACCCAGATAAGCCTGATGCCAAAAGACTCTGTCATCACAATAAGTGAAGAGTGGCATTCTTTCACCGTCAGGGACGTAGCAAACACATATTCTCCGGAGGGTTGCGACACTACTTTTTAGTAGTTCAGAAACCTCCAGTATGGCTGTAATTACCGCCTGAAATACACTACAGTCATCAGGCAGCTTGAAGGAGATATTTATGTACATTTAGGTCCCGTGAATGGACCCCATTGCCTACGTGCTCGTCCAAATCTGATACTACTGGTATCCCCTTTCAGTGCCTTTTCCCAGGTATTCCTGTTCGGAATAGAAGTCCTTATATTTGTCGCTGATAGAAGGTAGGGGTGCAATGGGTAGTGTGCGCGCCTCTTGTACAGGAGATCCTGGGTTCGATCCCTGCTCCAACCACCTTAAAATTTGTTTCGACGACGGTCACCTCGCTTAGTGACGGCGACACTATCGAGTATATAGCCATGAAAAAGCTTCTCAAAATACCGTTCGGAATCGGTGTAAAACTGTAGTTCCCAATCAGTGAGTGAAAACTGGAAAGCACACAGCTCAGTGATTGTGAGAAGTTCTTCCCGGTCCCTTCATGGGATGTAATGGGAAACCATTTATTTTTTTAGAAGGTAGGGGATACAGTAGTCCGTTTTTAAGGGAATAGAGATGGTCAGGTGTAGTAATTCAGCGTGTCCGGAATGCGCCGCTATCAAAACGGCACAATCTCTGATTCTCACCAGGGATGTAGCGGCTGCCGATTCGGCCATGTAATCAGGAGTACAGATGTTCAGGATAGCACTAAGTGCAGTACCTGACGTCGTGCCCATTGCCCCACTAACGCTAATCAGTGCTGATCTTTGAATTTTCATCAAGGAGTTCAGAATATATTTCTTTATATTTATTGATGAGAAAAAGTTTAATTTGGACGGACCTGATGGTCACCATAAATATTGGAGGGATTTACGACATCCTCGGCAAATGTGCTACAAGCGCAACCACGGTGGTGGATCTCTTATGATATGGGCTTCATTTGGAGCACGAGGGAAATCAGAAATATGCTTTGTCCCAACTGAAATGAATACGGAAGCATACGTTGATCTGTTGGACAGCAATTTAATTGAAATTTCTGGCGAATTATATGGAGATAACTGGACTTTTCAACAAGACAAAGCCCCGATCCACATTGCTCGGTTCACAACGGAGTCCCGAAATATTCCATTACTGTAATGGCCAGCCATAAGTCCCGACGTCAACCCAATTGAAAACCTCTGAGGGATATTTCCCGCCAAGGAGTTTTCAATGTCGAAGCAGTATACGACGCTTAAAGAACTAAAACTGGCAATATTGGCGGAATGGGAGAAAATTGACATGTCCACTTTAAGCAACTTAGTGAGTTCTATGCCACGGAGGCTACAACAAGTTCTTATACACAAGGGCAACTCAATATCATATTAATTACATATTTTAATTGGATAAGAATAAGAATTAAATTTAAGTTTCATTTTTGCATATATATGTATATATATTTTCTATGAAGAATATATCAAACACTTTTTTTTGGTTCTAAAAACGAAATGAAAAAATATGTTTTCTTATAATTTTAAAGAACACATACATAAATATAAACAAATATCTAAAATAAAAATCAAAAAACTTTTAGTTTTCAAAGCTCCAACTCAACATGATAAATTGCACATATAAATAGTTGATAGCGGTATTTGCTAAAATAACGGACATATATTTGCTATTATAGCAGATATTTTTGTTTTATTAAAAATTTGTATATTTTATAGAATGAATGATTTCTTCAATTTAAAGGTTTGCGCCGATTGTTTCTGATTCAGCGGCGGCGTAGGGGCGTGGGAAACCCGGCGGCGGCTATTTGGTCGGCTATCATGGCGCCGGCTGACGACGGCGGTGGCTATTCACAATTAGTTTACCCGGCTGCTGCTGAGCAGAGTTCAATTCTTAGGACATTTGACCTGCTGCTGTTATAGTTGTAATGTGTGCTGTAACCTGTTAAGGAAAGGAACTGGATGTTGGGGTTGTAGCGTGTGGAATTTCGCCTGGCCGTTGTTATGCAAAATTCAAAGTGTCGTTTAACTCCATAAGTTAATTCTTGGAAAATTAAGCTAACTGTTGTTATTAAGAAATATTCTGATTGTGGTTATGGCCGTCGGTGGTGCAATGGGTAGTGTGCGCGCCTTTTGTACTTGAGATCCTGGGTTCGATCCCTGCTCTGACCACCTTAAAATTTCTTTCGACGTCGGTCACCTCGCATAGTGACGGCAACACTATCGAGTATTTAGCCATGAAAATGCTTCTCAAAAATACCGTTCGGAACCGGTGTAAAACTGTAGGTCCCAATCAGTGAGTATAAAACTAGAAAGCGCACAGTTCACTGGTTGTGAGAAGCTCTCCCCGATTCCTTCATGGGATGTAATGGGAAACCATTTTTTTTTTTTTTGTTTTTTTTTTTTTTTTTTTTTTATGTTTAGTTTACAATTTGTAGTTTTTGATTATTGTGGTTGCAGCAACGTTGTAAATCAGGACAAAGTCATTAATTGATCGATTATAGATGAAATTAAACAAAAAGTTATACATCACCGAACCACGCAGCCGCCGCTGCTGCACCGAATTATACGTAATCAGGTGGCGGCGCGGAAACAAACTCGAAAAACGACGGCGTGGCTCGGCGGCGTAAAGGTATTCAGTACCCGAATATTTTAAAAACCGAATATATAAATAATATTTGGGTTTCAAATATTGTAGATTGGTGAGATAAAAGCTAAGCGCGTGACATAAATAACGTGATTGATATTGGTGTTATGCGATTGTCATCTCTTCCAACACGGATGATGATCACATTTAGCAGCAGCAAAACGTTTCGGTTAATACCAAATCCCATAATAGGCCAAAATGATCGAGCAAATTGATGTATGTATGGATGTATAAATAAACTAAAATATATATGAATATATGTTTGTATGTATATACATATGTACTTTTCTATGTAAGAATGTGGATGTACATAAATATACATACATACATACACACATTTGAAGTCATAGCCATAGAAAAATAGATGGAACTACGAGTAAAATGAAAACAAAATAAATAAAATATCAAACGATATGAAGCCCAACAAAATAAAAGTGTAAAATACATAAAAGCTCACACATAAAGTCTAACACCACTACAACAACAACAACAGCAACACAAACCTACACCGACGGCGAAGAGGTTCAATGACCGGAATCGAGTTTCTAATTTTTATTTATATTTTTTTTTTGGGTTTATAAATGCGGAGAATATGAAATATTTATGGTTTTATTCTCTTTTATGCCAGAGCTATTGTCGAAAATGTTGAATGGTGGGGTATCTGTGGTCCCACAGTAGGGGAGGAGGTGTGTCTGCAGAGAAACTGGGAAGTCGTCGTCGTCTGTTTTTATCCATGTATTTTAATTTTCGGACCCAACCGGAGAAGGAAAGAAGACGATGACGTTGGCAGTGTCGATGGAGTTACATGAAGCGGCTTCGCGTCGAAAACTGATTGGCTTTAATAAAACAAATAAAGAAAAACTTGTACACCTGGTAACAAAAAGTCACGAGAATGTCCAGAAGAACAATGTAAGCACTTGTGTCTAATTACCCAGCCAACTCGAGAGAATCACGTGTTCCCAATCCACTTTTCATCTTCTTCTTCATTTTGGACGGGGGTAACGTCGGTGTAACAATTAACCTAAATTGTTGTGTGCGTGTTGGTTTTAACGAAATTCTTAATAAAGTGTTTAGATTCAAATTAATACGATAGAGTTGTACAATTTAAGTTTAGCACAATTCTCTTTAACTCACATGTTTGGGCACATTGCATATTCCTCCTCGTCCGGAATTGGCACTCAATTATTCATGACTGAGATTCCGAAATCAATCGACGATTTTACATTAATCATATCACTAAAGCTAGTGGTTTGATACTTGGGTTTCAGACAGCAAAGACCTCGCCCATAGGGTGTAACAATGAAAGCAAAATTTTGATCATGAAAGAAAGAAAAACTACGATGGAAAATTAGAAGAAATTGAACTTAGACAAATGACAAAATCGGTCACAAAATTCAAAAGTTCGAAAACGTAACTCAGACTAACCCCGTCATCAAAAAGCTATAAAAAACAAAATATTACATGAGGGTCAGGGCACACCCTGTTGGCACGAAGTTCCTTTCGCTATATACAAAAGTATAAAAAGTATACTAAAAAAATACATTAAGTGCACCAGAAAACGTATATAAATTGTACGAAAAAGTGTACCAGAAAGTACATAAAGTATAACAAAAAGTGTATAAAGTGTACCAAAAAAAGTAAATAAACTGTATGAAAAAGTGTACCAGAAAATACATAAAGTTTTTCAAAGAAGTACATAACTTGCACTAAAAAATTACATGAGGTGTCAGGGGACACCCGGTTGGAATGAAGTTCCTTTCGCTATATATTATGTACTGGTTAGTTCCAACACGCATAAGGCGCTAGTTGAAAAATAACATCATTTAAATGGATCTTTAAGAAAATATACTTTTTGTAAAATGGTAAAACTTTTTGAAGAAATATTTTTTTTTCATAGAATGAATTTTTTTCATAGAAAATTATATTTTTAAGTCCGTTTTGTAAGAATTTGTATTATATTTTACCGAAAAGGTAATTTTTTAAAGAGAGGTACTTCTTTCATTGAAAGCTAATGTTTTTTTTAAGAAAAGTTACTATTTTTAAGAAGAAGTAACGGGTTTTTCAATAAGAGCGCTACAAACGTTTTTTTTAAATAAAACAAAACCGGTTTTAGATACCAATGAAATTCTTTATTCCTGTGAAAGTACGTTCGATGCCATTATGTATGGAACTCGATTTATTTTGCATGGCCACCACGGGCACGCTTGCAGAAGTCCAGACGCTGAACCCAATTTTCGACGGTTTTCATCCATAAATCGGCCGATACTGCTGCAATTTCACGTTTGATATTCGAACGAAGTTCATCAATCGTCGCTGGCTTGTTGGCATAGACCATAGACTTGACGTAGCCCTACAGGAAATAATCTAACGGCATCAAATCGCACGACCGAGGCGGCCAATCGACTTGGCCATTTCGTGAGATAACACGTTCACACAAACTTGGTTTTCAATAAATTGATTGTGGTATTTGCTGTGTGGCTTGTGGCGCCGTCCTGTTGGGACCACATGTCCTCCAAGTCCATATTATCCAATTGGGGCCAAAAATATTCGGTTATCATTGAACGGTAGCGATTCGCATTCACAGTAATGTGCCGGTCTTGATCATCACGGAAGGAGTACGGCCCAATGACGCCGCCGGCCCATAAACCGCACCAAACCGTAATTTTTTCGTGATGCAATGATGACTCATGGATTACGTGTGGGTTGCTGTCTGACCAATAACGCATATTTGGCTTATTGACGAAGCCATTCAGCCAGAAATGAGCCTCATTGCTGAAGATGATTTTCCGATGAAAATCCGTATCATTTTCAAGTTGTTGCTCAGCCCAATTCACGAACATTCGACGCTTACGGTGGTCAAGCGGCTTCAGTTGTAGCGTCAATTTGATCTTGTAAGGATTTAGGCCAAGATCTTTTCGCAAAATTCGCCACAACGACGTCACAGAGATGCCCAACGCTTGAGAACGACGTGTGAGAGACACATTTGGGCTTTCTTGAACTGAAGCCTCAGCGGTAGCAATATTCTCGACACTACGGGCACTTCGTTGTCACACTGGCACGTGAACATTTTGTACTATGCCTGTTCCACTAGACGCTCAGTTGTTGATCTGGTAGGACGATTATAACGACCATAAATTGGACGTAGCGCTCTTATAGTTGAGGCCACTGACTCCAAATTTCGGTAGCAAATTTTAATAATTTCGACTCGTTGTTGGCTCGTATATCTTTCTATGATGAATTGGCAAACCTTACTGACGAGAAATGTCAAAAGAGCGGGAAAAAATATGGCGTCTTTTGCTGTTCCTATCGATTTACTTTTGTAGCGTCTCTGTTGAAAAACCCTTTACTTTCTGTAAGAAAAAGCCATAAGAGTACGAAATGTTTTTTACAAAGAAATACATTTTTAAGAGCATGTACTTTTTAAGGAAACTGTACTCTTTTTAGGAAAAGGTTATTTTTTAAGAAAATTTACTTATTTTCCGAATGGCTTCTTATCTCAAGAATATAAGGGAAAAGGTATTATTTTATTTTTAAGAAAGGTGCTGTTAAGAAAATTAATTTTTGTAAGAAAAGGTATTTTTTTAAGAGAAAGTAGTTTTATTTTGAAGAAAAGGTTTTTTTAGAAATGGGAATTTTTTTAGAAATGGTCGTTTTTTCAAGAATATGTAAATTTTTAAGAGTTGGTACTAATCTCACAAAAAGCTATTTTGTTTCACAAAAAATGTACTCTTTTAAGAAAATGTATTTTTTTAAGAAAAGGTAATTTGTTGGAAGAAAATGTACTTATTTAAGAAATCGTACTTATTTATAAAAAAATATTTTTATTTAAGAAAAGGTATTTTTTGTAAGAAAACTTACTTTTTTTGGCACAAATTCACTTTAGTTATAATTGTCTGATCTACACCAAAATTTCACCATTCAGAAGAGCTTCTGCGTTGAGTCCATAAAACGTCATGTTTTCCCCCGCTCTGTTCAACTTCTTGAGATATAGGTCTTGACAGCTTGAGTATATAATCGCTCATATCTCAGGTATTTAGAATCCAATGTGGTTGAAATTGGTGTCATTACAAAGGTATTTGGAAACTCTATAAGATCCTGTATAAAGATATTTTTGTTGTTAACACCTTGGGGGCCACTAAAAAAAGTATTTTTTAACCTCACTCTTTTGAAACTTCTTTTCCCCCAGAAAAATGCCCTATATACTAATTTTTTCAATAGACTCCGATAAGAGGCAACACCATCACCTTTCTTTTAAGGTATAATACTCGCCTCTAACCCTTCAAAGACCGAAGATATGCAAAGTTTCGATAAACATTTGGCGCTTTTTTCAATCTGTTGTATACAAAAATAAAAAATTATTTCAAAAAATACCACAAAACACTATGCCGAAGCCGTTGTTGGGCCCACACCAGAGGAGAAAACCCCTAAGCCCGGCTGATGGCCGACCCCTCAGAAAGCCTTATATCACAAAAATACTATGCCGAAGTCGCGAAGCCGGTGTTAAATTAAATAAATTTCTTCGATAGCTGGTTCTAAAGTTTGATTTGAGCTGTGGGTTATTTTTTTTATTTTTAAATTGATCTATAGATGAGTATTGGGCTATTATGGGAGTCTAGTAAAGCAATAGGTATACTCGGGAATTTTTTGGAAAAAATATTCATGTTTATCAAAAAAGTGAGGTTAAAAAATAGTATCTTTTATTGCTCCCCAATGGGTTACTAAACACAATATAACCACTTATAAAGTTTCTAATGGCCTTTCTACTGAAATTTATTTCACCAGGATCGATTATACATTCAAGCTTTGGAGGACTATATTTCGGAAAATATGGCATTGCGGCTAAATTTAAAATTTTTTTCCATCATCGTTTAATGCCGTATTGTTTATATAGGCGAATCGCAATTAAAGTGTATTTGTTCCCTATTTTTTTTTTGAGAAAATTTACGTTTTTTAAGAAATGGCATTCATATAAGAAAACTTTCTTTTTTAAACTTCTTTCACGTTGGCTTTTCTAAATTTACTTTTTATTGGGCTTAAAACTACAATATACACAAAATATTGCTTACAGGCTCCACCTAGAAAACCTCCCATTAAACAAGAAATTTTCCAACATATGTTAGTCTAGACACAAACCAAAGCAATAGTACCAAATATAGTTGATAATACTACTCTTGATAATATTCTTGTGCATGAGATCCTGGATTCGATCCCTGCTCTGAACACCTTAAATTGTTTTTCGGCGGCGGTCACCTTGCATAGTGACGGCGACACTATCGAGTATTTGGCAATGAAAAAGCTTCTCATATTACCTTTCGGAACCGGTGGCAAACTGTAGGTTCCAATCAGTGAGTATAAAACTAGAAAGCTCACTGGTTTTGAGAAGCTCTCCCAAATTCCTTCATGGAATGTAATTTTTGTCCTTTAGACCCCATCTCGGAACATGCGGTAAGGAACTTCGTTCCCAAAAATTTTTCTTTTGGGTCTACGTAAAACCCAAAAGAATATATGGATACGTCACCAACGATTGGGGAATTGTAAGCCAACATTAGTCGCGTAACTCGCTACTCACACCTCGAAATTTTCGAAAATTTAAACCTCCGAATATACCATGGTAGCCGCATTTATGCGGCGGTACTAGAGTTCCAATTTTCGAGGAACATGAGTGATGTTTTGCGATTGGCGCGAGTAGTACTGCCTCCAATTCCTCAATTGTAGCCAACTTATACATGTAGACTTTGGAGTTTAGGCTTATGTAGGTTGCGTTTCCACCGGTCACAAGCATGAAATTAGCTGTATACTGATTTGTTCTTGCAATCATACCATAGTTTTACAGGCATTGTCACATTTAACGCCGTCTTGTTGGAACCAAATGTCGTCAAGATTACGGGCTTCATTGTGAGGTAGCAAATAGTTCACTGTGATGGAGCGATAACGGGCGCAGTTCATACTCGCTGAAAAATGTGTCTTTTTTGTTGTTTGGGTGCAAATATAACATGTTTGTAGCTTGTCACAAATACATAATACTTGTGCCCAACGAAATTGTGTTTTCTATTCAATATAACATGATTGGGACACAATGATTAAATAAACTCCTGAAAACAAAAACGTGACGACACTAACGAAAAAAAAACAGCAGATCTACAAATCACGAAAACAAGGTTGCAAATATGTACATGGTTCCTGCAATATGTTGCTGGGGCCGATATTTTTCAACGTGTAGTTATTTTCCGGTCGGCCTCATATTGAAGAAATATGGGCCGATTAATCGCCAGACCACAAACCACACCAAACACCTGTGTTGTTTATTGATGTTGACATTAAGCCATAAATTGGTCTCATTAGCTCAACAAAATATTGGTCGAAAACAATGAACTTCTTCAAGCTTTTAAGAAACGAAAGACTGGCCCTGTGTTGGAAAAAGTCTTTCCATGATAAAACATAACACAATTGGGAACAAAAAATTCATGACTGTGTTTGATCTGTCATAAAATCAGTACATGGGAAGTGCACATAAGTAACCCCATTACACCCAAAAATGAGTTGTAATTCCATTATTCTCGGGATATGTGGCGTGTGACACCATCTTGCTGAAACTACATGCCGTCCACATCGATGTCATGTAATTTAGGAATAACATAATTGGATTGTGTGTGGCCGAAGGTGGTGCAATGATTAGTGACGCGGCTGTTGTACATGATTACTTGTGTTCGATCTTTGCTCTGACCACCTTGCATTTCTTTCGTCGACGGCCACCTCGCTTAGTGACGGCGACACTACCGAGTATTTGCCAATGAAAAGCTTCTCAGAATATCGTTCGGAACCGGTGTAAAACTGTAAGTCGCAATCAGTGTGTGTAAAAACCAGAAAGAGCACAGTCGCAAGTACTTCGGCTGGTTACGTGATAACGTGATATTCAAAAGCTCTTAAACTAGGTAGAGCACGTTTACTGTTTGTCAAAACTATTCACTACGACGTCCAAGGGTTTGAAGTTATAACATTATATGGAAAATTGTACAACGCTAATTAACAGTGCTGAAATATTGACCATCAAATGTTTTAGTCTCCGAATTTCAACCAAAAATATGTTTTATGTTACACCCTACTTATCACCGTTACAGCGCAAGAAAAAGTGGTGGTACCAGCCTTATTCGATCACAGCCACTCTATTGTAGTTTTGAAACAATTTTATATCGAATTGCTCCTCAATGTATTCTAATTGATTCACTAAGAGCCGATTGTTATTTGTACACTGAACTTTCTATGAACTAACGTGGCGTGACCGGGATGTACTTATATATACATGTGAATATATCACTTGCCAAAACGATTAACTCCCTCAAATTAAATTTGTAGAAAAACAAAAAGAAGTCACGATGCATTATCAATTGCGATGTTTAGTATAAATTTGAATTACACAGTTGGTCTGTCCGTTTACCCGATAAATTAAGCAAATTATTAAAAAATTGTAGTCCGTTTACTCGAAAAATCTTGTAACGAGGGAAACAGAGAGAGTAAAGTGACAGTTCGGCAATAAATAAATAAATAGAAGGTTTCCCATTACATCCCATGAAGGAATTGGGGAGAGCTTTTCAAAACTAGTGAGCTGTGGGCTTTCTAGTTTTATACTCACTGATTGGAACCTACAGTTTTTATACCGATTCTTTTCGTCTTTTTCATGGATAGTGTCGCCGTCACTATGCAAGGTGGCCACCTCCGAAAGAAATTTAAGGTGGTTAGAGCAGGGATCGAACCAGGGATCTCATGTACATGAAATGAGTGTTTCGAAAGGGTGCTACGCCTTGTATGTGCTTACTTATGGGTTATCAAAGTTAAAAATCACAATTCGTCAGAGAAGGTATATCTAAAAGACTAATTATTTTCAAACCCTATTCGTGACTTCACATGCCGCGGGGAAGAAATAAGTGGATCGAAAGATGCTTCCAACATGTTGAAGACGTCCTCATTTTGCCCCACCCTTGATGCATTGAACGTGTTACAATTTGTTAAGAGACTCCTGTGTTTCTTCAGCAAGCTCTCCAATTGGCAAAGACTGGTATTCACTTATATCTTTGCCATACGCCTGTATTTTATGGACTATCGGGGTAAACTTCGTCTGTGGATACATTTCTGCTAAAAGTGACGCAGTTTTTGATGCATATTCTCCATATTTTGTAGAACTGACATTTTCTTTGAATTTTAAAACATTCAAGATGGTTCCGATTATTTTCAATATTTAATTGTCAATACCAGTGATTCCAGTTACTGACTCATCATTTTCAAAAAAAAATCTCCTAGAAGTGTTTCCATCGTTAGTGTTTCCGTATCCATACTTGGAACGGTCTAACTTGTTAAAAATAGCATCCTGTATATGCTTCTTTCCGATCTTTTCCTTATCCTTAATTGATGTATTTTCATCGAAGTTGTCGTCCTCTTGTGGTAGGGTATACGCCAATTTTAGCAAGAACTCCATACATCTTATCCTTGCATCATTCAAATTACCGAAGTTCATCTGACCCTTTTTGCAAATCGGGCATGGCAATGTTGAGGTTGTTCCTGCCAGTGTGCTTACGAATTTTCTGTTAACGATAGTCAGGTGGAACTCGTAACTACAGTTAATATATTTTCCTTCTCCAATTTGCAGCTTTGTGGGCTTAATTTTTCTTATTTGTTCTTCAATGTCCTTCACCTTGGTCCTTATGAGTTCTGCCGATTCCCTTGCAAACTGATACATTATTGGTCAGCAATAATGAACTAATGACGGTCGTTGATTTTTCCACAAACATATTTCCGTCCGGTATTGTAGCGTCATCGGAAGATATTCTTTGTTTATGAACGCTTTGCCCGGCTGATCCATCGCAGCGTAATTTTCTGTTCAATGTCAGTTTCTTCAGTACGACTCTCCAACAGCCGTTTTGCTGTATGGGCCATAAGATCCTGCAGATTAGCTTTCGCAGAGACTTCAGTAAACTCCGTACGCTGTGGTCGTGAATTTATTTTGGGTTGCGAAATATGCTTGTCTCCGGGTAAAATGTCAGCAGCGTGTCGCTTTAAAGATGCCTGTAGCATCTCATATTCCTCTTTGGAAAGTTCTAAGTCCATAAACAAGACCAAGGCTTCTTCGGAACCATACTTTTTAATGTGTGCCTTTGGAGGCGTGGGAATGCTTTTCTTAATCCCTCTTAGTCGCAGTGTGCTTGGATCAGTAACAGATTTTGTAATCTGTGACCCAACTTTTTCATTATACTTTGTATATTTAATAGACAGCGCTTCCGACAAATGCTTAGTGGTCATGTCATTGGTGGCATCGGCAAGTTCCCTCTTTCTTGTGAAAATTTAACACTCCTCCACACTTCTTTTTGGCCTTCCTTTTGCTGCTCCTGTTGATGTGTGTGGGTTTATCTCCTGCCAATGTATCCAGGATGTTGTCGTCATTAAGCCAGTGCTCGTATTTGAATTTGAATTCCCAATGGTTCGATTGGATTTTATCCACTTTGCCGTAATAAAGGGTCCGCCATCTAACGTTGTTTTTTCAACTAGTGCTTATTTCGTAAATGGTAACACTTAGCTCATGTCTGATTTGACTGATAATTAGTTCTATCCTTCCGCTGAACGAATATGGTTGTGTATACGCTTGAACAACTGACCATCCAATGTGTTTTCGCTCCGCTAAGTGGGCCTGCGATCGACTTACAGAAGATGCCGATTTTGCCAAAAAAAATCATCTTTTTGATCTTGGCGCGTATGCAAACAAGCAAAATTGTCGCATTTGGGACACAGAAACCCCGCACGCATACATTGAAAAGCCGATGCACCCAAAACGAGTCACTGTTTGGTGCCGATTTTGGTCCAGAGGCATAATTGAGCCATTTTTCTTCGAAAATGAGCAAGGAGTGGCCGTTACAGTCAATGGCGATCGTTATCGGGCCATGTTGAACGAATTTTTGTTCACAAAAATTGAGGAGGAGGATATAGGCAACATTTGGTTTCAACAGGACGGCGCTACGTGCCACACAGCCGAAGCTACACTCGATGTTTTACGCCCTGTTTTTGAAGATCGTATTATCAGCCGCAGAGCTGATGTCGTTTGGCCACCTCGGAGCTGCGATTTGACACCGTTGGACTATTATTTGTGGGGTGCCCTCAAAGATAAGTGTTACGCCGACAAGCCAGAGACAATTGACGCTTTAAAGGACAATATTCGTGAAGCCATTGGTGAAATGCAGCTGCACACAATCGATAATGTGCTTAAAAATTGGACCGATCGTGTAGGCTACTGCATGGACAGTCGAGGCAGCCATTTGAATGCAATTATTTTCCATTATTAACCGGAAGGATTGTACTTTCAAATAAAAAAAGAAATTTGAGAAAATATTCAGTAGTTTTTTTATAGCATTTCCAAAAAAAAAAGTTATTTGGCGGACCCGTTATTTCCATATATCAGATAAAGACTATTTTTTTATATTTTCGCTTTTCTCAATGTTCCCGTTCTTCAAAAGCAGCTTCCGCGAAAATTGGTGGTGAGGTTGACTTTCTAAACAGGTCACATGATTTTAAATTATTCAACGCCATGTTTTCATTACTTGTTGCGCCAACTTACAGTCGTAGACTAATCCAGGGATTATTCTTATTTTGCAATAAATATATAGACTTATGCTACCATGCGTAAAAAGTACCTGTTACCTGCATACATATTGATTTAGGCTGACTTCTGCAATTTGGTATTATACACGTGTTCGAATAAGATTTGTGCCTACCTGTAGGGACAATAAGTCAATTTTGGTCTGTGAATGGATGCTTGACTATTTGTACGCCAAAGTCATTTTTGCATCCTGTGTCTGTAACAGAATATTGGGAGCAGACTTTGGCAGAGGCTCTCGGGTAAGCAACCGACTTAAAATGCGATTTTCCAACTATTAGATCAAATTAATTGTCAGTCAAAACATTACAGAATGGAAAATATAAATCCTATACTTATACCTTAAAACAGCAATAATGTAGCAATGGGTTTCCCCGGACGCATGTCTTGAATATGCAAGGGATGCACGCCATAACATTTTTGATGCGTTAACATCTATCGGCGCGGGTAGGCACTGAATTTACAAAGTGAATACATCCAAATACAGTTTGTCCGACTGTGACCACACAGATTGTCAGACTGCGATCACACAGATTTTCCGACTGCAATCACACATTGTTTGCCGTTAAACTCCTCCGAAACGGCTGGACCGATTTGTATGAAATTTTGTGTGCATATAGGGTAGGTCTCAGAGTCGGCCAACATCTATTTTTCATACCCCTAAATGATAAGGGTGACCCACCCCTATATAGAACACAGATTAGTCCGACTACGAAACACAGCTTGTCAAACTGCAAAAAAAAAATACACTGATGTAGCGGCAGCGAGTAATTGTCTTGTGTGGGTGCGGAGCACTCTAAGAGCAAAGAGATTAATGACGTGGTTATATCGGGTTTTTCAATAAGAGCGCTACTAAAGTTTTTTTAAATAAAACAAAACCGGTTTTAGATACCAACGAAATTCTTTATTCCTGTGAAAGTACGTGCGATGCCATTACGTATGGAACTCGATTTCTTTTGCATGGCCACCACGGACACGCTTGCAGAAGTCTAGACGCTGAGCACAATTTCCGACAGTTTTCAAGCATAAATCGGCCGATACTGCTGCAATTTCACGTTCGATATTCGTACGAAGGTCATCAATCGTCGCTGGCTTGTTGGCATAGACCATAGACTTGCCGTAGCCCCACAGGAAATAATCTAACGGCGTCAAATCGCACGACCTAGGCGGCCAATCGACTGGGCCATTTCGTGAGATAAAACGTTCAGCAAACTTGGTTTCCAATAAATTGATTGTGTGCATTCGCTGTGTGGCTTGTGGCGCCGTCCTGTTGGAACCACATGTCCTCCAAGTCCATATTATCCAATTGGGTCCAAAAATATTCGGTTATCATTGAACGGAAGCGATTCGCATTCACAGTAATGTGCCGGTCTTGATCATCACGGAAGAAGTACGGCCCAATGACACCGCCGGCCCATAAACCGCACTAAACCGTAATTTTTTCGTGATGCAATGATGACTCATGGATTACGTGTGGATTACTGTCTGAAATAACGCAAATTTTGCTTATTGACGAAGCCATTCAGCCAGAAATGAGCCTCATCGCTGAAGATGATTTTCCGATGAAAATACGAATCATTTTCAAGTTGTTGCTCAGCCCAATTCACGAATATACGACGCTTATGGTGGTCAAGCGGCTTCAGTTCTTGCATCAATTTGATCTTGTAAGGGTGTAGGCCATGATCTTTTCGCAAAATTCGCCACAACGACGTCATGCCCAACGCTTGAGAACGACGTGTGAGAGACTTTCTTGAACTGAAGCCTCAGCGGCAGCAATATTCTCGACACTACGGGCACTTCTTTGTCTCACTGGCACGGGAACATTTTGTACTGTGCCTGTGGATTCAAATTTTTCCACTAGACGCTCAATTGTTGATCTGGTAGGACGATTATGACGACCATAAATTGGAGGTAGCGCTGTTAAAGTTGAGGCCACTGACTCCAAATTTCGGTAGTAAACTTTAATAATTTCCACTCGTTGTTGGATCGTATATCTTTCCATGATGAAATGGCAAACCTTACTGAAGAGAAATGTCAAAAGAGCGGGAAAAAATATGGCGTCGTTTGCTGTCCCTATCAATTTACTTTTGTAGCGTCTCTGTTGAAAAACCCTATACGTATATAAAAATGAGATAGCAAGAGAGCAACGGAAATTGTGAAACTTGTGTAGCATACGTACGTACATAACAATGTATGTATATTCATGTGTCTGTTGCTTTGCATTCTCTTTGTTTTTTGTGGGAATAAGTACTAAGCAAGAAAATAATGACACATGTGCTTGCACTTGTCTAAATTTTTATAATATAAATATATTAAATAATTTTAAGTACATATTACTATTATTTATATGTAACGTCATCATATGATTGAACGCTGTTTTTTATTTTCCAATGTAACATTTACTAATGTGTTCATAGAAATCGAACAGGTACCGTGTAACAAAAAGGTGTTAACACATCGCCCCTGAGATCAAACACTCATTTGATTTTTTTTAACTCTTTTACCTCTAGAAGCCAAAGTGGTGTCGGGAGGTAGATTAACCCTTTTGAATTATGTAAAGGAATAATCAAAGGACATATTTTGAAAATATGGCAAATATAGGAAAATATTGATTTTTTTTTATTTTCCGTCAAAAATGAAAAATAGTGAAAAAATGGATAGTTTTTAAATAGTGATTTACCTGGAAAAACATAAAGCGGACAGTACATTTTTTTATTGTTATACTTATACATTCGATAAATACATCAATCAATAGAAACAAATAAAAGAAGATTCGTTACCTAGTGTTCGATATTACACCTGAAATCGCACCAAATTAACTAAAAATGGTGTATTTTTTGAAAACCGAAAATCGGCCAACTTTGAACGGTTATGTCGTCTAAACTAAAAATCTGATATTATTAAGAGTAGCATATTTGAGATCGTTGAAAAATTTCCTATAAGATGGGTTTATTCAAAATTTCGTTGGCGCACATGAAAATTTTGATTTTTGCAACCTCGTTTGCTCTACGGGCGCCACTGTGCGACGGCCACACACTAACACCCCAATTCTGTGTAAGTGGTAACAATCAAATTGTAACCACAAAATTGTTACAAAGTTGTCACCATTGTTTGTATCTGGCATTCTGGCAACACAGTGACAACGAAAAATTCACCTCGTAACTAATAACTCACCTCACAATAACAGGTTGTCAAAAGCAGGGACAAAAAAACAAAAACATATGGGTTTCGGCACAAAATGAACGCGGTAAAAAAAGCAAAAGTAAGTATTTAATATATTTATGTTTTATTGAATTAAAATTAACACATTATTATTTAGGGAATTTGAGCGCCACGCAAAGGCACTGCTGGAATGCTATACTGCCTTCCTGAAGGAACATCCAGAGATGCTAAGGGGAAAGAATACTCCTGGACATCCGCGCCATATAGAAGAAAAAATATACTTTAGCGCCAACTCTCTGATCTACCTCAAAATTTCACCACCGACATAAGCTTCTGCGCTGAGTTCAAAAAGTTGTTTTCTCCCCGCGGTCGGTTCAACTTCTTGAGATATAGGCCTTTAAAGCTTGAGTATATAATCGTTCGTATCTCCGGGATTTATAATCCGATCTGGTTGAAATGGGAATCATTACAAATGTCTTTCTAAGCTCTATAAATCAGTGTATAAACATAATTATTTTTATTAGCCCATAGGGGAGCTAATTAAAAAAACGTTTTTTAACCTCACTTTTCTGCTAACAATTTACTTATTTTTTTCAAAAAAAAAATGCCCTATTATACTTATTTTTTGGCAGGTTCCGATAATACACAAGACCTTAGCCTTTTCTAAAGGTATATTACTCAACAATGTCCCTTGAAAGACCGGAGATATTCACGTTAAAAGTTTTTTAATATTTTTGGCGCATTTTCAATCTTTCTAGCACAAAGCAATTATTTCTTCTTTCTGCTCCACGTCCATAGGACTAAGTAACAAAAGTCCTTCCTTCATTTAATTATGCCCTCTTGTCGTTTTGGTACAAACTATATTATTAATTTATCCCGTATACAGTTTTATTGTTTACTTGCAGAATTTATAAAAAGATTTTGTCTCAACTTTCCGGCAAATAAAACAGCTGTCACGGACTGTTACCTCCTCTTTGGCAGTTAACAGTTTTTGTTACTTTTGTCACCAAAAAAATATGTCAGAATACCGATTTGCGACAATTGTCACATTGCTGTCAAATAGTAACCGTGGTGACTTTTGTAACCCTGCCAGATTAGGGCCGAAAGTAATGACATTTTTATGTACCATAAATTTTGTTAAACCAGAATTATTTTAATGTCTGTAGTTTGGATTTCTTTTAAATTTGAGTTCTCGTTCAAGTTTGGATACCATTTGTTGCATTAATTCCTTCAATAGTAATTTTTCAGAAGCTTGAATTAATGTGGAGTTAGTTAGACTAATTTATGTAAAAATATATTCTTGGATCATAGGCCAAACCAAAATTTTACACTTTATAAACTGTCGGAATTATAAATTTAAAAAAAAATCTTTTCCCTATAACACCAAAGTATACAAATGTTGTAAACATGTAGTTAATCGGGTTGGCTTTTGAACGCTTCATATACACACATGCATATGTATATCATAGATCGATAGTTTCATTTTGATCAAAATTTAATTAAATTCAATTTCTTCTAAAGTGCCTATTTCGATTTGTAAGGGAAATCAACATAACGGGTGACCTATTCTGCCGTGCTAAGCAAGAAGGTCTTATCTCCATTTTAGTAGTTTTGAGATATTAAGCTTTTTAGTTTTTTGTCTTTCGCGCCTTTAAATTAAATGTTTTTTGAAAATTTCAAAAACTTATTAAAAACATATTTCCTTATGCAATTTTATTATCATAACAAATAGGGGAAATTTTTATGATAAAGTAGAGTAAATGGACATATGACTTTTTTAAATACTTTATATTAAATTCACAGCCGTACGTACGTGTGCCCAAAAAACTTAAAGTCAAAAATGGCCCACTTGTCGTCATTCTAGCGATCTGAAATTTTGCACATTAAATTTTGACACCCATGTGTACACTTCAGATCCCTAGGTCCACGACCTATTGTACCTCCCATACAAATTTTTTTTTTTTTGTGTTTCATATATAAAGTATTTATAGGCAAAAATGTAGTTTTTAAGGGTTGGTTTTTTGCTTAGCCTACTCAGCCATAAAATATAACAAAAACCAAATTGTACAAACAAGTTCAAAAATTAAAAGATTTATTTCATATCAATAAAAACATATTCAAAAACAAGACAAAAGCCAAATAGAGAAAAAACAAACATATCTAATTCAAACATTAGACGTTATAAAAAAAATTATGAATTTTTTGGTAAATTTAAAGGTTCAATCGCTTTCTTCGGTCGGTGCAATTTCAGTTTCTAGAAGAGATTCCCAAAATGCCATTCTGTTGTTGGGCAAAATATCTTTGAGCTTTTTTATAAGGTCTTGTTTTCTTTTATTAAGTATACCACGAGGAATCGTTTTGGCTGCAGGTTTTAAAATTCCAGATTTTATTGATGCAGCTTTTATGAAATTATGTTTGTGTAATTTTTATCAGTAAATCTAGTTTTGTATAACAAGAAGCTATTGTTTTTTACAAATTTTGTTTGTACACATTCATTTAAATAGACTCTCGGGACAGTTGTTTTAAGCTTGTGTTGAGACGAGTGGTCCTTCCATTCGTACAAATTTTCAACTTGCATTGTAATGACTTCAACTTTTCCTGAATTACTCCTTTGAACGCAATCTTTGAAATCTGTAATGTCATACACTTTTTTCTGTTTTTTTAAAGAACTTTGATGATGAAAAGCATCAGCAGACATAAACGTATGTTCTGGTTCAAAATATTTTAAAATTATGTTTTCAACATTATGTTCCGAGCAGTTAGCAATATATACAAAAAAAGTAAACAATGCCCAATTTTTGTTTTGAAAAACGCATAAAATGCTGAAATAATATCCTCTTTGGATCTGCCGGAAACTCCCTCATGCCAAATAGCTGCAACTGGCTTATCTTGTTTTTTTTCCAACCGGTACAAAGCTCTCATTAAATGCAATAATTCGAGGAGTAAAAATGATTTCCTTGAACATGTCACACCTAGGAAGCATTATTACCATCAAAATAACAGAGATTGTGTTAACATATTTTTAATTTTAAATAATTGTTACCTTTTGCAAATCTGCAGAAACGATTACACATTCATCATTTTCAGTTTGATCACAATCCTTTCTGTACTCTTCTCGTGCTGCGATACTCTTCTCATTGTGGGTTTTCCACATATTACAATCTTCGCAATCGGCTCCTGGAGTAGATTTTGAATGTTCTGTTTTCTTTTCATGATTGTTTCTTTTTTCACATGACCAGCATTCTTCAATTTCGAAAATGAAATATTATTCTCAGAAACAATTTTTCTGTAATGGGAAATAGTTGGATGATAACTTTCAATATGTTTTTGAATCGAAGTTTTATCGAAAGCGTTATGTGAATTGTGCTTGCCCCGTTTGTCGCCCTTTGGGCCAGAAGCATAGGCATTTTTTTTTGATGCAAGTACATTACGCACTACCCTATCATTTTAATGTTCGAAACCCAAAGTAGCCAAAAACATTTTTTTGCACACTACCAACTCGGTGGATTCTGCGGTAGGTAGCGTATATTTTGCTGTAACTGATCTCACAGTTGAATTTGATCTTCTTCGCTGAGGCTGCATCGTTGTTATGTGGTTATAAATGAACCATTTTCTTTCACGAGCTTCTAATTCAGAAAAAGTTTTATTAATCATAATACGCTGGTCTTCACTGAGTTGACGGCATTCTTTTTGATACATACTAGTTTGTTGCAGCCCTCCTTCAAATTTAATTTTAATGTTTGCTGCTTTAATTTTGCAGCCTTCCTGGTTTCTGTAGGTGTTGTATAAATTTTTCTTTTCCTAGGCAAACCATTTTTTGTCAAGTGAATATTTGAAGATTGTGATGAAAGTAGGGAGTCATGAGCGGTGTCATTTAGCGGTGTGAACGATGGCTTATTATCACAATTTTTTTCATTACTTTCTTTTTTGTTTTTTTGCTGCTAACTTCCATTCTAATTTTTTTTTAGTGAGTTCGGAGTTTTTAATTGCTAAAAGTGAAAAATTTTTTATCGCGATCCATTTTCTGTTTTTATTATCATATAACATAAAAACTTATCAATAATAGTTACGCAAATAAAAATTAATTCTATTTATTTACCACAATTATCAATTTCTACACAATTTTTCTTGTGAAAACAATGTAAACAACAAATTAACTCGAAATGATGTGTGTGAGAACGAGATGGTGCGAAAATTACAATTGTCGCCTGCACTTTGACACATTACAAATCAGAGTTGCCATCGTTCTACAAATTTGTGCGTTATATTGCACATAAAATCTGAGATACTAAGGAAAACTATCTTAAAGGCCAATGTGACTTTTTATCATAGTAAGTGGCAGACAAGACTTTCTTGCGTAGTAAACACGATAGAAGTGGTAGATGTGACCCATGGTAGAAATATAATGGTAGATGCAGTACGACAACAAATACAGCAAGCCAAAAACAACAGTCATTTTGTTTTTGCTCAGTGTCTGTGTTGTGTCAAGTCAGCTGATAGAAAACTGATGAAAATGTAAACAAATTTGCAAAAGGTGCCATTTAGAAAATGATTGAGTGTTATTTGCTATATTGAAAGTGTTTAAGTGTGAAAATTAAAACGTTTCTATGTAATTTTTGCAGAGAAAAATTTCAAAAACAGCAGTTGCTGGCGAACAGGGGTTGCTGACAAACAAATGTAAATAAACTTTGACATAAGAGAAAAACTTACTCACACTCAGTCCAGAAAAAAGTTCAAATCAGCTGGGCTAGTGCTTCTACCATTTCTTTGTACCATGATGTGACCATTTTGATTAGCATTTTTAAGACATTTACAGTTAAAAGTTTGGCTTTTAAGCTTAACACAAAAATCAGAATTTCATACACGGTTCCGTATCTGGCCTTATCTCAATTTTCGATTTTTGGCGCTTAAGACTTTCTTGCTTAGCACGGCAGTATTGTAATATAGATGAAAATTTCCAAAAGTTTTTAAGCTACACTTAAAGAAAATCTTTACATCAAATCGATGATAAATGTTCATGAATTGTTCCACAATGAATTGATGACAAACGAAAAAGGTCTTCAATTTGAAGATTGTGCGTTTCATCAACTTTTACAGCTTCATTGAATTGATGGCCTTTTTTACATCAATCTTCATCATTGGAATTTGGAAATAATTAGTGGGATCGATTCAAAATATGGACGTAGTATTGAAAAAATAAGAAGAAAAATAAAAAATAATAGAAAATTTAAAATAAATAGATAATAGAAATCAGTGCAATGGACAGAAAACATTACCCACGCTATGAGAATATTTTTTGTGGTTTTTTATACTCCATTCTTGTGGATTATTTTTGTACGATGAGAAATAGCCCAAAGAGTTTGGCTACTCATTAACAAACTATTTACATCAAAATTATGACCAATTTATATCAAGTTGATGTAACATTGGCGTTGAGTCAACGTAAACTATTGATGAAATATAGATGAAAGTTTGATGTGATGTTTTTGGTCAATTCAATGAAATGTGTCGTAGGTTGCAAAATGGGGAAATGTTTCATAAAATTGAAGAACGAATTCATGAATTTCATGAAACTTTTTCTTTCAGTGTATCACATTGACGGACTTAGTTTGTAGCAAACGTGACAGCCGAATCAAAGTGCAATTGTATAAAAGTGCAGACATATTTTGGGAACCTCAGTTGGCATTTTTAACTTTTAATGTGGACGGAAAAGTAAAAGTTTTAAACGCTTTTGCAACAAGTCGCGTTAAAGCAAAATCAAATTAGAAATTATAATTTTAAGACTGAAATTTGATCTACAATGTACTGATAAATATTTAGACACAATTTATATTAAAAGAGAATAGCAAGAGAAATATCAATAAATATGCATATGTTTTTACTTTAATGTTCATTTGAATTTTATGAACGGAATAAATTTTATTTTTTTATTTAAATTTTATTATTTAATTTTTCAGCTTGAAGAAAAATTAATGATTAAATGATTATGTAGAAATGGCTTACACAACTCACCATATTAGTCCAATTAGTACCATTGTAATACCACGGGATTTCATATTCCGTCCCCGTCGTTGAACCTGCAAATTAACCCGGTATGGTTACGAGGCGACCAAGCCATATGATAATTTATTACGATATTCTAGGACGTGGCTGAAGAAAAAACCATGGTAGCTGGCAAACAAATTACTACTCCGCAAAAGAGTCCTAAGATGATTCAGCTTAACTTCCTGAATGGCTGTTACAATGGCAGATCTTAGATATTGTCTCTTACTCATACAAAAACCGGGCACTACACGTTCAACGCTCTCGACCTCCTGTCCATTGCCACAGGCTCTACTGTAATCATGAGCTGAGATTCCAAGTCTAGACGCGTGTCTGCCTAGTGAACAGTGTTCAGTGATAACAGCTAGTAACATAGAGATGTCTTGTCTAAGAATGGATATCAAGTTTAGCATACGATTTAGGTTATACTTGCTTGGTGATCCTGAATTTTGTATCGCGAATGCACTGAACGGAAAAGCATCGTCGAACGGATGAAAATGTTCATCACCCCAACAACTTTTGTCATCGAAAGTTAGCTAACGTAACGTTTCATTCAAATGTGTTCATCAACTGCATATTGTTCGTTACTGTGGTGAAAGTGTGGTTGCTGCTGCAATTAATTTGCTTCATTATTGCAACGAATTTGTTCATTGCCGCTATGAATTTGTTTCATTGGTGCAACGAATTTGAGTCATTGTTGCAATGAACTTGTTTCTTTACTACAATGAGTTTGTTTTATTACTGCAATGAAAGTTTTGAAGTGTGTTTGAAATTATTTATTGACAATTGTACATAAATACACTTGCAGGTGTTTTGATAAAAAACATTTTAATTTTTGTTTCGAAAATGGTCTCAATTTGTTAAATAGATTAAATTTATTCCATATTGAAACACTCGTCGGGAGAAGATTGTGGTAGTCGAGGGGTTAAGTATTATTGTGGCCGTCGTATTCAGGTCCTGCAATTAAAAACAAATATGTGGAATTTATTATTAAGATCTCTTATTAAAATATGTATGTACATATCTAAATAAATAAATAAATGGCTTCCCATTACATCCCATGAAGGGACCGGGGAGAGCTTCTCACAATCACTGAGCTGTGCGCTTTCCAGTTTTCACTCACTGATTGGGACCTACAGTTTTACACCGATTCCGAACGGTATTTTGAGAAGCTTTTTCATGGCTATATACTCGATAGTGTCGCCGTCACTATGCGAGGTGACCGCCGCCGAAAGAAATTTTTTTTTTTTTAAGGTGGTCAGAGCAGGGTTCGAACCCAGGATCTCATGTACAAGAGCCGCGCACACTAACCATTGCACCACCGATGGCCTATCTACGTCTGTACTTACCATGAACATATGCACTACTCCCGTATACTCTACTCCTTTAACATAGAACCACATCATATACCTCGTTTACACGACACTTTAACACGAGTGAACTCGACTCGTGTGAGTTCGATACGCAGACATAAACACATGCCATAACCGTATCTAAAAAATTGAGCGTGTCGACAAGAATCAACTTTTACATTCGTGTTAACGAATGTCAACTCGTGTTCAGTGTCCAAATAAACGCATCCTTTGCCAATACGCATTCTAACAGATGCTTTTTGTTTATGCCTTCTTAACCAGGGTACCCACTATAAAAAAACTTTTAAGCGCTCCTGTTTCAGTTTACGAAACATGAAATTGGAAATTTTTCTATTTTATTACAATTTCGGGATAAATGTGGATTAGCTACAAATCTCTGGTTTACACTAAACTTTTACCATCGCCAAAAGTTTCTGAGCTGAGTCAAAATGTTTATTTTTCCACTTTTTGACAACGTTTGACTACGACGCTAAGCACATTTTTAACGCCGACATTCTGTTTAGGTGAATACCAACTGATACAAAAATGTACCAACGTACAGCTGTTTTCTGTACGTATTCAAAGTGACATACCATATGTCTACTCAACACTGTTTTCTTGAGTTGTATAAACTGGCGGGTTTTTTGCGTATCGTACTCACACGAGTCGAGTTCACTCGTGTTAAAGTGTCGTGTAAACGAAGTAATTGTTTTGTTAAATCATGCAATTGTTGTTGTGTCGAGGGTTCAGTCATTGCGAGCATTTTCTTCAACTGCTCTTTTATTTATTTGAACCAAATTTGCTAAAATTTCGATTGTATTCATTTGATTGTACGTTGAATTTTTACTTTTTATGTTCGTCGTACTTGAAACACATTGTTTCTTTGACTTCTTAATTTTCATTGACTTCGACTGCCCGCACAAATGTACGTAAGGCTTTCTGTTTTTTCTGAATCCAAATACCAACACAACGAAACAGGCGCGACCGAATTATGATTAAAACACAAAAATACGAATATTTTGTTGCGATTTCCCTGCAGTATTGGTAATCGACTCTACGCTGATGAGTTCATCGACTACCACAAACCTTTCGTCGACTACTCGCTAAACTACCAGCAATGCTTTTGAGCGGCGAATTTAACAAGGCGATGTCCGCTTTGGTAATGCCTTACTGTTCGTCGATTACTTCATCGGTAACATTTCGTCGACGCATTTATCGGTAACATTTCGTCGACGCATTTATCGGTAACATTTTGTCGACGCATTTATCGGTAACATTTCGTCGACAGGTTAAGAAAAACAATAGAAAATCTCTGCAGACACTACCTTACAGATTACCACTGAGTACCAATGTAATCGGCGATGTAGTCAATGAAAAATCAATGGCGATGTAGTCGATGAAATGTTGCCAGCCACTACTTGTGAAACTGCAGGGTTGTAACGTCACGCGCATACACACACACACAAATGTTCGGTTACATATTTCGGGGTAGTTTTTCTACTATCGAGCGTCACTTTCTTTGCTGTCGTGTTGCTCCTTGCATTCTGTTCATTTATATATTTGATTTATAGATTCGCAAGTTACACAAACGATCACAGCAAACACATAAATTCACGCAATTTTGTTTTCACAATAAAAGATTATTACTAAGTATAACTAATTAGTATGTTGCAATGGAACTGATTTAAGATGTGTAAGTGACCCACCACTCACGCTCATCATTTTCTCTTGCTGGCCTATTTTTTACGCTCGCTCATTTTTACGACTGCTTCTCTCTCTATACCACCATAAAAATTAGTTTCGTTACAATAACGAAATTGTTTCGGCAACTAAACATGTTCACAAATCTCCAAAAAAAAAATAAAAAATATAAACTATAAAAAGTAGGTGATAAACCAAATACTAGTAGTTGAAAACTCATGCCTTTACTTTATTTTAATTTTCAACCCATTTTTCTACAAAATTCAAATTAAATAAAATTGTTGCAGGAAGGAAAAGTAAGTTGTTGCAGCAACGAAATGAAAAATTTTCAAAGAAGTCAAGTATCAAATTTTTCGTTGCAGCGACTACCAAATTGTTGGATATACGACACTTTTCACTATAACAATGTAAAAATATTAACGAGTATCTTTCATCCATGCGACGGCGCCTTTTTCTTTCATTGTGACGATCTATCATTCGCGCATCTGAGATCCCACATGCTCCACATCCAGTTTAACAGGAAATGTGATTCCTAGTCCTCCCAGCTCATTTGCTCTATGGTTCCCTGAAATATTCCTGTTCACCGGCTCCCACATATAATGAATATAACAGCTGGACAATCTCATTTAGAGATGCGTGGCAGTGCTTGAAGTCAGGAATACAGATTGCAGATATGTTATAGCAGCCTGACTGTCAGAGTAGATGTTGATACCCCCGGCGACAATGATGTTCATCCCCAGCCGAAGGGCAACTTCTCCAATTACCTTGTCTTCTACTTGAAATACAACACATGGTCAGGTAGTGTGTTTACAAGATCTAGATCCAGCTAATACTTGATAGATACTTTCAATAACCTGGTTAGCGTTCAATTATATTCTGTCTGGATGGAATATACGGTATATAATATTTATAATATATATGGAATATAATATGCAAGCAATCATATATATGGTTCCTGCAATTTGTTGCCGGGGCCATTTTTTGTTGCGTTTAATTCTTTGTCGTTACTTAGCGCATGTAGATTTTTTCAATAACACAATGTTTAAAGGAAATCCGCTGAAAAAAGGCAAACAGTTTATAATATTATTAGGTTCATGCAATGGGTAAAGAGTTTTAAAGTGGCATAACTCTGGAACAGTAACGCCAAATTCAAATTTTTTTTTTTACAAAATTGCTTGGAATTTATTCATCTTTTAAAGTGCATCATTGGTATTTTAAATTTTCATAGAAATTTAAAGCAAGTCCGAAAAATATCAAACAGATTATAATATTATTAGTTTCATACAATGGGTAAAAGGCTTTAAAATGGTATAACTCTGGAACAGTAACTGCAAATTCAAAATTTTTTTACAAAATTGCTTGGAATAAATACGTCTTTTAAAGCGCATCATTAGTTTTTTACATTTTCGTAGGATTTTTAAAAGATATAAAGCGTTATTTACAAAATTTACCCAAAATTCGTTGGTACCTTATTGTGGAAAATCATTGCCAAAACTGGTGCTTTGTGCATACACAATAAAAGTTTGGACGTTTAGCTTCAAAACTGTTAACTTTCAAACTAAGAAAATCGTCGTTATTGACCGAGTTTTAAGTAAAATTCAAAAAACGCCCGGAAATTCGACTTGCGCGACCTTTAAACCACTTCCGAAATATCTGAAAAAATCTCAAAAATAGTTTACCCTATAAGCTTTCAAATAAAGCTTGAGCAAAAAAATTTTTGTTGATGGGACACCCTAATCTACACGTGAAGAGGTATTTTCACTGCACTGCAATTGTTTCCTCTGGCAGAACACTGTTCAGTGATAAGTTCCAGAGGAGTAAAGATAAGACTACCCTTGGGGTGTTCCGTTTTTCACATTTCGAGTAAAGGTCCTGTGTCCCACCTACGAGGTTGTGCGGCGCCATCTCATCAGTAATTCATATATAAAATTAATGATCCCCTGGTCAACAGAATGTGCTAACAGAGCTGATTTTATCGATCCCTATAAGGAGTCATTCGGCCATCGGTGGTGCAATGGTTAGTGTGCGCGGCTCTTGTACATGAGATCCTGGGTTCGAACCCTGCTCTGACCACCTTCAAGTTTCTTTCGGCGGCGGTCACATCGCATAGTGACGGCGACACTATCGAGTATATAGCCATGAAAAAGCTTCTCAAAATACCGTTCGGAATCGGTGTAAAACTGTAGGTCCCAATCAGTGAGTGAAAACTGGAAAGCGCACAGCTCAGTGATTGTGAGAAGTTCTCCCCGGTCCCTTCATGGGATGTAATGGGAAACCTTTTATTTTTATTTATTTATAAGGAGTCATTCAATGCAACTTCTATATCGACAAATACTACGAGATTGTGTTACTATATGTAAATAGGTTTATCTATGATTCTCACCAGTGCATGCAGGATTGGCTCCGTAGATTTACTCTTGCTGTTAGCATGCAGGCATGTAGACAACGGAGAAGTACCTATGGTCGTTCGCAGATATGAGTCAAGGCTTCTGAAATACTTCTTCTGGATTTGCAGATCCTTGCTCCAACACGGAGGTTTCTTCGAAGCTCGGTAGTATCCGGTGTGGAATGCTGAATTAAGTGATCTGTTAAAAACTGAAGTTGCCAGATGCGGAAAGTTTAAATGGTCTACCCTGTGCTTGGTCAAAGCTCTTCTACGAACGTTTCTTGGACACCCATCGTAAAATAACCCAAATGTTATTTTCTATCGTGGCCATCTACAAACTATTTAGGTCAGATAACATATTTTTCCAACCGTTTCGCTGCCTCAAATTTTCGCTACAATTGGTCACAACAATCCATCGCAGCAATTCTTCTACCTGGCCCTTACAGCCGGGGAGTGGAGTCTGAGTTGGAGTTTAGGAGTCGGAGTTCAGCCTGAAGTCGGAATAGGAGTTGCAGCCAATTTGTATTCAGCCTGACTCCCACTCAGTGTTAATAAAATTAGAAAAAATGGCAAAATGGAAGCAGCTGAAGAAATACAGCACCACCCCGACGATGCCAATGTTATTAGTGACAGCACAGTCATAGACAAAGCCAGATATGGTGAAATGTGGATAACAGCAGAATCGGAAGTTTTATCGACTCTACTTTTCTGTATAAACTTTTTAATGTGCTGTTCTAGCTCTAGAGATATCTGGCAAATCTTTTCATTAGCTAACGAACACACATATATATTTCTCGCACGATCTTGCGTACAAGTTCACACTGAAAGGATAAAACTTCGCCGCTTGGATGACATATTTTCGTTAATGTTTTCACGTTGCTACAATGAAAAGTCTTGTTTATTTGATAAGCAATTTGATAAGCAATTTGGCAAAAACTTAATTTCTGTTCCTGCAACAATTTTATTTAATAAAATTTTGTACAACAAAAAAATACTAAAAAATTTAAGTTCATTTGATTTATCTGCAGCAACTTTATTGCTGAAATGAAACAAATTCAATGCAACAATGAAATAAATTCATTGCAAAAACGATACTTATTCATTGCAACAATGAAACAAATTCATTGCAGTAGCAAAACAAATTCATTGCAGCAACGAAACAAATTCGTTGCAATAATGAATCAAATTCATTCCAGCAAAAACCATACCTTCATCGCAGTGCGAACAATTTGCAGTTGATGAACACATTTTCGTAGACGGATTGCAACTGTACGTTAGCTCTCGTTCGATGACAAAAGTGAACATTTCAGCCCTGTGACGATTCTTTTCCGGTCAGTGTAGGTATAGTTTTGACTATAGTTTCTTATGAGAATATTAACGCACTAATTTCTGAAAAATTTATTATTAACTCAATATAATTAATCGGTCTTCGGTGGTGCCCTGGTAAGTGTAAGCAGCTCTTGTACATTAGGAAGTGGGGTCGATCCCTGCTCTGATCAGATTACATTTATTTGGACGACGGTCACCGGACTTAGTGTTGCCGACACTATCGAGTACTTAGCCATGAACAACTCTTATCAAAATACCGTTCAGACCCGGTGTAAAACTTTAGGTCCAAATTAGTGAGTGTAAAATCTAAACAGGGCCCAGCTCACTGCTTGTGAGAAGCTCTCCCCAATGTGTGATGTAATGCGAAACCGGTTTTCTTTTCTTAGTTTTTATATTCACGTAAAGGGTTTTTCAACAGAGACGCTACAAAAGTAAATCGATAGGGACAGCAAACGACGCCATATTTTTCCCCGCTCTTTTGACATTTCTCTTCAGTATGGTTTGCCATTTCATCATGCAAAGATATGCGAGCCAACAACGAGTCGAAATTATTAAAATTTACTACCGAAATTTGGATTCAGTGGCCTCAACTTTAAGAGCGCTACGTCCAATTTATGGTCGTCATAATCGTCCTACCAGATCTACAATTGAGCGTCTAGTGGAAAAATTTGAATCCACAGGCACAGAACAAAATGTTCCCGTGCCAGTGAGACAAAGAAGTGCCCGTAGTGTCGAGAATATTGCTGCCGCTGAGGCTTCAGTTCAAGAAAGCCCAAATGTGTCTCTCACACGTCGTTCTCAAGCGTTGGGCATCTCTCTGACGTCGTTGTGGCGAATTTGGGGAAAAGATCTTGGCCTATATCCTTACAAGATCAAATTGACGCAAGAACTGAAGCCGCTTGACCACCATAAGCGTCATATGTTCGTGAATTGGGCTGAGCAACAACTTGAAAATGATTCGGATTTTCATCGGAAAATCATCTTCAGCGATGAGGCTCATTTCTGGCTGAATGGCTTCGTCAATAAGCAAAATATGCGTTATTGGTCAGACAGCAATCGACACGTAATCCATGAGTCATCATTGCATCCCGAAAAAATTACGATTTGGTGCGATTTATGGGCCGGCGGCGTCATTCGGCCGTACTTCTTCCGTGATGATCAAGACCGGCACATTACTGTGAATGCGAATCGCTACCGTTCAATGATAACCGAATATTTTTGGCCCCAATTGGATAATATGGACTTGGAGGACATGTGGTTCCAACAGGACGGCGCCACAAGCCACACAGCGAATGCCATAATCAATTTATTGGAAACCAAGTTTGGTGAACGTGTTATCTCACGAAATGGCCCAGTCGATTTCCCGCCTCGGTCGTGCGATTTGACGCCGTTAGATTATTTCCTGTGGGGCAACGTCAAGTCTATGGTCTATGCCAACATGCCAGCGACGATTGATTAACTTCGTACGAATATCGAACGTGAAATTGCTGCAGTATCGGCCGATTTCTGCTTGAAAACCGTCGAAAATTGGGTTCAGCGTTTGGACTTATGCAAGCGTGCCCGTGGTGGTGGCCATGCAAAAGAAATCGAGTTCCATACATAATGGCATCGAATGTACTTTCACAGGAATAAAGAATTTCATTGGTATCTAAAACCGGTTTTGTTTTATTTAAAAAAACTTTTGTAGCGCTCTTATTGAAAAACCCGTTATTTCGTCATAATAATTGGTTGGTAGAGTTTGTGTCGGAGTTAAAAGCGGAGCTGGATTTGGAGTAGAAGTCGTACTTCAGAATTTAAAACTACGAAGTTGGAGTGGGGGTTTCAACATTTTCGCAAAACTCTTATTTTTCGGCTTCTTCAAGTATTTTTTCAACTATCTTATGCGCTGGATTATCCGTGTCTACTGACATGCCCTGACCGACACACAGTGAAAATTCAATAATTCCAACACAAAAATCTTTTTTCCACCATGTTCTTCGTTTTCTCCTGCATTCATGCATCGTTGCAGTGCTTGAGGTGAGTTTTAAACTACATATGTGATAGACTTGCAATTTCTCTTTACTGCGGATCCGAGGTAGTTAAGCTCATCTAATACCATAATGCTGGAGTTAATGTCGACGGCGTCAAATGTCAAAAAAAATTGAATCGTATGAAATTGTATGAGAGCAGTTAAGAAAGAAATTCGACGCCGAAAAAGTTGAAACAGATTGCTCAGACAAAAACATATGATGAAACGTCAAAACAGATGAAGCTATGCAGTAGTACACAGCTGTGTTAACGTCGTCGACGGCGTTGACATTAACAGCAAAATGAAATTTTACACCGAACATCACAGTTTCGGCGTTGAGACGCCGTCAACGACGTCGACATTAACTCCAGCATTAAACTAAAACAGTTGTCGATGCTCACATATTCTTCCAAACGAGTGGAATTCCTGTTCCACGAAACCAATAATTTTGTCATCTCGTCGTTCTCCAACATAGTATTCATAAAATTATTTCCCGGCTGCGGTGATGGTTTTGCTATTCAAAATATAATGTTAGATGAGCACCCGAAATTCACTATTTTAAATTTTCACGAGGTTGTCTGCTTTCAATGGCTGTCAGGCACAAACTAAATGGCGCAGCTTAAATACAATTGTACAGTAATCTTCTAACAGATGGTAGTCCCATAACCCAGTTTTAGTGGCCAGAAGTAGTGCTGATTTGTAATTAACTACGAGGGAAGTTAGATTGGTTACGTAAGTTAGTGAATTCATAAAGGCATGTAGCTTTTAGACCGACCTCTAAATAGCAAGCAGTGTTAGGTGTTATTGCCAATCGTTAGATTTTATTTCTAGAAATATTCAAAATTTCAGGCACAGTAGTTCAATATTTCAGTAGTTCAAATATTCAGGCACAGTAGTTAGGCATCTGATGATGAACTTGTCACAGAGTTCGAAACTAGTCATGCCACTTGTGTCGAACTCGTTCACTAGTTCTCGAACTCGTTCATTTAAGGTGCCCAGACATAACAATCACGAACACACTTGCCGTTTCGAACATGTGCATTATGTTCGTAAGGGTGCTTTCTGGTCACCCTAAATGAACTATATAGTTCATGAACGACACAACTCTAACTGAGTGTGTGTTGAACTGAATTGTCTATTATTTCCAACAAAAAACCAACCATTTTTCAATTCGAAAAATGTACATGACTTGTAAGCTTGTGGTATGAATTTCTCATACATTAACCAAAAACAGTAAGAAGATTTTTAAAAATATGAATCCGTATTTGTTTTATTGCATTATTAAAAAGTATCATTAAATCAGAATCAACAAATTGAATTCACCATAAAGTAATGACAATCAAAAAAGGTTTCCCATTACATACCCTGAAGGTATAGAGGAGAGCTTCTCACAACCAGTGATCTGTTGGCTTTCTAGTTTTCCACTCACTGATGGGAACTACAGTGCAACACCGGTTCCGAAACATATTTTGAGAAACATTTTCATGGCTAAGTAGTCGAGAATATCCCCATCACTAAGCAAGGTGATCGTCGTCGAAAGAACTGCAAGGTGGTAAGAGCAGGGATCGAACCCACGTTCTCATGTACAAGTGCCGCGCTGACTAACAATTGCACCACCGACAGTCACCACGTGATTGAAAAATTTATTGAAAAAATATATATTTTTTGCATTAGTATTAAAAATAAACCATGCGAGTGAAATTCCACGGACGTTTTCCCGTAGAGGCAATTTTAAATTGGGTAGGTTAAACTGGGTACATCACAATTTACATGAACAGTTGGACATGAAAAATCTTTCCGTGCAATGGCTGCCGCGATTACTCACAATCGTTCATAAACGCTACCATGTGACCTCTTCTAAGGAGTGTTTGACGATGTTAAACCGCCATTCGAAGGAGTTTTTGCGCTACCTCGTAACCGTGGACGACATATGGATCCATCATAACACACCAGAGACCAAGGAACAGCCAAAGTAGAGGACTTCACCGATCCTTTGAACGTGTACCAAAGAAGTTTACGAAATGATAAGGTAAAACGATCAACTGCGAACATTATTCACAGGTGTGGGACAGATTCTTCGTTGATTAAAACTAAATGCGTCGCCATTTGTCCAAGAAAAAATTGGTCTTCCATCAAGACAACGCACCGGCGCTCTTGTATGCAGTCGCCAAGGCTATTATCCATTAATTGGATTTAGTCACCAGTGACTATTTTATATTTCTAAACCTGAAGAAATGGCACGGCGGTTAGAGATATGAGCTAAATTAAGAGGTCATCCCGAAGTATACCCCTACTTTTGGAACTTTGTGGAAACCTATTATTTGGAAGGAATAAAAAAAATCGAAAACGATTTACACGAGAGAGAGAGAGAAAGTTGACAAAATATATAACTGCAATAGTGGCAATGTGAACAAGACGGTCACTAGCGTAGAACGCCTAGGCGTTGATGAAAAGGCTTTCAAACATCGTAGGTGGTTCGCCAACGTGAGTTCGAATCTTAACTCCGATTGGTTACATTTTTCCTAATTGCAGAAAATACCCACATCTGTTAGTTCCAGGGAAAATGGTCTAAATTTATTGGGCAAAAAATAGACAATGTTTAGAAATACCACATTTTTGCTGAATCAAATATATTTTATTTTAACACTCACCGACATTTCAAACTGTCCGGATCAGCAGCCACTTTGTCAGCTATTACAGCAAATGTACTGGCATAAGAACAAACAGGTTGTAGAGTTGATAACAATACCTGACAAAATGTTTGTCAATACGACAAACATATATTTTCTAAAACTGTCAGCAATGTTTTCTAATGTGTTTGTTAATAAAGGGTGTTGTTTATGTTCCAGGCCGATGTTTTTTTTTAATAAATCTTAAACTGTACAATATTTTTGGAACGAAGTTCCTTATCGCACGTTGCGGGATGGGGGCTAAATGGAAAAAAAAATTTAACAACCTTTTTTTAACACTATTATGCTACAACCCAGTATTATCAAATATATTCGGTACATTTGCTTTGGTTTGTGTCTACACTAACATATCAAATATATTCGGTACATTTGCTTTGGTTTGTGTCTACACTAACATATGTTGGGGATTTATTGTTTAATCGGAAGTTTTGTAGATGGTGCCTGTAAACAATATTTAGTATATAGTATAGCACATATAAATTTCAAACGTAGGCGCGTGATACAGTAAAATGTTCCTTTATAATAGAAATAGCATCACATGAATGAATAAAAGAAAAAAAACAAAATTAACTGTGCGGATTATAGAGTAAAAAAGTGATACTGTCCGGCTTATAGCAGTGTCCGGATTATAGATGTGTCCGAAGAATCGCGTGTCCGGATTATCGAGATAGTGCTGTATATTGTAGTTTTGAACCCAATAAAATTAAATTAAAAAAGCCAAAGAAGAAGAAGCTTAAAAAAAGAAATACATATTCCTAAAAATGGTATATTTTCTAAAAAAAATACCTTATCTTAAAGAAGTACTTTTACTTGAAAAAAGTAAATTTTCTTAAAAAAATGTTATATTTTAGAATTAAGTACCTTTGCGTAAAATCTAGATTTTCTAACAAAAAATTTCCTTTCTTAAAAAACTACATTTTCTTTAAAGAATACCTTATTTGTGAAACCAAATAAGTTTTCTCTTAAAAATTTACCTATTTTTAAAAAAAAGGAACAAAACTAATAAAAAAAATTAAAAAAAAACCTTTTCTTCAAAAAAATTCCTTCTCTTAAAAAAAATAGCTTTTCTTACAAAAATTCCTTTTCTGAAAAAAAAAATAATATCTCTTCTTTTTTTTTCTTGTGATAAATAGGCTTTTGAAAACAAGTACATTTCTTAAAAAAATGCCCTTTTCCTAAAAAGAGTACCACTTATTTAAATAATACCTTTTCTTAAAAAAAAATTAGCTTTTAATAAAAGAAGTATCTCTCTTTAAAAACGGACCTTTTCGGGAAAATATAATACATATTCTTACAAAAAGGACCTAAAAATATACTTTTTTTTAAAAAAAATACATTCTATAAAAAAGAAATTTCTTAAAAATTTTTTATGATTTTACAAAAAGTATCTTTTCTTAAAGATCCATTTAAATTATGGTAATTTTCAACGGGCGCCTTAGGCGTGTTGGAACTAACTAGTACATAATATACATATAGCGAATGGAACTTCGTTCCAACCGTGTGTCCGCTGACATCTTATTTATTTTTTGTAGTAATTTTTTACTATTATTTTATTACAATTATTTATGAAATATATTATAATATATATAATGGCTCCAAAATAAATTGTTATAGAGTGCTCTGCACAACTGTCAAATACAAACTGACAAATGTCAAACAAACAGAAATGGCGGAAAATGTTCCAGGTCATCGACAAACCTTGTACATATATTTTTTTGAGTTTAACATTGTGGGCAGTCGTTATAAAATCGCAGCCCTAATAAATCCTTACTTTTGTCGCATGTGTACTTTGTTGTATCATCCTGCTCAAACCACAGTTCATTTATGTTTTTGTTCTCATTTTTTCTCGTTGACAATAAAGGCGTGTACAGTGCTATTTTCGAAAAAACATACCCAGTAATGCTGCTGTAATATTCTCGTCCGAGTGCACAGAATGTGCACGGTAATGGCTTCCGTTGCCTACTAACGTTACCATCTCCAGAACTATCTGCACAAATTTTGCTGCGCTTCTTACTTTCCCATTTCGATGAAATTTGATTAAGAAAATTTAACTCTTTTAATCTCAGCAACCAAAATTGAATTGCTTTTGCAATGCAATGACGAACGAACAAAATCTGCTTGTATGTTTCGTTACAGCAATAACATAATCGTCGAATGTACGAATATTTTCATTATTACTTTATTTTTTTTAAGTTTGTAGTATAACTATAGCAGGACTTCTAATTTAGCAGTTAATCGAGAAGGTCCACCTTGAAATCTAGGTTGCAAAATAGCACTATATTCACATATCTCCACTTAAGAAAATAATTTCGTGGGCCCCCACCCCCTGCGTTCGAGCCTGAGTTAATCTATGTGACATAATATCATCAAGGAGCCCCAGGGTGAATTTCAAAATTGGCTTGAATGAAAAAAATAAATTGACTAATGTGGTTTCTGCAATCAGCTCCTGATTTAAAATCGAACTATAAATAAGTAAACATAATTTTATAAACTTTTTTGCTCTGCACTTACTTTTCAAATCCCTCTATTGAGTTAATCAAATTGTCGGTCAAAACGGCGCACTTAAGCTGAAAAAGTGCTTAAAGCTAAACGCAAGTCATTCCATTATCAATATAGTGAAACCTCCCAATAGTGGACACTCCTTCCCTTCAATGGACAATTATCAGAAAGCGTAGCTTCAAATACAAATTTTCATGCACTTTAACCTCCCAGGTGCGGAAACTCTCTTATATGGACATGGACACCATATTATATACTATCTTGGTTTTGAAAACCTCTATTATGTGGACAATATCTCACAATTTTGAAAGATTGTGGAAACAAGAAACACTTTCTTGTTTATTTTGCTCATTTTACATTCCTATTTAGAGTGTACAATTGGCGGATTACTGAAAACAGATTATAACCGCGGCGGCGTATGCTACGAAAAGTTGCAGGCGCCGATGATTTCGACCGTGCCGGCTGCAATGCTTAAAAGTGTATTTGCGGGATTCACACAAGTACATAGTTAAGCATTTCCATTTAGTCGATGGTTGTTCAAGTTATTGTTTCACTTCAAAAAATGTCTTCAAAACGAAAGTGCTTGACATTAAAAGAAAAAATTGAATCCTCAAACAAAGATAAACTTTCAATTCGAGAATTGGCAAAGAGGTAAATTATTAATTTCTTAAACAAATGTGTGCGTAAGTACAAATGCCGTCTTTTTTGCTTTTTGAGGGTTTGATATTAGAAAATCGCATGTGGCCAATTTATTTAAAAATAAGGAACATTTACTTTTACAATGGCAGTCAGGTACTAACGCGAAACAAAAAGTTTTTAGATTACAGTCAAATAATCTAAAACTTGACAAACTATGTTTAGCATGGTTTTCAAAAATTCGTTCCCAAAATATTCCCGTGTCAGGACCACTTGTTCAAGAAAAGGCAAAAGAAATTGCCACAAAACTGGGAATGACAAGCTGTGCTGCGTCAAATGGCTGGCTAGAGAAGTGGCTAAATAGACACAATATACGCTTTAAAGGAGTTTGTGGCGAAGCAGCGGCTGTTTGTGAAAAGGATGTTAACCATTTTAAAGAAAGATTGGAATTAATTCTGCGTGATTTCAAACCAGAAAACGTTTACAATGCTGATGAGACCAGTCTATTCTTTAGAGCACTTCCCAATAAAACATTAGCATTTAAAAACGAGAAATGCACAGGGAGTAAACTGTCTAAGGAAAGATTGACAGTGTTATTCTGTGTAACACCATCTTTACACGATGCCATTTTTAGCTGCCATTTTTAACAATTCTCTTTTGAAATTGCAGCGTAAATCTTCGTGCCTTTACACGTTGCCATCTCATGATATTAGTGCTTGCCATTTTTTCTGACATTTCTCTTTAGTGAGTGTTCTTGTATGTGTTGTTCATTTTTGTAAGCGGTCAAATTTTGTTCTACATAATTCTAATAAATTATCTGGTCCATATTTTCTTTATTATTTTTAATTAATTTTTACGTTTAACTTTATTTTTTTTAACTTCTCTTAAATTATTTCAACATACGAAAAACGAGAATGAAAGAAACAGTAACATCAAATGTCAAAATCATAACAAATGCGGAAAGAGCACAAAGAGAATGCAATAAAATTGCATGAAACCCAGTGCGGTGACACTTCATGCCATTTTTTACTCCATTCTTGCTTCTCTACACCCCTTATCAACAAACGCAAATTGCATGGTTAAAAAATGGCGTCGTGTAAAGGCTGTGTAAGGATGACAGGGCAGAAAGAAATGCCTTTGGTTATAGGAAAATCAGCTAGACCTCGAGCTTTTAAGCAAATTTCTATCGCTGACTTGCCAGTAATTTGGAAATCGAATAAAAAGGCGTGGATGACGAGAGATGTTATGAATGAGTGGTTGCAGCAATTAGATCGAAAAATGGGAAAACAAAATCGAAAGATAGCTCTTTTTTTGGATAACGCGGCCTCTCATCCCCGCGAAGTGGAGTTAGAGAACATAAAAATAATATGGTTACCGCCAAATACAACTTCGGTCTGCCAGCCACTAGATTAAGGAATTATTCGAGCCTTTAAATTTCACTATCGCAGTTTCATAGTTAAAAATATGCTGGCAAATTTTGAAACACATTCTGACTCTTCAAAAAAATACAACATCCTTGAATATATATTTTTTGTTGAAGCCGCATGGAAAAAAGTCAGCATAGAAACAATTCAAACCTGTTTTCGTAAAGCTGGTTTTGATTAAGATATTTACGATTCTATTGAATTTGACGAGGAAGATCACTGCATTCCATTAATAGACCTACAAATGCTAATTCGAGGTTGTGGGTCGATTCTACCTGAAGAATATCTCAACATTGATCAAAATATAAATACCAAGGATGACAGCATAATTGTTGAAATCGAAAACGCAGATAGCGAAATTGATCCCGAAGAAGTTTCTGACAGTGAAAACTGGGTGGAGGTACCTCATAAAGTAACAAATACAACGGAAGCTCTAAAATATCTCCACAATGTAAAACAATTTTTGCAAACTGATTTCAAAGCATTTAACTATTTAAAGTAACTAGAAAGTCATTTACAAGATCGTGTTGTTAACGAAAAACAAGCAAACTTGCGTCAAACATGTATAAAGGACTATTTCGCAACGAATAAAAACTAAACACATTTCCAACACATATACATATATACGTCAGTGCCGTAGCTTCATAGAGGCAGGAGGGGGCACTGCCCCCTCACGCGTTTTCAACCGACGCCCCCTCACGCATTTCACAAATATCTGTGCAGCGGGCAAAAGCAACTAATAAAATTCGAGACATATAGCGAAACACATGTTCTTTATTAAACGTTCAACAACAATATAAAAGAAATTCAGAAGAGTTGCACCTTACGATTTTTGAGTTCATTGAATCTCTTCAAAACCGTATCCAAGCTCAGCGACTCGAGTCGTTTATGTTCAAATGACAAGAACGATAGATTGTTTAATCGTTTTGTGAGCATGCTACTCTTTGGGGCCGGCTGATTCTGGTTAACGCCAAAATTGAATTATTTTCCACCGTTTTTTTTCATTGTCAGAAAATTCTAGGCTCCATACTAGATTTTTCTGGGGCGATAATCGATAAAAGTTGAGAAAAAGTCAAACATTCGAAATTAGGTGGCCTCGAAAATGATTTTTTAGTATGTCGTAGTGGAACTTTTTTTTCTTCATGCCAAAAACTATTGAAAAATCGATGTCACAATATCGGCAAATTTTTGTCCCTACAAATCGACCCGGCGTAATATACATACTCTGAAAAAGTAAATTTTCTTTAATAAATTAATTTTTTGAAAAAGGGGTATATTTTCTTCAAAATAAGTATCTTTTCTTTAAAAAAAAACCTTATTTTGAAAAAGTACCTCTTCTTATATGAATTATTTTTTTTTTAATGTACCTTTTCCTTAAAAAAATATCCTTTTTTAAAAAAAGTACTTGCTCTTTAAAAAAGTGCCTCTTCTTAAAAATGTAGATGTACAATAGATATTTTCTATAAAAGTAAAAAAGACAAAATACGCAAAAATATAGAACAAGTGAATAAGATGGTTTTCTTTAATAGGAAAGCAAAAACAAAACAGTAATGCTTCTCCCACTGCTCACTTTGCCAAGCCAACGACATCAATTAAGGAGAAAATACCATAAATAGGGTTGAAGCGCAACCGCCACAATGAAGAAAATAAGCAACATGTTGGACATGTTTTTTCCGTACGAAAAGCAACAACAACAAAACGGTCACAAACAAGCATCATAAGCACAACTAGGTACAAGTGCAACCGCATCTATAAAGAAAACACAACATGTTGGAAGTGTTCGTTCGTGTGGTTGTGTGTCATTTTCGAATTTGAGATTTTTGAATCATAAAGTTCTATGTAGACTTGTGTCGAACTTAGGCTTGTGTCGAACTTGTTCACTAGTTCTCGAACTCGTTCATTTAAGGTGCCCGGTCGTAACAATAACGAACATACTCGCCGTATCGAACATGTGCATTATGTTAATGAGGGTGATGTCTGGTCACCCTAAATGAACTAGGTAGTTCATGAACTACCCAACTCTAGTCGAACTCGTTCACTAGTTCTCGAACTCGTTTATTTAAGGTGCCCAGACATAACAATCACGAACACACTTGCCATTTCGAACATGTGCATTATGTTCGTAAGGGTGCTTTCTGGTCACCCTAAATGAACTATATAGTTCATGAACGACACAACTCTAGTTCTATGAGGTGGTTCATCTTCTTATATATATGTCTTTGGTATCGGCATATGATTTGATTACAATATCATAAACAGTGCGACCGCAGTTTGGACGCGGTCGATCATAAATAAACAAACGGATGTGCTATCGCCGATGCCGGTCAACGTAGCTAACGGAGTGTGCGTGTCGGAGTCCATGCGTCATTCAACACAAACGACGAACCGCGAACGCTATATTTTCGCATAAACATTTGACGATCGTCTCCTCTTTAGAAATAATACGTTGAAATACGTTAGCCGAATTTAAATTGAAAAGGCGTTGGAAATCGTTTGCCCCTCACGGAAAATCGCGTTGCTACGGCAGTGATATACGTATGTAGCTATCGTAATACACCTGTGAATTTTTTTATTTACTTTCTACAAATTTTTTTGTAATCAGAATGATATCTTTTTGTTTCTTGTTATTAAATAAACTAATAAAGAATAAAAATAAAGTTTTTTATTTCACCCCCCCCACAGATGGACACCTCCTTACAATGGACAAATTTCGGTCGACCGTCGCTGTCCACTGTTTGGAGGTTTCACTGTATATGTTAGCACGCTCAAGCTATTGAAATCATTTAATCTTTTAAGTTGCTGTGAACATACACGAATTCTTGTATCTTAAAGTGACATTATTTACACTTCATTTGACAGATGAAAACCTTTTATCTGTCATTTCATCTAGCTGCTTGATTTGTCTAGATTGTTTTTGTCGGTATTTTTATTGTAGGCAGGTGAGCATGTGTATGTATTTTAGATCTCCATTGCAAATGAGACAACGACAGCGGCGTCGACGTCAATAATGTTTAAAGCTCGGATAACCAGAATATGATTACCAATTATTGTGTTTGGTTGTCTTCCATACAGTTGTGAAAATGTAAAAGAGCAGCATACAAGTGGAGTGCTGTAGTCGTGGCACACGATACTACTAAGGATTTTAAACAAACACAAGTCACAAATATATTTTTGCTGGTATTACCTATAGATTGTAGAAAATTTAGTTTTCGTTTTCGGGGCTCTCTCACTCTTAATATTTATAGTTAGCAAATTAATCATAATATGTATTAACATTCTTAGATTTAAATAGCAACATATAGTTATTTGATTACAATACAATTTGTATCCTTCCAAGAATATATTTTGAATATGGAGAACATATTATTTTTAAAGCTGACTAACTGCATCTACCAGAAAATAAAGTACGTTTGCTTCCAAACATATTAATAGTTTATCGAAAACTTGATAAGTTTGAAGTTAATTATACAGTATATGCTGGCAAATAAGATATGCTTAAGGCAATGACCAACAGTTAGTTACTTTAACATGCCACTTTTATAGTACATACATATATGCATTAGGGAGGCAATGAAAAATCAACTTCGGATTTTTGGTAATTATCAAGCGGATTCTTATACCATTTGATGTAAAACTAAAGTGGTGAAAATTTGAGCCCAATCGGATAACACTAAGCTGGCCAGACTTGTGGTCAAAGTTTTCGGGCTTTGGCACTTTGGGTGTAATTTGTATAAAACTTTAATTTCTCAGTTCATTTGAAAAGAAAATTACATGAGGTGTCAGGGGACACCCGGTTGGAACGAAGTTCCTTTGCTGTATATTATGTTCTAGTTAGATCCAACACGCATAAGGCGCCCATTGAAAAATGCGATAATTTAAATGGATCTTTAAGAAAATATACTTTTTGTAAAATGTTAAACTTTTTTTAAGAAATTTTTTTTTTTATTGAATGTATTTTTTAAAATAAAAAGTATATACATGAATATGTAAGTAAGAATATGTATTATATTTTCCCGAAAAGGTCCTTTCTTTAATGATAGGTACTTCTTTTATTAAAAGCTTATGTTTTTTTTTCAGAAAAGCTGCCATTTTTAATAAGAAGTGCTTTTTGTAAGAAAACGCCAAGAGTATGATTGTTTTTACAAAGAAATACTTTTTTTAAGAACAGGTACTTTTTAAAGAAGTGGTACTCTTTTTAAGAAAGGTTAGCTTTTTAAGAAAATTAACTTACATATTTTGAGAAAGGCTACTTATCTCCAGAAAAGAAAAGAAAAGGTATTATTTTATTTTAAAGAAAAGGAATTTTTGTAAGAAAAGTTTTTTTTAAGAGAAGGTATTTTTTTTAAGAAAGTAGGTACTTTTAAGAGTGGGTACTTATCTCAAGAAAAGTTATTTTGTTTTACAAAAAAGGTACTCTTTAAAGAAAAGGTAGTTTTTTAAGAAAAGGCAATTTGTTGTAAGATAATGTACTTTTTTAAGAAACGGTAGTTATTTAAACAAATGACTTTTTTTAAGAAAAGGTACTTTTTGTAAGAAAATTTACTTTTTTAAGCAAAGGTACTTCTTTAAGATAAGCTATTTTTTAAGAAATGGTATATTGCTTAAGAATATCAATAGGTATTTTTTTGAGAAAATTTATTTTTTTTAAGAAAACGCACTTAAGAAAATGTTATTTTTTTTTGGCTTTTCTAAATTTACTTTTTATTTGGTTCAAAATTACAAAATGTAATAAACAGGCTCCAGCTAGAAAATTTCCCATTAAACAAGATATATCAACCCATATGTTAGTTGAGACACAAACCAAAAGAAAGAGTGTGAGAATAAGCATAGACATAGATAAAGGAATTAACTAGATATCGCACATGCCTTGGGAAATTTCTTGTTCAATGGGATATTTTCTAGATGGAGCTGAATGCAATAATTACAACGTATGATCCAAAACAAAACATACCTTGCAAGATGTATTTAGAACAGGTGCTAACAATAGGTGTGGTAGGCAACATCAACAAGGATTTTGTTTTTATTTTGTTGTCCGTTGCTCTGAAATTCAACGCAAACGAACACCAACAATAACAGTAAACAAAAAGACACAATCAAAATAAAAAAAATTTGAACTTGAAAGTGGGGAACACAACGACATGAAAAAAACTAAATTAGTTGTTCGAATAGCACAACATGGAAAATGATTCTATTTTTGTATTGAAAAAATGTCCCACACTGTTGAATAAACGTCAGTGAATGTTATGAGAAACGTCAATGAAAGTGACAAAACGCTCTGTTGTCGTTTTGTAACTCTCATTAAAGTTTCTCATAACTTTCACTGACTTTTTTTGACGTATTATTCGAACAACTAACTTAATTTTTTTATGTCGTGATCCCCAATTTAAAGTTCAAATTTTGTTATTTTGATTATGTGTCTTTTTGTTTAATGTTATTGTTCGTGTTCGTTTGTGTTGAATTTGAGAGCAACGGACCACAAAACAAAAACGCTGTTGATGTTACCTACCACAACTATTGTTATCACCTGTTGTAATTATTGCATTCAGCTCCATCTAGAAAATATCCCATTGAACAAGAAATTTCCCGCGGCATGTGCAATATCTAGTTAATTCCTTTATCTATGGAGTAAGTGTGCTACCAAATGTAATTCCACAAAAACGATGTACAAGTAAACAGTCAAAATATCGCTTCACTCTAATGGCAACAAACAAAACGAGTGAAACCCTAGCCATTCTCTGATCTATCTCTCTTCATTGTATGTATATTTCAATACACGAGCAGCTTTTTGATAGTGTATTGGTAACTATACAAATTCCAACCATGTTGAAGTAAAATTATATAAACTATGCAAAAAGTATGAAATACTCAAGATATAACGCGAGCGAAAAATTCGTTTGAGTGAATTCCTAGGACTTTTTGATTCTCTTCTACCAGGGTTGCCAAGTTGCGCACATCTTCTGGTCGTCTAATCAAAGACGATTTACAATTAGACGACCAGAAGATGTTCGCAACTTGGCAACCCTGGTAAAAAGAACCAAAAACTGCTAAGAGTTCACTCAAACGCATTTCTCTCTCGCGTCATAACTTGCTTATTTCATACTTTTTGCATAGTTTATGTAATTTTACTTCAACATGGTTGGTATTTGTATAGTTATATACAATAACTCTATCAAAAAGCTGCTCGTGTATTGAAATATTCAATGAAAAGAGTAAGAGAAAGTGTAGAGAAGTACTAGGGTTTCACTCGTTTTGTTTGTTGGCATTTGAGTGAAGAGAAATTTTGACTGTCTACTTGTACATCGTTTTTGGTCTAATTCTAGATCGTCTTTGAACTCCATGCTCAGGGTTGTATTTCATGGATTTGTCAGTCTTGCACTTTGGCTTTTCTAAATTTACTTTTTATTGGGTTCAAAACTACAATATGTAATACACAGGCTCCACCTAGAAAACTTACCTTTAAACCAAACCAAACCAAAAGTACCCAATATAGTTGATAATAATGGGTTGTAATAAAGTAGTTAAAAAAAAGTTGTTTAAAATTTTTTCATTTAGCCCCCATCACGCAACGTGCTACAAGGAACTTCGTTCCAAAAATTGCACATTCATTTACTTTGACCTGTGTAAAAAGGGGTAAAACCCCACCACTATAGCGCTTCAAACTTTTAATTTGAAAAAATAATGGAATAAAAGATCGGTCCCAATAATCAAATCCCGATTTATTAACATTAACTGATTTTGAATTGCGAGTATTATACCCGGGTTTTTCAACCCGAGTATTTAAACCAATTTCTAAAACCGGTTATTGTAAACAATTGTCATATCCAATTTTATAGAATCGGTTAGACCACATAACTTATATTTTTAGCTCATTATTTGCAATTTGTATGATTTGGCACCTTTACAAGGCCATCGTGGTGAAACCTGAAACTGTTGAGTGACTATATCCTGTTATACCTTATTGTAAGCGTATAGAGTTCTAATAGAAGGCATTGGTGGTAGCCGAGTTGAATATTTTTTTTTCATTTATATAAAACTTTTGGAAAAAAACCCGAAAAACTCAAATTTAATTTTTTTCTAAAATTTGAAAATATTTGCAGATTAAGTGTTTGAGCCCCTAGAGTTTTGGGCTTTTACTCAAATTAATACCACCTTATATTCAGGTCAAACTGGATCAATGTGCAATTTTTCTTCAAATGAACCGAAATATAAAAATTTTCTAGTGTATACAAATTTAGACCGAAAATGCTAAAACCCGAAAACTTTGACCAAAAGTCGCGCCGGCTTAGAGTTATCCGATTGGGCTTAAATTTTCACCACATTAGTTTTAGACCAAATGGCATACGAATCCGCTTGGTATTTGTTAAAATCCGGGGAAAAAAATTGCTCCATACATTTCATTGCCACCCCAATATGCATATTAGGGTGGCAACTAACTGTAGGGAACATTGTTTTTTTGAATATTAAAGAACGACGAGTGGAATATTTTGCCATTTGGTCTAAAAAATTTGAGACAAATCTGAGACGTTGAAGTCAAACTTTGCGGGTTTATGGGATTTTATATGATTCGCATCAAATTTTGGTGATTGATTTAGTTTTACCTCCAGATATCATAGTAGAAGTTTGAGAAGCATCTTAAAACTCTACGGGCTCCAAATTTGAATTTTGTAAAAGAGATCGAATTTTGAAAAAAAGTAAGAATAATTGTTTTCTAGATTGTTGTTTTTAATCTAGATGAATGAAATATTAAACTCGGACATAAACGCCTTTTACCTGAACTCTGTACGATTCCAATAAGGTATAACACGATATACTCTCTAATCGGTTTCATAATGAGCTAGTAAGCCGAAATAGGCCACCTTGCTGAAAAATCACAATGATTGTGTCCAATCTAAGTGTCAAATCACAAAAAATGCTGTACTTCAACTAAAATCATAAGGCATGTGCTGAAACCTGGTGTATCAAATCGGATCTGACAATTGTTTACAGCAATCGGTTGGAGAAACCGGTTTTAAAATCCCAGCTTTAAAACCCGGTTTCAAAATCATGGTTTTAAAAGCCAGTTCCCAAAATCGTAACTCGAAATTGGTTTCCATAAAAAGTTCTGGCAACAGTTTCTGTTTATTGAAACCGGTTTGGATTATTGAAACCGGTTCTTAATTCCGGTATTTGGTTTTCACATTCGGTATTTGGTTTACATTTTATTAATTCATATTTTATTTACAATTACATATTGACATTATAGGTGATCTTTTACTCTGGACAACAAGACAGACTGGGGAAAGTTTAGAGACACTTTTAGAAAGTATATTTTAAATAGACCTGAATTGAAGGTGCAAACTATTGGGGACATTGAACTAACGGTCGAACGACTCAGATCAGCCCTAAAACACCACCCACCATGGTAGACACCACATCTGATTAGACTGAGGAAGTTCTGTAGACAGCTCTGTAATACGGCAAAGTTCACAAGGGCACGATAGGAGTGGACCAAAACAAAAAAGACCTCAAGCAGTTTAAGCGAGAGTTGAGGAAAGTTAAGAATAAGTTTCTGCAGAAATGGCTTAGAAAAATTTTGGCCGTAACAACTTGTACTATAGGGTGAATTAGGAAAGATAATGGTTCTTGGACGACATCCAATGAGTAATCACTGCGGCTGCTCCTGGATACACATTTCCTGACGGTTCTGAGGGTGATATATATACTTTAGTCGGAAATTCCGGTGAAATAGCGCCATCGGATGTTGCCAGTGAAATTGTAACCGAATCTTGAATTTTTTGGGCTATAAAATGCTTCAAACTTTTCAAGTCGCCAGGACCGGACAATGTCTCGCAGTTAGAACTAAAGTCAGACTGGTGTACTAGATTAAACAGGTATACACGGGGAAACTAGTTGTTCGTCATTGATCACAGGCTGCTGTCAATTATACATCTGCATGCGCCTGAAAACACAAGTGCTGTTTTATGTCGAGTAGTGTCAAGAAAAGCATACAATATAAGTATAAACTAACGAAATTCGAAGTTTATATGCGGATAAAGTACAAGTTAATCGACCCAAGAACGTAACTGTCCAAGCATGAAACGAATCAAATTAGTTCGATACTTTCCCGTTTTGCGTCTGCAATCCGGATTAGTCTCTGTAGTCCAACAAGCCACTATATCAGTGAAGGAATTAGAAAAATGGGACTAGAAATTGCAAACATTTGCACCACATTTCCCAGCACTGATGACACCGACAATATCAAATAACGACTAACTTCATTTAGCAGCTCATCAGCTTTCAACAAACTTAAGGTCATGGCACTTCCTTTTAAAAAGTAGGTATGTATACTAAGCCATGAAACACACACGAATGTGAATGTATTTGTGTTACAACAACGTCTCCTGCTACTACAGTGTATTTGTACCTTACATTTTTTTTAAATTTGTTTATAGTTTGTACGTTGTCGCCGATAGAACCACACACAGCCAATATCAATACAAGTATAAAACAAACTGAATCCGATTATTTGAATTCGATTCGTGTACGCTTCGGATGAATTTGATTCGCTTACGATCAAATCAAATATTATTTGTTTCTTATACTTTATTTGCTTTGTTCTTGACGATAAAACAGTAAGACATCTTGAAAGTGAGTAGCTTGTTGCTATTCGCTGTCTACTCAATACCACAACTAACGCAAGGGTAGGCCAACTCCCTGCATAATCCAATCTGCTCAGATCAATAGAGGGTTCTCTCGGTGTTAAAGAATATACTTCGGCAGTTTTTTAGACATAGAGGGCCGTCACATCTCTGGGGGTTGCAGCAATATCAGGTTGTTTGGCAGATCAATCAGGTTGTTTGTCCACGACGTTCTTATAAAGAGCCGCATTTTGGCTAATTTACGGTCAACAGACATCTATAAATTTAACGCAATATACCTGTAAGAGGGCAGTAGCAAGGCGCTAAAGTCTGAACCTGGGTATAGTCCATTGGAAGTATACGTTAGTAGTTAGACCGATATTGTCGAATGGCGTTAACGTCTGGTGGTCGGCTCCACCTACTGCGTGATACTGAAAAAAGTTCAGCTAGTGGTTGGTGTCACTGGTGCGTTGAGAACGACATCAACTGTTGCCTTAAATGGCATACAAAACAATTGGTTTCGCATTACATCCCATGAAGTGATTGGGTAGAACTTCTCACAACGAGTGAACTATGCGCTTTCTAGTTTTACACTTACTGATTGGGACCTACAATGTTATACCGATTACGAACGGTATGTTGAGAAGCTTTTTCATGGCAAAATACTCGTTGGTGGCAGAGCAGGGATCGAACCCACGTTGTCATATACAAGAGTCGCACAGACTAACCATTGCACCACCGACGACCCCCAAAATGTCATACCACATTTAATAGCACTGGACATTGCAGCTAGACAGCATTCCGCGGGTACTTCTGTTAGACTTAGGGAACTGTGACTCTTGTCAGAAAATGTTTTCGGACACAGTGTCATTCGCAATGCAATGTCTGAACTTTCAGGTACACTTTGGCCGAACCACTCTTCGACAAGAAGTACCACAATGTTATAGCTGACAGATCAGAACAGAATGGTTGTATCCCTGGGCATAAGAGATTCCGGAACTTCTATGCAGATGGCGGAAATATAGACAAAGTAGGATTTGGTGTCTTTTGTAAGAACCTAGGACTATACATTTCGAAAAGACTGCCTGATCACTGCAGTATCTACCAGGCAGAAAGAAGTCTTAGCTATGACGTAAGTAGCGGAATGACTGAAAATTAATGTTCCGACTATAGTCGTAATCAATATTTTCCCTAATAGTCAAACTGCCATTAGGTCTCGGGAACCTGTCTTCTTGAATTCAGAATAGCCCTTGACTGGCGCAAATCTCTTAATGAGACGGCTGAACAATTTTATATTCACCTGATTTGGGTGTCGGTCCGCAGGGACGTGCCTGGGAACTGCAAAGCAAACGACTGCGGACTACCTTACATGCTCCAGGGGAACTAGAACATGTGGGTACACCTCTATCAACTTGCAAGTACTTCTTGAGGAATTGTTGTCTTATGGCAACTAACGGTGGGTGATCACGAGTAGGTTCCGCGTATTTGAAAAACCGGGTATTGGGACCGGTTACTGTGCTCAACAAATTGATGTTCCAAAGAGGACTAAGTGAAAAATTATATAATATAAAATCTGTTATAAACACAAATTTTCCATCGAGTTAGGTTCCGAGAAGAACCGGGAATTTGGAGTGATTACGGTTGTCAGAACATTGCTGTCCCAGAGAGGCTTAAGTGAAATATCTTATTATAAGGATATACAATTTTATAAAAATACACATTTTCATACTTTCACTCAAAATATAGCACCTATGGTTCCTTTGGAAATGCGATCTCTTCTTCAGGAAACGTTTTTCGGTTCTTTTAACCACCCCGTTTTTCGGTCCTTAACCCTTTGACGACCAAACATTTTCGGCTAAAGCGATTTAATTTGTTGTTATAATTTTCGTGATCTATGACCTAATAAAGGCTACGGCGCAAAAAAAGGGACCAACAATTTTTTTTATGTTGAGACATTTTTTCCATTTTAGCTAAAAGGCACACATTCTTGCCAAACATATGCTTGATCCATTAAGCACGTTGGAATTTGCTTTAATTTGTTTTAAAGCTAAGGTATGGATTCAAAAACTAACTGGCGGTTCTCCCACATACGTCTCTTTTTCGAGTCGTTGCATCCCTTTGTAGTAAGGCCACGTTCTTACCCATTTGGATGGTTCATAAGGGTCAAACCAGACCAGTTACAGAATTGACGTCTACAATTTGACTTTTGGCCATACCGTCTTCTATTAATCACAAATAGAGACATTTGTTCTATCCCCTACCTGCACAATTGTAGGTGCAATATACCGTAGGGCAAACATAAAGGATTTTTCAATAAGAGCGCTACAAAAGTTTTTTTTAAATAAAACAAAACCGGTTTTAGATACCAATGAAGATCTTTATTCCTGTGAAAGTACGTTCGATGCCATTATGTGTGGAACTCGATTTCTTTCGCATGGCCACCACGGGCACGCTTGCAGAAGTCCAGACGCTGAACCCAATTTTCGACGGTTCTCAAGCATAAATCGGCCGATACTGCTGCAATCTCACGTTCGATATTCGTACGAAGTTAATCAATCATCGCTGGCTGGTTGGCATAGACCATAGACTTGACGTAGCCCCACAGGAAATAATCTAACGGCGTCAAATCGCACGACCAAGGCGGCCAATCGACTGGGCCATTTCGTGAGATAACACGTTCACCAAACTTGGTTTCCAATAAATTGATTGTGGCATTCGCTGTGTGGCTTGTGGCGCCGTCCTGTTGGAACCACATGTCCTCCAAGTCCATATTATCCAATTGGGGCCAAAAATATTCGGTTATCATTGAACGGTAGCGATTAGCATTCACAGTAATGTGCCGGTCTTGATCATCACGGAAGAAGTACGCCCATTGACACCGCCGGCCTATAAACCGCACCAAACCGTAATTTTTTCGGGATGCAATGATGACTCATGGATTACGTGTGGATTTCTGTCTGACCAATAACGCATATTTTGCTTATTGACGAAGCCATTCAGCCAGAAATGAGCCTCATCGCTGAAGATGATTTTCCGATGAAAATCCGAATCATTTTCAAGTTATTGCTCAGCCCAATTCACGAACATACGACGCTTGTGGTGGTCAAGCGGCTTCAGTTCTTGCGTCAATTTGATCTTGTAAGGATGTAGGCCAAGATCTTTCAGCAATATTCGCCACAACGACTTCACAGAGGTGCCCAACGCTTAAGAACGACGTGTGAGAGACACATTTGGGCTTTCTTGAACTGAAGCCTCAGCGGCAGCAATATTCTCGACACTACGGGCACTTCTTTGTCTCACTGGCACGGGAACATTTTGTACTGTGCCTGTGAATTCAAATTTTTCCACTAGACGCTCAATTGTTGATCTGGCAGGACGATTATGACGACCATAAATTGGACGTAGCGCTCTTAAAGTTGAGGCCACTGACTCCAAATTTCGGCAGTAAATTTTAATAATTTCGACTCGTTGTTGGCTCGTATATCTTTATATGATGAAATGGCAAACCTTACTGAAGAGAAATGTCAAAAGAGCGGAAAAAAATATGGCGTCGTTTGCTGTCCCTATCGATTTACTTTTGTAGCGTCTCTGTTGAAAAACCCGTTACTTGCCTGAGGTCATCAAAGGGTTAAGGAACAGTTTTTGGCTCATTTGGACCCGTCTGTCGGCTCTTGTAAGCTTCGGTTCGGTCGGTTCTTGTAAAGGACCGGTTCCCCGATTCTATGCATCACCAGTAGGAACTGTGTACATTCCAAGCTGATGCGGCCCCGTCTATTTTTGAATCGAATGAACGCCCTGCTGTCGTTATCGAGACCGGTCGTCACACTTATCCTGTCTGTCATGGCGAGTCTCTGTCTTGAGAAACGACCTTTGATGAAGCTGTAGGACGAAGAGGACTTGGAGTCAATAGAACACTTTCTGTGTCTGTGCTCCGTTATTTTCAGAAGGCGACACGCTACATTACACTCGTATTTCTTTGGTGAGTTCGTCAATCTGGCAGATGTTACCATCTGGCAACTCTTGAGCTTTTTGAAGCCATCAAACTGGTTTAATGGGAGGGACTACGAAAATATCATCGTTTTAATTTGGCCCTGTGGCATCACTTTGGACTAAAAAGTGTAAGTAAACCTGACATGCGGGTTTCCACTCAAACCCAACCTAACATTAAACGTAACCTGTCTGTGTCTGGTACCTGGAAACCCTTTTTGTACTACTTTAAAAAATATGGGTCTTTAGAAAATGTGGTATAATACATAATAGTAAATATATCTAGAGAGAAAATTTCTCTCATCTGATGCTTCATTTCATACTCTTCATAGTGAGGTCTGTGTGATAGAGAGATGTTCCACTTACACCGGGTGGATTTACCAGAATTGTTGACTTTAATTTTTCATAGCGTTCTGGTGGAGAACTGTGCCATTTAAATATGTTTCCAACTTTTTGGGTTTCTTTTATTGTTAGTGTACATTTGTGTTGCATATAATAAAACTTTTTTGATATACAAATACAACATTCTGTTGATATTTTCTTGTTGGACGTTCTGTTCCAATGCCTCTATCTGCTATTATTAAAGCAATTCTTTGCAACATCCAAAGTTCATATCACACCAAGCGTTATGACATCAATTTGCTGAGAGCGATGTTTTCTCTAGGTATATATTTAATCAATGGCAGAAAAATATGCAAGAAATTTTTATGGACTCGGTTGCTACATTCGTGCACATATATGTATGTATGTTAATGTTTTCAAACATTTTGCTTCAGCGTTTTTTTGTTTCTCTCCAAGAGAACATAATAGCAAAAGAAAATCCAACAACCAAAATAAACATATTCATGTCTTAATTATATGCAAAGTAGATGTATGAATCTCTATTATGGTTGAATTTTATTGTTATTATTAATTGTTTATACAAGTAGTTAAGATTTAAACATTTTGTATTCATCGATTTTGGATTTAATAGAAAATTTTCAATTGTTTGCTGTCTGATTAGGGGGAGATGACGTCGTACTTATGACTGAGGTCGGCCGTGTGCTGTCTGTTCATCCGTGCGTACATAAAATAACTACATATGTATGTATGAAAGCGTTGATCGTGTGACTGATTGTGAGATGTATACATTTTAAAATTTGGTATGTATTTTTGGAATTTCTGCCATACCCCCTTGTGTAAACTGTTTGTAGTTATAATATTAAGAATATTAAATACAGACATACATATATGTTTCTTAGACCGACTCACAAAAAAAGTTCCCTTTTTCCACCCCACAAAATGTATCTTGGCTTGTTTTATGATGATTCCCAAAATATTTCGTGTCAAGAATTAAGATCCGTAAGATGGACCGAGTGCTTAGAGGAGCTAACATCGAGTCTGATCACTACCTAGTAGCAGCAAACGTTAGCACAATATTAAGTAGAGCGAAATTCGTACGAAACCAGACACAGAAAACGCTAGACATCGGAAAGCTGAAATTACCAGAGGTAGACACAGCCTACTTAAGGCAGCTCTCGCACCTTTTGGCACAGAACCCACGCCCTCCAGACGCCGATCCTGAAGCGCAGTGGTAACCCATTTCCAACTCAATAAAAACTGTCTAAACAACCGTTATTGGTTTTGAAAAACCGCTTCGCAACAAGCCATGGTACAATGGAGAATGTCGCATAGCAAATGATGAAAAGACCGCTGCACGCATGGCAATGCTTCATTCAATTGCAACGCGAGCTGTGACTGAGCGGTATAGGGTGAAAAGATAGGAGGTAAACCATCTCTTTAGGCGTAAGAAACAGCAGTGGAAAAAGCGCGAAATTGAGTCATACAAAAGGAAGAACGAAGCCCGAAAATTCTACCTAAAAGTCAAAAACGGAACTAATGGACATGGTGCAGGCCCTCCTTCTGTAAAGACAAAGACGGGAATCTCATCGAAAATGTGCATAACAAGTAAAGAATATTGAGAGATCATTTCTCTGCGCTACTGGTACCTGAGATATGCAATGACGAGCAGACAATCGATCAAAATCTGAACGACGACGTCGATTGCCACCCTCCTATTGCTATTTCGCGGCTAACAGCTGGCGGCGATGAGCTCATAAGATGCATGCATCAGCTCATTAGCACAATTTGGTCAGCTGAATGCATACCTGGCGATTGGAGTCTCAGTGTACTATGCCCCATATTTAATAACGGTGACCCGAGTCTCTGTGCCAACTACCGTGGAATAAGCCTTTTAAGGTTGTATCAAGTATAATGTGCGAAAGACTAAAACCAATTACACTGTGGAAGTTTTTGGAAAAAAAATTTAGAAAACGTATGCGAAATCAACGGATTTACACTAATTCGGCTACTACGAATCGAACTGCATCATTAGTTTTTTGGCCTATAATGATAGTTTCACACAGATTTTTTTTTTATTTCTTACTTAGAGGTTTCGATTCACAGCTAATTTTTTGAGACAGGTTTATACATACAAGGTGGCGCACAAGTAAACTTCCGATGTTTATTGGCTGTAATTTAAAAAAAAATTAAAAACTTTGATTCTTCTTGTGGATTATTTTTATTTGATCTTTTAATTTTTTTTACATCAAGACGAGAATATAATGTTTTTGAGCCCTTTTTATGGTATTTTCCATCACTTTGGCCAAAACTTCCGGCGATACGTCCTCACATTCTAGACGGATATTGTCTTTAAGAGCTGCAAGAGTCTGAGGCTTGTTGACATAAACCCGCGACTTCAAAAAGCCCCACAAAAAGAAGTCTGGAGCGGTCAAATCAGGCGATCTTGCTGGCCAGTGCAAATCGCCAAAACGGGAGATTAGGCGCCCGGGAAATGCATCCTTCAGCATATCGGTTGTGGCACGTGCAGTGTGTGCCGTTGCACTGTCCTGTTGGAACCACATGTTTTCCAAAAGAACTCGTTGATCATTGCTCTGTAGCGCTCACCATTCACAGTAACCGTTTGGCCCGCTCCTCCGTGGGTTACACGCGGATTTTCAGTGTACCAGAAGCGTAAATTTTGCTTATTTACGTACCCGCTAAGATGGAAATGGGCCTCATCACTAATGATTATTTTTGATGAAAAATCATCTTCCTCTTGGTGGTGATTAAGGATGGCTTGAGCGTATGTTAGACGCGATTGGCGGTCAGCAGCTAACAGCTGATGCACCGTCTGGACTTTGTACGGAAACATCTTCAAATCTTGTACCAAAATTCGCTGTAAAGACCGTCGACTGATACCCATTTGCGTGGCACGTCGTCTGGTCCATGTCGACGGCGCATCCATGACATCCTCGGCTACAGCAGCAATATTCTCTGCAGAACGGCTACTCCGGGGTCTGCCACGCCTGGCAGCATCTCGTGTTGTGCCAGTCTCTTCGAGGCGAGCGGCTAAACGTCGCAGTGTTTCACCAGTAGGCGTTGGACGGCCAGGAAATCTGACACGAAATTCACGTTGTGCCAAAGTCACCGACCGATGATTGGTCAAATAAATAGTCAGCAATATTCCGCGTTCTGGAGCAGTGTAGCGTAACATTGTTTATTAACGTGTATTTCGCATGTGTTTACTACATAAATGTCAAAACAGAACTGAGATTAGGGGCCAATCGCAAAATTTATAGCATTTTCTGATAGGAGGATTACTTTTGCGCCACCTTGTACTTATGTCACCATTACTCGAGAACGCCTATTCCGATTTTGTTTAAACAAATTTACATAAATTAACAATTACAATACCTTTAATCTCTACCTACACTATTTTTGAAGATCACCAACAGCTTCGCAGTTATAAATAAGTTTATGAAGAAAAATAATAATTTCTTGCTAAAAAAATTGAAATTGTGTCTGAAAAAATTTTAATAAAACAATCATTATGGGGCAAAAAACTAATGATGCTGTTCGATTCGTAGGACCCGAATTAGTGTAAATCCAATGAGTCTACTTCTGTGTTTTTCGAGCGGCACAGTGTTATCGCTGGCTTTATTGGATCACACCAGAGTGGCTTTAGCCGTGGTAAATCGACAACTGACCAGATTTTCACGCTACGCCAAATGCTGGAGAAGACTAACGAAAACAATTCGACACCTATCATCTATCAGTCGATTATAAGGCGGCCTTAAATTGCCCACTACGGGAGAAACGCTGCGAATCAATATCTTACCTTAGTTTTCCCGCAAAACGTATACGCCTTTGCGGGATAACCTTGGCGAACATAAAATCCGTAATGAAAGTTGGTAAGGATCCTACCGAATCTTTTGAAACTAAGTGAGGCCTTAGGCAAGGCGACACCATATCGTGCGATATCTTTACCATCTTAATGGAGATCATAATGACAAAAGCTGCAGTCAACATGAATAAAACCATCAGCAACAAAAATCACATGCTGCTCGAGTATGGTGCCAATATAGATATCATTAGGCCCACAACAAGAGAAGTTACTGCGGTGTTTTCGATAATTGAGAAGGAGTCAGCAAAAGTGGGTCTGACAGTAAATAAGCACAAGACAAAATTAATGGTTTCAACGAGCAGGGCCTCCACGCGGTTAGACCAAAGCGTGAACATTAAAAACCGTTATAATTTCGAGGTTTTGAAAGAATTTATATACCTCGGCTCTGCTGTAAACTAAACCAACAACTTCAATCTTGAGATCAATCGGAGAATTGGGCTTGCGAATAGATGGTATTTCGAGCTAAGTAAGGTCTTAAGAGATAAAGGCCTCTCTCGAATGACGACAATCCAACCATACGAGACTCTCATAAAACCTGTCTTGCGTAATGGCGCAGAATCCTGGGTATTATCGCAACCAGACTAAACATCTCTAGGGGTCGTAATATTCCATCTTGGAGACACAATGATAAATGTGTTATAACGCATGGGTTTCCACGTAAAATCGTATATGTTTACAAGGCAAGTAAACATTTTAATGTTTGCATTTAAATACAAATGTATTTGGGACTTGCAAATATATGAATCTTTGTAGTGTGTCCCAAACATATACATGGTTCCTGCACATTGTGTTTGGGATAATATGTTGTAGATGCCGTTTTTACAGCGTCCTATTAAAATGAGAGTGAATTGATATAATTGTTTACATAGTTAGCTTTGTGGTAGCCAGAAAAAGGTTAGATTATTATGTGTAATCAACTGCAATATGTCAAAGCATATCAAAACTATCCTATTGGTAAAAGTCCAAGCAGAAATCGGTACATCCTAAAAACTCTGTCGTTTTATGTTGTTTGTATGCAAATAGAACGTGTATTTGAAGCTTGCCGCAATTATAATATAATGGGGTTTTCAATAAGAGCGCTACAAAAGTTTTTTTAAATAAAACAAAACAGGTTTTAGATACCAATGAAATTATTTATTCCTGTGAAAGTACGTTCGATGCCATTATGTATGGAACTCGATTTCTTTTGCATGGCCACCACGGGCACGCTTGCAGAAGTCCAGACGCTGAACCCAATTTTCGACGCTTTTCAAGCATAAATCGGGCGATACTGCTGCAATTTCACGTTCGATATTCGTACGAAGTTCATCAGTCGTCGCTGGCTTGTTGGCATAGACCATAGACTTGACGTAGACCCACAGGAAATAATCTAACGGCGTCAAATCACACGACCGAGGCGGCCAATCGACTGGGCCATTTCGTGAGATACACGTTCACCAAACTTGGTTTCCAATACATTGATTGTTGCATTCGCTGTGTGGCGCCGTCCTGTTGGAAGCACATGTCCTCCAAGTCCATATTATCCAATTGGGGCCAAAAATATTCGGTTCGCATTGAACGGTAGCGATTCGCATTCACAGTAATGTGCCGGTCTTGATCATCACGGAAGAAGTACCACCCAATGACGCCGCCGGCCTATAAACCGCACCAAACCGTAATTTTTTCGGGATGCAATGATGACTCATGGATTAGGTGTGGATTGCTGTCTGACCAATAACGCACATTTTGCTTATTGACGAAGCCATTCCGCCAGAAATGAGCGTCATCGCTGATTGTTGAGGCCTCTTAAAGTTGGCATCTTAAAGTTGAGGCCACTGACTCAAAATTTCGGTAGTAAATTTTAATAATTTCGACTCGTTGTTGGCTCGTATATCTTTCCATGATGAAATGGCAAACCTGACTGAAGAGAAATGTCAAAAGAGCGGGAAAAAATATGGCGTCGTTTACTGTCCGTATCGATTTACTTTTGTAGCGTGTCTGTTGAAAAACCCTTTACTTGTGTGCAAACACTTTGTGTTTGCTATTCAATATTACATGTTTGAGACAAAGTGGTTAATATGTTATAATGTATGATTTTGCGACCCAAATATAACTGTGTTTGTGAAATAAACACAGCTGTGTTTATTGCACTGTTCATGCTCTCTCGAGAGCAAGAAAATAAAAGAGGGACAACGAGAGAGTCTAGGTAGGCATCTGTATCTTTGCATTATTATTATTCTCTCAGTCAGTGATTCATAAATATTTTTGAATTTGCGTGCAAATTGCAGTTGAAGTCAATAATTCTTATTATGGCGGATGTATTGTGGTTCAGTTTCATGTATTTATGACTCATCGGAGAGAGGATATCAAAACCGCTTGATCAGTGAAAGAAGAGTAAACGAAGGCTCGGACGGTTAAATGGTTTGTAATGTTACGTTGGGTTTTGTGTACGTGTTTAGTACATATGTATGAGTGCCACCAAAGTGAGAAAGGATTTTGAGGAAAGAAACTGGAAAGCGCAACAACGTGAAGCGCTCTGTTTGTCCGAGCCTTTACTGAGATAATCGAACGGCGGACCAGTTGTGAAATAAGTACAATGAAAAAAAATCACAAGTTGTTAATTCACGCTTGGCTTGCATGAACTTGATTCGTATATAAATACAATGTTTTTGAACCAACGCATAGTGACAACTTGCTGAACACAAAATTGTGACAGACCACAAAGAATGGAGAACAAAAGAACAGCGGATGCCCATTTCATGAAAAAAAACCAATAATGAATTCTATGCAAGTAAACGTAAAAAGGGCCGTTTTTAATCTTAATTTTTTGTATTAATTATTTATAAATGTGGATTTATATTGATAAAATTAAGTATAATAAATAATATATATGTATATATTGAAATCAAATAATAATTCGTTTCTTAATATTATTATGTTTGGAGGAAATACTCATACGTCTGTCAAATATTTATATGTGCAAAATAATTTTTTTTCTTTCCGTCTGAAAACTAACTGTAATTTAATGTCGACCATATACAATTTTTTCGATAATATCCCTCTCTCTTTATCATATACTTTTTTCTCTTTGGGACTTTATTTGTAGTCCCGTTATCTATGATTATCGCTGTAAGTTTGCATTTCAATAGAAAATAATTATATGTGCAGTCGCGTTCCTGACACTTTAAAGTGAACAAGTCTATCTTTCTCGGGTGTTCAGTATAAAATATCTTTCTGTACGTGAGTAAAGCGACCATTATGAATATATTCTAAGAAACGTTTTACTCACAGTTTTGTTTCTAGTTGAACATGCCACGTGGAAGTGAACTTACGGATGAGGAGCGCGGAAAACTTGTTGGAATGAGACTTGCAGAGAAAGGAATTGGCGAGATTGCAGCTGCGGTAAATCGGCATCGCAATACAGTTTCGAATTTCCTCAAAGACCCCGAAAACTATGGTTGTATTAAGCGCTGTGGTCGCATCCCTACTGTAGACCAGAGGACTAAGCGGCGCATTTGGCATTTAGCAGCTAATGAGAATATAAGTTGTAGAGAAATAAAGGTGGAATTGCGTCTAAATGTAACGAGACAGCGTGTATAGCAACTGCTAAAGGATGATATAGGTCATCGGTTCGCTTAAGCCAGCGCCATAAAAATGCGCGTATTGCTTTTGCAGAAAAGTACAAGTTTTGGGAGGACGAATTTGAAACCGTTATATTTAGTGATGAGAAAAAGTTTAGTTTGGATGGACCTGCTGGTCACCATAAATATTGGAGAGATTTACGACATCCTCGGCAAACGTGCTACAAACGAAACCACGGTGGTGCATCTCTTATGATATGAGCTGCATTTGGAGCACGAGGAAGTCAGAAATATGCTTTGTCCCAACTGAAATGAATACGGAAGCATACGTTGATCTGTTGGACAGCAATTTAATTGACTTTGCTGGCGAATTGTATGGAGATAACTGGACTTTACAACAAGACAACTCCCCGATCCACATTGCTCGGTTCACAACGGATTTTTTTAAGTCCCGAAATATTCCATTACTGTAGTGGCCAGCCATAAGTCCCGACCTCAACCCAATTGAAAACCTCAGTTGGATACTTTCCGCCAAGGAGTTTTCAATGTCGAAGCTGTATACGACGCTTAAACAACTAAAACTAGCAATATTGGCGGAATGGGAGAAAATTGACATGCCCAGTAGGCTGCTTCAAAATCGTATGGAGAAACTAGACGTGGTCCGATTTGTGAGGCTCACGTCTGGATCGTTGTATACGAACCACACGAACATATGTCCCAAATTTCAGAGAAATCGAATGAAGTTTTAAGGTCGCGCAAAATTTTGACTTTTTCGATTATTTTATATGGGAATTTACATACAAATTAAAAGAAAAAGTTTACATTAAACTTTATCTGATTTTCTCCATAATTTCTAATATAGAATTTTGTAGGCTTTAAGATTGTAGAACAAACTATTTACCAATTCTTAAAGGTTTTCGAGGAATTCTTGTTTTTTGTAATTTTGGAAAACAAAACCATACGCAGAAAGGGGCTTTTTTTACCAGGGGCCTAAAGGAGGTCATTACCATATATTATATGCACATGCGAATTATATTCATTTGAGAAAAAAAAAGCAATTCGAATGCGTTAAATTTTCGTCGTACTTCCATCACTGCACAGGATTGGCCGTTACACATTTATCAATTTGCCAAAGTTTTTAGTTTGTTGCACCCTGTGCAATAAATGTGACAGCAGTCTGTAAGCAACTCTGTTATTGTTGTAGTTTGAGTTGACCTTTTATCCGCAGGCACAAACTAAACAAGAAGTCGTCGAGCAAGGCAGCAAATTTTCATTTTCCATTTTGGCTTTTCTGGACCACACAACGATTTGAGTAAATTTAGTGCAGCAAATTTAAAATGTCAAAAAAAAGTATTAAGATCGTCTTCAACATTTTGGCTTATTGGAACGCCAATAAGCGAATTTCCTTCATCGAGACTACCACGAGGCATTGACGTATTAAAAATGGACGAAATGGAAATGAACGTTAACAAAGGACGAAGATCAAAAACAGCTCCTTTTACGGTCAGTTGAAAATCACCGAAAGATAATTAGCAAGCCGAACAAAAATCTTTTAGTGTCTTAATTTTTAATTTAGCTGTTAGTTTATCTTTTTTGATTTAAAAGCACTTTAATGAATTGATGTTCATTGTAATTAACGACAAAATTTTTTTTTTTTAAATTAGATGCATATTACTTTATGATATTAAATAAATATTAATAAATTGTATTTATTGACGTAGAATACGTCTTACCTTACGGTATGAGGAGTCATGTCAGGTTTTTATTGTTGTAATCTTTATTTCATTGAATTTGAGGAAACGGCTACATGAATTTTTTTAAAATTTTTTTTGTAGGTAAATGAAGATGTTATTTTTCGTTTGATATACATTTCATATTGGTTGATATATTTCTAGTATTTTAATTTCTCAAATGAAAATTGTTTAAACACATACACTCAAACATAGGTGTGGTGTTTGGTTGAGTGTTTTTGGTTGCTCAACATTGCTTAGGAACATGTATCTAGTAAAAAGTGAAACGAACAGCAAGCTAATGTTGCTTGGCAACATGTATCTAGTAAAAAGTGAAACAAACAGTAAGCTAACGTAATAAAGCTTTTTTGCGAAAGCTTCAATAAAGCTGTTGTAACATTAATTTTGAATTGTAAAGCGTAAAGCTTTCACACAACGCTCGAATGCTAATGCGAAGACTCGATAAGGTAAACCTTTTTTAATATTAGGGCGGCCCTCTCAACATTCGCAGAACTTATTTCAATAAAAATATTAATTAAAATACATAAATTAAATTAAGTTTAAAAAAATTGAACATTATATTTTTTTTTTAAACGGACTTGAATCAAATGCCGTTGGTAAATATAAAAATTACAGCAGACAGTTGTCCAAGGCCTTCGGCCACGGACTGTCCCTGCAGGCTGTGTCAGAGACACGGCCATTAAGTTTAACGTAGAATACGCCATCCGATAAGACAGAAAACATATATAACAATAAATTCATTTGCTTATATTATTTATCATTTATTGTTATATATGTTTTCTGTCTTATCGGATGGCGTATTCTACGTTAAACTTAATGGCCGTGTCTCTGACACAGCCTGCAGGGACAGTCCGTGGCCGAAGGCCTCGGACAACTGTCTGCTGTAATTTTTTTTTATAAATTTTTAACCTGTGTTCCAAACTTTATCGCAATTGCGCGACCTTAATATGGAAACTTTTGTTCAGCGATGTTTGGTTATTTATACTTCTAAGATATAGACCCATTGATTTGGCCATGAGCCCGTTGAAATTTGCACCGTTTAGAATTTTGAAGCACCCTAATGTCCAGTTTAAGCAACTTAGTGAGTTCTATGCCACGCAGGCTACAACAAGTTCTTATACACAAGGGCAACTCAATATCATATTAATTACATATTTTAATTGAATAAGATTAAGAATTAAACTTAATTTTCATTTTTGCATATATAAATATTTTCTATAAAGAATATATCAAACACTTTTTTTGTTCTAAAAAAGAAATGAAAAAATATGTTTTCTTATAACTTTAAAGAACACATAAATATAAACTAATATCTAAAATGAAAATCAAAAAAATTTTAGTTTTCAAAGCTCCAACTCAACATTATACATTGCACATATAAATATTTGACAGGGGTATGTTTGCACGTAAGTATATGTAGGTTGGGAGAAACAGACGAATGCTTCCATGTAAGTATATGGATGTTTGGATGAAGTACGCATGTTTGCAATTAAAAGCATACATGTTTGCCAGTAAATATGATACATACATGTTTTTTTTACAAATTTTGTCATGTATGTCTTCAATTCTTTCCTTCCAATATCTGACGCAGTGTAAACGTCTAGCGGTTGTTAATTTGTAAAGTGATCAAAAAATTGGTGAAATAATATCTTTCTGCCTACACGACAACGAAGACCAGTTTAAATGAGTTAATCAGTCTTAGACACAGTACCACTACCCATATACATATATAATAATTATTTTAGGGAAAAGTTGTTAAAACTTAATGAAGTTTTTACAAACTCTTGTAACAAGGACTTTTTATTACATTTAGTTTCGAATTTTACACCTTACGAGTGTCAATAACAACTGCCAGAAAGTTTCCAACTGACATTGAAGCAGACATCACGACATCGCCTTACACATTTACGAGTAGTACTTAAAAGTTTTTCTTTTATTTAGCACATGACATTAAAATATTGTACATGTTTCAGATACAATAATCATAAGTGATTTCCGATGAAAATATCCAATTAATTATTGGTGTAAAATACACCACCCGTTTTGTACATGGTGACAATTTAAGCTAAATCAGCAGCCATATAAAATTCTACATGCACTGGTATGGGCGTAGTTAGGTGACATGATTGGAAATCTTGATGGAAATCGACAGCAATAACAAACATATATTAATATTTATAATAACAACAACAAAATAAGAAAAACGTCTCCAACTATGCGAGAGTCATGTCTATCTATCTGCTCACTTCAGGTGTTATAATTAGAACTTAGTTAAAATCCAATGAAGGTTAACCGGGTAGTACAAAATGCATCCACACGTAAACATACATACTACGTATAGAGACAGTATCGTACAAAATTGTATCAAAGTGTATATAAGGGTGGACCTTGTGTCGATATTTTGGTAGATGAGGGCTCTATTCCGTGCCTTTTTGAAAAAAAATGACAATGCCGAAAAAAAAAAATTAAAAAAAAAAAACATTAGGGGTTGCGCACGAGCCGAGAAAAAGGTCCACTTTGCCAAAATTAGGGGGGAAATTGCCATAGGTCATCAGGGGTCACCCGTAGGGGGGAAGAATGTATGGCCGACCCCCATTAACTTTTTACCGCCAACATTTTCCCCCAAGACACCCACCCCTTATCTCCTCCCCTTAGGGGGGTCACCATACAAAAATGGAGGTTGCTCAGTATTTTCGAAAAACACCATAGGTCATCAGGGGTCACCCCTAGGGGGGCAAAATATATGACCGACCCCCATTAACTTTTCATCCCCAACATCTTTTCCGAACAAACTTACCCTCTATCTCCACTCCTTGAGGGACTCCCCATACAAAAATACTGAAAATCTATGTATTTACAGTTGCACAATATCGAGATTTTTTTGATTTTTTTTGATTTTTTTACAGAAATTCCACCAATATTCAAGAGTGGTCATTGTTTGGAAAGTCTTGAAAAATTTGAAACGCACACGTGCTGAATCAGGTACATAGGCACCCTTAGCAGATGCCCCCATTCATCAGTACCTGGCAGTAAAATATTGCAAAATACGTAGTAGTTATAAATAGCAGTTCATTCATCGATTGTTGTCATTCAACAAGTGCCGACGACCGCGAAAAGTAAATTGATTTTTCTCCCGTTTTTTAAAAGTTAAGATGACAACACGACTTAGATCGCGCGACGATATTTTTTTGATTGGTTATCCAAGCATGAATATTACGGGGAACAAATTACCGTCGAAGAAGCAAGTGCTAAGAATGCATTTCTTCAACATTCGCAAACGAAACATGTCGAAGAAAAATAGTGCGGTTATAGTCGCGGACGCAGTGATGATTTTTTGGCGCCAAGCAGCTATTCCGACGAAAGCCAGAGGAGATGTTACAAGAAAAATAGCTGCGCTGCACGATGAGTGGGATGCTTTAAGAAAGTCATCTCACAGAAAGACTGAGTCCACTAGAGAAAAAGAGAATACGTTTTCTGATAGCTTGGATAATCTTTTCGACATCGCACACGCCAACGCCCTTGAGAAAATGACAAATACCGAAGACATTGAGTTTCTGCTAAAGCAAAGAGAAGATGGCCGGCCAGGAACTATGGGAGGTGTGGACGCTACTGATACTCGAACGAGGAAAAGAAAAGCTGAGCGCGAAGAACAAGAAGAGTTGCGACGCAAACGTGCAACGGAATCTAGTAGAGATCGGTTCGCTAAAGGCGGTAAGATATTTCGCGCTTTGTGTGTTCGTCCAATGTTTATATTCAAATGAAATTCGTTCAATTGCAGTGGTTAAATTTTCAAGCAGTGATTCAAGCGATGATAATGGGAGACAGGACGAAAACTTCCCGGCAGAAGCTGGCCCGTCAAATGTTGGTGACAGAAGAGGTTACAAACAATGTTTTACTGAACGAGTCCTATCAGCTTTGGACAAGTGCAAAGTGACTGACCGAGACGCGGTCGGCATTATGATAGCGGCGGCAGAAGCATTTGGACGCGATCCTCAACAATACACAATAAACCGTACGTCGCTTCGGAGATGTCGGCGTTCAAATCGAGAGAACATGCTGAGTTATGTGAAAGACAATCCAGAAGTAAGATCGCATAGATTTATTTGCTCTCATTCAGAATTCTTATTCTTCAACGCGTTTCATTCATCTCCAGCTTGTCGCAGCTAAATCCTTCGTAGTCCATTGGGATGGCAAAATGCTTTTGGATTTTGTGGGTACAAAGAAGGTGGACCGTCTACCGGTAATTGTCTCGTACGGAGAAAAAGAACAACTTCTTGGAGTTCCCAAAGTAGAAGATGGGAAAGGAAAAGGCCGGAGAATAGCACATGCCGTTTATCAACTGTTGGCATCTTGGCATATGACACATCGAATACAAGGACTTTCTTTCGACACGACATCAACGAACAGTGGCCCATTCTCCGGAGCCTCAGTTGCTCTTGAGCGGCTCTTGGGGAGAGAAATCTTATATTTACCTTGCAGACACCACGTATACGAACTGGTGCTAAGGGAAGTTTTTGAGACAAAAATGGGAAAGACCAGTGCACCAGGCGTTCCTTGCTTTGACCGTTTCAAACAGGAATGGGACGCTGTAAAGGTTAAACCATTCCATTCTGGCTTGATAGACGATCAAGTCGTCAGAAAAATTCCTGTGGCAATGCAAGTCGGCATAAAGAAGTTTTGCTTAGACCAATTGAAGGAGAAACACCCTCGCGATGACTACAAAGAAATGCTACAATTAATTCTTTTGTTTCTGGGTGAAAAACTTGAGAATTACCATTTCCGACCTCCAGGACCCGTTTCCCATGCTCGATGGATGGCAAAAGCCATTTACAGCCTCAAGATGTTTTTGTTTCGGAGAACTTTTCACTTATCTGTATGTGAATTGAATGGTATTCGACACGTTTGTATTTTTGTGGTGCGACTTTACGTCAAGGTATGGTTTGGTTCTTCTCGAGCAGCTGTGGCGCCGAATCAAGATTGGAAGTTTTTGAAGGACATCGTCGAGTACAAATCCGTTGACCAGGATTTATCTCGGGTAATGATAAAGAAATTTATCGGTCACCTATGGTATCTCGCCGATGAGCACATAGCCCTTGCCTTTTTCGATGACAAGGTTTTAAATGAGTTGAAGGCCAAAATGGCCCAAGCATTGCTAGAAAATGAGAATGACGAAGGTGAAGAAGACGAAAAAGGTGAAGAAGATGAAGGAGACGAAGAAGGTGAAGAAGATGAAGAAGACGACCCGGTTCCCCCAGCTCCTCGCGTCGTAATCAAAAGCACCAGCGTTAAAAAAATCGAGGTGAAATTCAAAGATGTGAATGAGGAATTCTTGGCTAAAGACTTGAGCAACTTTGTCTCTCATAATACCAAAAATTTATTTGTACGATTTGGAATATCGCAAGATTTCATTCTTGCAAATCCAGCAACCTGGAAATCTCGCGCAGACTATCAAGAAGGTCGTAGAATTGTAAATAACTTGCGCGTTGTGAACGACACTGCCGAAAGAGGAGTAAAAATGATACAAGATTATAATAGAATACTGTGTCAAGGCGAAGAAGAGAAACAGTATTTACTACATGTTACCGATTCTTACCGCAAGAAATACCCATCAGCGAACAAAAATATGTTAATTTGACTATATTATATTAAGAGTGCTTAGTAGTACTACTCAATTACAGCTTCTTTTATTTTTGTATGGGGAGTCCCTCAAGGAGTGGAGATAGAGGGTAAGTTTGTTCGGAAAAGATGTTGGGGATGAAAAGTTAATGGGGGTCGGTCATATATTTTCCCCCCTAGGGGTGACCCCTGATGACCTATGGTGTTTTTCGAAAATACTGAGCAACCTCCATTTTTGTATGGTGACCCCCCTAAGGGGAGGAGATAAGGGGTGGGTGTCTTGGGGGAAAATGTTGGCGGTAAAAAGTTAATGGGGGTCGGCCATACATTCTTCCCCCCTACGGGTGACCCCTGATGACCTATGGCAATTTCCCCCCTAATTTTGGCAAAGTGGACCTTTTTCTCGGCTCGTGCGCAACCCCTAATGTTTTTTTTTTTTAATTTTTTTTTTCGGCATTGTCATTTTTTTTCAAAAAGGCACGGAATAGAGCCCTCATCTACCAAAATATCGCAAAAATGTCATTTCAAGGTCCACCTTAGTGTATATACAGGGTGATTCAGGAAGTTCCGGACAAAATTCTCCAGCGTATTCCTTGGCTCATTTCATGAAGAAAAGTCCACTACTCCACCGAAAATGCAAGGGTGTGAAATGGCAGCGGGTTCAAAATTTTCGGATTGGCGGTCGGAGGGTAGTAGGGTAAAGTTGCTAACTTCTGAGCAAGTGGTCGGATTTTTTGAGCTTGTTGGAAAGGGCTTTAAGAGGCCTTTCAGAATCAATAAAAAAAAAGTAGAAAAAAGTCAAATCGCCGAGATACAGAGCTTTCGGAAAAAATGGATAAAAAATTTACATAACCTCAATTTGCTCAGCCAGATGGCAGGTAATTTATATTCTTAGCCATACCTCTTACCTTTCCAAAATGACCTAAACGAAGCCCAGAGGTCTTACCGTTCCAAAGTTATGACCATTTTACTGAAATGCAAAAATGTTTGTTTTTGTTTTTGGAAGCGAAATAACAGCACACATTTATTTGTCATTTCTAAATTAACACATTTAAGATTTTATTTTATTGAAATTTTCCGAATCAATAAACAACAAGTAGAAAAAAGTCAAATCGCCGAGATACAGAGCTTTCGGAAAATATGGAGAAAAAATTCACATAACCTCAATTTGCTCAGCCAGATGGCAGGTAACTTATGTTTGTGTTTCTGTTGAAAGATAGCCATACCTCTTACCAACAAGCCCAAAAACAAAAACTGGCTCTGAAGTTAGCAACTTTACCCTACTACCCTCCGACCGCCAATCCGAAAATTTTGAACCCGCTGCCATTTTGCACCCTTGCATTTTCGGACATGGCCCTAGTGAACTTTTCTTCATGAAATGAGCTAACGAATACGCTGGAGAAATAGGTCCGGAACTTCCTGAATCACCCTGTATAAATCTACTAAGCCAATCTATAAAGCCAACTATTCACTCTACACTCTACAAGCCCTTGCAGTACTTGAATAAAATATAGATTATATTTAAACAAATTTGCGAATTGAAGGTTTCGGTTTCTAGCGGAACTTTTTATTTACATGCGACCTTAGATACAAATAGTGTTGGTAAGAGGCCTTACATTAGAAACAAACAAATTATATAAAATTTACCTTTGTTTGGCGCCAAAATTTCTTTCACCAAAAAATCTTTTTCCTTTGGATTTCATTCTTAATCTGAACTTGGTTTATTGCTTAGCGTAAAAATTTCCTTTCGTATACTACCGCTTGGAATTGTTCCTTTGGTTTAACGTGAAGAAGAAGAGTCTACGAAGCAAAATGTCCACCGGCAAGATGCATTTATCAGGGTCAAACTAGTCTCACAAACTCTCAATATAACACATGTGACACACAGTGGGATCAATTGCAAAAACAGTGGTAATAATATCAGAACTTATAAACTGTTGGTCGGATCGTTTAAGGTTGTACTAGAGATATGTAGAAGAGCAGTCAGGCTTTTATGATATTACATTTGGAGACAGCCTGTGATCACACAGAATTTGATACAGGGTATCAAAGCGGACCACTGTTCATGTTTTGAAGACCTGTATCTCATTCAAATTTTAACCGATTTTTAAGATTTTTTGATTTACGAAATCTTCTGAGACTAACAAAACACTTTCCAAATTGTGTGATTTATCTCTTACCATTCAAACGATATTTGCCATCAAATATAAAAAATTTCCATTTTTGCTCTGACCTTTTTTAGCTCATCTATTTTCAATTTTAGAAATACCGCCGTTCTTAGAATACTTCTGGAAAAAATAACTAAAAGCAATTTTTCAATTATCTCAAGCCGTTCGGCAGTTATTTTCGAATTATATTAAGAAAACAGTATAGTTTTTATTTTATTTTAAAGATAAGTCATTAAGAATGCATCAAATGTAACTTTGTTCTCCTTGGAAAATTGACCATACACACAGCAACGTACGAAAATCGGCATGTTACGGGATGGGGGCTAAATGAAAAAAAATTAAACAACTTGTTTTAAACACTATTATGCTACAACCCAGTATTATCAATTATATTGGGTATTTTTGCTTTGGTTTGTGTCTAGACTAACATATGTAGGAAAATTTCTTGTTTAATGGGAAGTTTTCTAGGTGGAGCCTGTCACCAATATTTACAGCTAAAGTCACGATCTCGAAAGAAAACCTAATCGAACGAAAGCCAGTCACGCACTTTCGTTCTTATCCCAGGCTTTAAATGTTATTGTGTGATTGTGTGTTTGCAAAATCGGAAGCCACTAACTATTTTCGCTGTCATCTGTGCGAACGAAAATGTCAAAACCAGTCACTTGTCTTTTGGTTGTCGCATAGCTGGAAATCAAACAAAAGCTCGAAACCAAAACCAATTTATATAGAATTCCATGGAAGAAACACAATGGACAGAAAATAATGTCATTATAATAAAAATTTTTTTAAAATATATTTCCATTTCAGCACAAAACGCCAACTTTGCGGCACCTGCAGGTACTGGTTCTTCGTACTCTTCTCTCTCGCTCCGAAATTAAATGGCGAATGTCAAGCAACCATGCGAACGACAAGTCGAAAGATAGTGACTCGCTTTTTGAATCGAAAGTGAGTGACTGCCTTCGTTCGCTTGAATTTTGTGGGAGAGAGTGTAAGTGGGGTCCGATTCTGCACTGAATTGTATATGTTTTCGTTCGCTTGTTAGTGACTCCGAAATCAGCTTTTTGTCGCATAGAAAGAAAGAGAACGTTAACGTTCGACATCGTGACTTTGGCGGTTAGTATATATTGTAGTTTTGAACCCAATAAAAAGTAAATTTAAAAAATCCAAAGTGAAAGAAGTTAAAAAAAGATAATTTCCTTAAAAGAGAAAGAAGTTACAAAAGAAAATTTTCCTTTTCTTAAACAAAAGTAAACTTCTTAAAAAAAATATCTTATCTTATCCTTTGCTTAAACAAAGTACATTATCTTACAAAAAGTACCTTTTCTTAAAAAAATTAATTTTTTGAAATAAGTTCCAAAAAATTATATAGTTTTACAGCAAATTGTCTTTTCTTAAAAAAACTACATTTTCTTTAAAGACCACCGTTTTTTGAAACAATGTAACTTTTATTGAGATAAGTACCTATTCTTAAAAGTGTACCTATTCTTGAAAAAAGGACCAATTCTAAGCTAATTCCAATTTCTTAAAAAAAACATTTTCTTCGACAAAAAATACTTTCTCTACGAAAAGTACATTTCCTTAAAAAACATACATTTTCTTAAAAATAAAATAATACCTTTCTTTTCATTTCTTGAGATAAGTAGCCTTTCTGAAAATAAGTACATTTTCTTATAAAAATAACCTTTCGCTAAAAAGAGTACCACTTCTTTGAAAATTACTTGTTCTTAAAAAAAAGTACTTTGTAAAAACATTCATACTCTCATGGCTTTTTCTTACAGAAAGTACTTCTTCTTAATACTAGTACGATCCCCTAAAAAAAACATTAGCTTTTAATAAAAGAAGTGTCTCTCTTTAAAAAATGACCTTTTCGGGAAAATATAATACATATTCCTACAAAAAGGAGTGAAAATATATATTTTTTTAAAAAACAAATTCATTCTATAAAAAAAAGTTTTTCCTTAAAAACAGTTTATCATTTTACAAAAAGTATATTTTCTTAAAGATCCATTTAAAATACCATATTTTTCAACGGGCGTCTTAGGTGTGTAGAAACTACCTAGTAAAGGGTTTTTCATCAGAGACGCTACAAAAGTAAATCGATAGGGACAGCAAACGACGCCATATTTTTCCCCGCTCTTTTGACATTTCTCTTCAGTAAGGCTTGCTATTTCATCATGGAAAGGTATACGAGCCAACAACGAGTCGAAATTATTAAAATTTACTACCGAAATTTGGAGTCAGTGGCCTCAACTTTAAGAGCGCTACGTCCAATTCAACAACAACAGATCAACAACAACAGATTCGTCAATAAGCAAAATATGCGTTATTGGTCAGACAGCAATCCACACGTAATCCATCAGTCATCATTGCATCCCGAAAATATTACGGTTTGGTGCGGTTTATGGGCCGCCGGCGTCATTGGGCCGTACTTCTTCCGTGATAATCAAGACCGGCACATTACTGTGAATGCGAATCGCTACCGTTCAATGATAACCGAATATTTTTGGCCCCAATCGGATAATATGGGCTTGGAGGACATGTGGTTCCAACAGGACGGCGCTACAAGCCACACAGCGAATGCCACAATCAATTTATTGGAAACCAAGTTTGGTGAACGTGTTATCTCACGAAATGGCCCAGTCGATTGGCCGCGTCAGTCGTGCGATTTGACGCCGTTAGATTATTTCCTGTGCGGCTACGTCAAGTCTGTGGTCTATGCCAACAAGACAGCGACGATTGATGAACTTCGTACGAATATCGTACGTGAAATTGCAGCAGTATCGGCCGATTTATGCTTGAAAACCAATGGGGTAGGATTCCCTAATTGCTTCGTCATTCCGTGTTCAGATGAGCAGAAGTTCCGGAAGACTGCGATACAGAACAGTCATGTGTAGTAGAAGAGATTTACTATTAGCAAAGATGTTGACATGATCCCAGCCGATTGCCTTGCTGTCTGTTCAATTTAAAATAAATAGCAAAAGATAATATAGTCAACAATTTTGCTTCCCACTGTATATAGAAATATGCTAACACGCATTCGCGCTATCAAAGTACTCGAACACACATACAAATATTGTTGCATATTAATATCGAAGTGCGAACAAGTGCCTTCAGTGCTGCGGCGACTCAGTATTACCAGCCATCAATGTAAATTAAGATGCAAGAAATGCAATCTACTCTTATACAATGTACGATACAAGACATTTTATAGGGAAATTAATAAATGGTATAATGGTTTAACTTCTTCCAGTATCGTAGTTGTAAATAAAGTATTTCATGAGGTTTCACTGATCGTTGTGCTTTTAACATTAAGATTAAATGTAGAATCTGCGATTGAGCAATGGAAAGAGTGTGTGAATATTGTACAGTAGCATCAGGGTTCTGGCAATGCGGTTACTATGTGTTGGAGTTTGTTCTCAATTGCTGGCTCTAGACCTCACACAAAGGCATTTAGATCACTGTCGTGGGTATCAGGCAGAAGATGGGAATCGGAATAATTTGAATCTAGTTGGTGCGAAATGCAACAATGCGTCGGGTATCAAGAATTACACTTTTGTTCAAGCTGCTACTCAATCGTGTCGATCTGGTAGGTATCCTTTGTTTAGAAATTGAGATAGTCAAGTTGTTTAATATCAACCTTATGTTAATAATTATATTGAGACGTGGGAGATGGCCTTACTTATTCCACTGGATCTGCATCACAGAGTTGAGACAACCGATTTAGTTTAAATCGAATTTAGAGTTCACTAACACAATAGTTTGCCACAACGGTATTAGAGATTGTTGGAACCACATTACAGGTTGTCACAACCACTTTAGAGTCACAACTGAACTAGAAGTTGTCACAATCGAGTTTAGAGAGTATGAGAACCGTATGAATGGTTATCATAACCAAATCCAATTATTGGAAAACAAATTTCTTATCGCAAGTTACGGGATGGGGGTACATGAAGAAAAAAATTAGACAACTTTTGTTTTAACACTATTATAATACAAACCACTATTATTAATTATAATGTTTACTTTTGCTTTGGTTTGTATCTAGAGTAACTAGATGTCGCACATATCTTGGGAAGTTTCTTGTTTAATGAGAAGTTTTCTAGGTGGAGCCTGTAACCAATATTTAGTATATATAAGTATTGTAATTTTGACCCCCAATAAAAACTAAATGTAGAAAATATATGAAAATTCTAAATAAAGGACATATTCCTGCGGTATTTGTATTATGATGGTGAAGAGTAAATGATGCCAAATTTTTACAGTGGATAGATACGGGTCTTGGTAATTATTTTGAATCAAAAAATGAAATTATGAAAATTTTGAGTTGTAACTGATAGTGTGAGATATTTAGGTGTGTAGTCGCAAAAAATTCATAAATTAGGCCACGAAATGCTACATCATCTGCCGCGTTCTCCTCCAGTGATTAAGAGAGTAAGAGATTTGGGTCGAATGAAAAGGTATTCCTGAAACAAGCGCCCAATTTGAAGACCTTGGTAAACCTATTATTCGGAAGAAATAAAAATTTGCAAAAACGATGGACTAAATATATCGGGATACAAAAAAAGCCTTTTGTTGAGAAATAAAACTCGATTCTCTGGGGACAAAAATAAATTCATTCAATCTTATTTTTGGATCTAATGGATATTCATGTTGTTTAACATAATGTCTCTGCAAGCATTGTGCGTAGTACAAATTCGTAAATCATCGACTAAACTTCCTTTTCATTTCAGTCAGATTTGGAGACACCTAGACTAATGAATCACCTTTTAGACTCAACAAAAGGGACTGAACACAACGTCCCGTTGCAGCGCAACGGTCCTAAATTCGCCAAGTGTGTCATTTGTGCTAGTCACTGTCGCCTACCGTACTCTAGCGCAGGTAGTTCAACATAAAACTAAAATGTCTATCAACATACTAATATCCACCACAATATACTAAAGTCGGTGATACGTTACAAATGACCATATTGCAGTCAGGCGCGTCGGAGCGGTCTATACAGAAGAAAGAAAGTGCGACAACTTCCTTGAGATACAAAATTGAAAGGGCTGCAGTCAGAAGATTGGTATGCAGTGAAGGTTAGGTGCGGGTGGCAGCCCATGTACAGCTGGTTTACACTCTATTGTGAATCCGGAGGAAGCGAGATAAAGCCATTAAATTGGCATCAGGAAGTTCGAAATCGTGTCAACACGTCGATGATTTATATCTTTCAGGCCCCTAAAGAAGTATGAGGTCACAGAAGAAGTTCAAAATGTTCCGCGGATTCCTTCTAAGCTTCATCATAACAATTTTTGCAAAAGTCATGTGTTTTGGCCTTGATTCTCGGTACCCGGCATTGAAATCATGAGATTAGACGAATAATATACTATCCCATGATGAGTATATTTATCTTGTCAGTATAAAATATGTGCCTCTCGCCCACCTTAGTCTGCAAGGTTGTTTCTAATCTTCCCCATTTAGCAACTTCAATGTTTTGGAAATGTTTATCACCCAAGAAAGTGGGTTAGAAAAACAAAGAAGTAGTTCAGCAATCTGGCAGTTGTGACGCTGTTTTGCCAAATATATGATTAGATTAAAAATCCATGTGATTTCAGCAATTTTGGAATTGAAAATATTTGACTTTTGTTCTTTAGATAAAACATATATGTAGTTCTAGATAAGTAAATGTGTCAGTAGAATAGGGGCACAAATCACACTTTTTTCTATTTGGTCTGTGGCAATTTTCCAAATATACTAGCAATTCATCTGCGCAAAAATTCCAAGAATGTCTCACTTCATTTCTTATAAGATGAGATATAATATATATAATTGAGCTTTAATCCACAAAAATGGGTCAAAAGGTATTCCCCAAATTTTGGAGGGTGACAGTATCTGCGTTTCTTCATAATCTAGGCACATATGCAAAAATTCCGATGTTTTTCAGGGTGACCCAAAAACACCCACCTGACGTGTTTGTGCTATATGTTTGAAATGAAACGACATATTTGACTTTTATACGATGACTTACGACCCTGGGACATTGTGTTCATTCTCTTTTGGTAACGCTTCGTAAATGCATGTGCTTTAGACTTGTGTCGAACTCGTTCACTAGTTCTCGAACTCGTTCATTTAAGGTGCCCAGACATAACAATCACGAACACACTTGCCATTTCGAACATGTGCATTATGTTCGTAAGGGTGCTTTCTGGTCACCCTAAATGAACTATATAGTTCATGAACGACACAACTCTAATGTGCTTTCAGACGATGACTCTCTGTATACAACTATGCGTGACCCTTTGTGACGTATTGTCGGTTAATCGTCTTTATTTTTCTATTCATAATAATCTCAAATTCAACATTTTAAAAAATTAATGAACAATGACTGATAAAATTGCACTTGTATTGTTTCAAATTGTTATGAAATTGTTTCAAAACAATTTTTCGCCATTTTTTATATACTGTTGCTTTACCGCCATGTCAAAACACGAAAGAGGTGAAAGAGAATTATCAAAATGCCCCCTGAATTTCCAATTCGTGACTCTTATGCTACACCTCTTCCTTCTCTTCCCCCCTCACCATGAAACAACGTATGTCACGACTCGTGTCCCAGGGTCATAAGTCATCGTATAAAAGTCGATATAATTTCATAATTTTTTTAAAAATGTTTATCGGCCGCCATTTTTGTTACCAATTTGTGCTCTTTTTAAGGCATTTTCATTTGGTCTGGCAATATCTTCTGACAATAAGTTCTCGCTCTCTTGTGGATTGCCTTCCATACTAGCTTTCAGAGTCTTTAGCTTGACTTCAAAACACCCCAAAAATGTATGGAGCGTCAAAATCGGAGGATAGTGCCAGCCATTGCAATTCGGCACAACAGTACATTATGACACTCACTAACACATCCGTCAATGTGTTCATTAGTGGTCTTCATGAAAGCTCGAAAGAACCTCGTAAACTCGAAAACATCGTAAACTTGCACAGAAAACGTCAAAATAAAAAAATTTCCCATACAAAGCGACTTGCATAAAAGTGGAAAGTTTTCGAGTCAAATTTGGTGAGCAAACCTGGAGAAAGAAACGTGAAAACTTTTGACATTTCAATGTCAATATTTTTGTATTGAAAAAAAGAGAGTGTTTTTGATTTTGGTTATAAAAAAATAAAATAATGGAATAGGTAAAGCATATAAATACTTTAATTTTACTTTCTCAGCCTTTTTTTGACAATTGCTGCATAAATACACTGAGCAACTTTATTTGGTGCTCATGAAACGCTTCGGGGCAAACTTACGCTGAACAAAAGTTCTAGGTTTTCTTGTTTGCATGAATACCACTATTATCGCGCGAAGTGTGTGCGCAGTTGCACCGGCCTGTGGGAACCGTAGAGTAATAGAAGTACCGTTCTCCTACGGTCACCGATGTAGTCGGAAATTTCACCGGTAACCGCAATAGTACGCGAGTTCGAGTGGTAGTTGTATGTTATGTCATTAGTATCCATCGAGCACTATTAATTAGGGTGGGTCATTTTTTTGCCGACCGAGAGTATAACAGAAACGTAATCTATGGCAAATTTTATGAAAATGTTCCTAAGAAACCGTGGTTATAAAATCAAAATCGAGCCCCCGATTTTTCACTTGAAAATTTCTATGCATGTTAGCATAAAAAATCGCTCCAAAATCAATTCTTTTGAAACTTGATACTGTTCGATTTCGACAAAATTCCACACATATATTCTATTCATTGGTGTCTTTACAAGGACGTTTATTTTAGGTCGAAACTCCACACGGTTCGTGTTTTATAGCTGTGTAAAGTTGGTCATCTGCAGCATTTTTGTGAAGAGATACCTATGTTAATGTTAGAATAACTCTTGAATGTGATATTAGATTTGCCATTTGTATTTTGATTCCTAAAGAGAAGGTTAAAACCTGTCAGGCGATACATTAATCGCTACAATCTGATATCGCATTCAAAAGTTATTCTAACATTACACAAAAAATGCTACAGATGACCAACTTTACACAGCTATAAAACATGAACCGTGGGGAGTTTCGAAATAAGTAATCGTCATTGTACCGGTAGCAACGAGTAGAGTACATGTGTGAAATTTCATTGCAATCGAAGAGTATCAAGTTTCAAAAGTATGGCTTTTGGGTCGATTTTTTACGCTAATGTACTAATTTTCAAGTGAAAAATCGCGGGCTCGATTTTGATTTTAGAACCATGGTTTTTGGAAACATTTTCTTAGAAGTTTCGTAGATTACGGTTCTGCTATACTCTTTGTTAAGTTTTTTGGTACGAAAATACACATGAAAAGTAAACGAACGAACCCCTAATTGTTGACGACCCTCGCAAACGTTATAAGGACCACGATTTAAGGATATGTACCTGAAATGTGAGAGCACTATACAGGACGGGTGCCACTTTTCAACTGGCGGATGTCATCGAAAAATATAAAGCTGACATCACAGCTCTCCAGAAAAAGCGATGGACAGGATATGCTTGCTCCAGAAAGAAAAACTGCAATATTTACTAGAGATACCATGCGAGAAAGTACGAATTCTGGCGCGGATTTATAGTTGGCAAGAGACTGCGCCACCTAGTTTCAAGGTTCAACCCAATGAGTGAAAGCGAAATATTTCAACGTCTCGATAATTTGTGTATACGCGCCGACAGAGGATAAAGACGATGAGGTCAACGAATAATTTTAAGAGCGTGTGGAGGAGGTATACGAACGCTGCCCTGACCACGACATTAAGATTATCCTAGGTGATTTTATTGCTAAATTCGGAAAGGAAAATGTCTTTCGACCAACCATCGGTAATCTCAGTCTACATGATAATACCACCTCCAACAATGGAATTAGACTGATCGACTTCGCCGCTGTATAGAAAATGGTAGTTAGTAGCACACGATTCCAGCATAAGAAAATAGATAAGACGACCTGGCTATCTCCTGATCAGATAACGAAGAACCATATTGATCACTTGGTAATAGTTGTAAACACATCTCCCATACTTTGGAAACCGCGGCAAGAACCGAACTTGGCTATCTAAAACTGTAGAAAGATAAGCCATGGCACGACGAAGAATGTCGCATTGCAACTGATGAAAAAGACGCAGCACGTATGACAACGAAACAGTCAGTTACAACGCGTGCTGCGAATGAGCGGTACAAGAGGCTGAGAGGGGAGAAAACCCAACTATTTAAGAGAAAAAGTGGCAGTGGGAGCAGAGAGAGAGTGAGAAGACCGAAATGTGCAGGATGCACAACGAACCCCGAAAAATTTTCAAGAGCGTAAGAATGTCGAAACACGGGCCGAGTAATGGGCTGCCCTCCTGCATGGACAAGAATGGGAATCTGGCGACTGATAAGCAATGTGTGCTTAAAATGTGGAGAGACCACTTTTCCACACTACTCTGCTCCGATTCTTCCACAGGAGATCTGGAGGTAATGATTGTGCAAGATAGTGTAGATTGTAGCCCCCCAGCCAAGGCGAAATTAGAACGACAATCTCCCGGCTTAAGAATAATAAAGCCACTGGGGTGGATGGGCTAACCGACGAGCTTTCTGAGGCCGGTGGCGAAGGACTACTAGCCCACATGCATTAACCTATATGCGGTATATGGCTGGGGGAATCTATGCCTTACGATTGGAGTCTCAGTCCTGTATTCAAAAAGGGTGAGCCGTGTGTATGTTCCAACTATCGCGGTATCAGTCTTTTATCCATCGTTTGTACATAAGATCTCGTCGAGCGTGTTATGTGAAAGACTAAAGCCAATTGTTGAAAATTGTTTTAGGCCAGGCAAGTCCACGACTGACCAAATATTCCCTCTACGCCTAATCCTGGAAAGACCCACGAAAAAATAAGGAACTTCGTTCCAAAAATCGATACATACCACCTTTTTGTCGATTACAAAGCTACTTTCAATAGACCCATACGGGGAAAATTGTACGAAGCTATGTCTGAACTTGGTATTCCGGCAAAACTGATCCGCCTCTGTAGAATGAAGCTGACCAACACCAAATCAGGAGTGAAGATAGGGAAAGACCTCACTGAACTATTCTGTAAAAAGCGAGGACTGTGACAAGGCGACACACTTTGATGCAATCTCTTCAACATCTTAATGGAGATAATAATGCTCCATTAGATCTTGCTGTTATTGATGGCAAGACAAAATTGATGGTGTCAATGACTAGACAAACCTCTCGACTTGGTCCGCACGTGAACGTTGGCAACCGAGAATTGTGCTTGCAAATATATGTTATTTTGGGCTCAGCAAGCCGTTTAGGAATAAAGACCTCTCTCGACAGACAAAGGTCCCGCTATACCAGACTCTCATTTTACCTGTCTTGACATATGGCTTCGAAATTTGGGCCGTGCTAAAGAAAATGGCGATTACCGACGTTTTTGGAACCAGGAGCTATATCATAAATATAATCTATTAAAGGTAAGAGATTAACCAAATATCAGTAGTTTAAAACTCAAGTCTTTACTATTTTTTTAATTTTCAACCCATTTTTCTACAAAATTCAAATTAAATAAAAATTTTTTAGTAACGAAATGAAAAATTGTCAAAGAAGTCAAGTATGAAATTTTTCGTTGCAGCGACTACCAAATTGTTGGATATACGACACTTTTCACTCTAACAACGTAAAAACATTAACGAAAATGTTTCATCCATGCGACGAAGCGTTTTTCTTTCAGTGTTGGTGTTACCAACTGGCGTGAAAAGGTGAAGGATAGAACCAGTTGGAGAAATATCTTAAAATTTATTTATTTGTTTGTTTAATTAATATGTGTAAGACATCAGACCTCATGAGGTTTTATAACACTGTGCAACACGAAAAAATATAACCATATACGGACACCACTACGTGATAAAAGACCAAAAAAAAAAGACCCGTGTCTCCCAGTTTTGCCCACAGTCATGCACTTTTTGTTTATGGGCCTCCAAAGATTTGGGGCCTCGGTGTCATTTTTTACAAAAAGTGATCATTTTGTCAGGCTCATATCTTGCAAACCGTTCCGCATTTTGCTTTACATTGTGAGGAAAAGTTGTAGCTCTTGTCATAAAGAACAAAAGTTGTGGACGTATACAATCAAAAAAACTACATCTTCAAGGTCAAAATCTGTCAACATTTTTTACTTTCTTTCCCGTGTTCAGATCCATAGGTAGCAAACAGTTCAAAATTCAGGGAAACAATCAACTACAACAATGTACCTAAGATCTCAATAAACAACTTTGTGGAACATATGAACTTCCTAGGAATGATTCTTAACACCGTTTAGGTAGCGGTTAGGTGGAGTTTAGGTAGCCGCAAAAGTGAAAAATTTCCCGAAAATTTTTTAATTTCACTGTGTGTAATTTTTTAAGTCATGGAAATATAACCATATATAACCAGATATGAGCCTGACAAAATGATCACTTTTTTGCAACAATGACACCGAGGCACCCAAACATCCAAATGTTTGGGGGCTCATGTAAAAAAAAGTCCATGACTTTGGGCAAAACTGGGAGACACGGGTCGTTTTATTTTTGTCTTTTATCACGTTGTGGTGTCCGTATATGGTTATATTTCCGTATATGGTTATATTATAGTCAATAAAAGCAAAGATTTATTTTTAATATCTGATATAGTTGAAGTACCTATGCCATATTTTTCAGGTAAGGCCAATTTTAACTTTATCTAAACTGGATAAGGTTTTGTGTAATCTCTTTACTGGAGGCATCGTGCAACAATACTGAGTTGACAAAAATATATACAAACAGTGTGTTTACATTCAATCCGGATTATTCAGTTGCAACCGATGAAGGCATCAATGAAATTGTCATCAAAATAATGTATTTAGTAAGTAGATATTTGGCCAGTTTTATTATTCCCTATAAAACTAATATTTCGACCACTTTGTGTGAGGAGCTAAATGATTTTAAGTGGCTCCCCATACAAAGTCGGCGAAAAATTAGTTTTGTGGAAAATAAAAACACACGCATATTTTGTACTATGGCCACAATCTGTTACATTTCCACTACTTCATATCCGCCGGTTGAGATGCAATAAAAGAGCTCTCTTTTGTAACAAAAACAAAATTCTTTTCTTTAAAGACCTCTTCACTTTAAACAACTTCTAAAGAAACAAATGTAATATTTTATTTCTTCTACGGCAAGAAAGAATTATTTATCTTATATTCATTATTGTGTTGTTGTCAAAGAATTTACGCGTCCCCCTGTCTCATAATTTATTCATCAACACTGTGGTTGTTTTTTTTTTTTGATTTTGATTTTACAAACTGGTCCCAGTATCACTTACAATTGATTATTTCTATGATCGACTGACTAGCCGGGGTTGTACATTTCATTTAGCCAACAATGTTTATTAATTGTTCTTTAATTCATTTAACTAAGTGCATTTGCCCAGTATCAATGGGAGCGACAGACATCACTCGAGCTACTCAGTGATATTATACTATGATAATTGGTAAACATGATATTTAACTGTAATTGTTTTTCCCTGTTAAATATGTGGAGAGGGTAGAAAAAAAGACAGCAACGCGCTATTAGCCAACATGAACTATTTGACCAGCAACAACACCGAAACAAGGTACCACTATTATTGGATGGTTGTAATTGTAATTTTGTCTCCATAGTTGTGGCTTAAGTTAATACCAATTTATTGGGACCGACGTCAACAAAACCAAATACAAAACATTTTTACCTTTACATATAATTTATGCCGGCAATCGATTTGATCGAATTCGTGGCAAAAATAATGGAAAAAAATGGATGGTACCATTAAACACTCAGAAAAAAAATGTTCGTTAAATATACAACATGTGAGGGATGACTAGGCATTGTAAAGTCACGATCGCAGCTCGCTCGATCGCTACCAGCCATAAAACGAAGTTAAAGAAAACGTGAGATGCAAAAAGAAAAGCGAAATTTTTGACTCGTAAGCATGAACGAAAAGGAATACAAATAACGGACGAGTCCGCGAGCGAGTTGCATGCGTTTGTTTATATCATGGGTGTGGAGTCGTAGTTGGAGTTTAGAAGTCGGAGTTCAGGTAATATTCCCGGAGTCAGAGTAGCAGTTGGAGTCAATTTTCCGACTCTGTGTTAATGAAATTACCACAAATAGAAGAAATACGATAATGGAAGTAGGTGAAGAAATAAAATACTACGAGGCGGATCGAAAAGTCAAAATTGCAAACAAAAAATTTCATTTTCAACATAATCTCCTTTGAGCTCAATACACTTAGTCCAACGTTTCTCCAATATTTGTACCCCTTCCAAAAAATAGGATTTTTCGTGGTCCATAAAATAGGCATTTGTTTGATCAATAATTTCATCGTTGGAGCTAAACCTCTTTCCACCGAGCCATTTCTTTAGTTTTGGAAATAGGAGGCTAAAAAAAATAGGCTAAATCCGGAGAATATGGCGGATGAGGTACCAATTCGGAGCACATTTCATGGAATTTAGCCATTGAGACTACACACGTGAGCACCCGTGCGTTTATGGTCAATTGAGAGCACACGCGGCACCCATCTCGCAGACAGCTTTCTTAAACCCAACTGATCATTTAAAATAGAAACTACACTGCCATCGGCCAACACCATATCGTGGATTTTTTCCAAATTTTCCGATGTATTAATAAAGGGTTTTTTCAACAGAGTCGCTACAAAAGTAAATCGATAGGGACAGCAAACGACACCATATTTTTTCCCGCTCTTTTGACATTTCTCTTCAGTAAGGTTTGCCATTTCATCATGGAAAGATATACGAGCCAACAACGAGTCGAAAATATTAAAATTTACTACCGAAATTTGGAGTCAGTGGCCTCAACTTTAAGAGGCCTCAACAATCAGCGATGAGGCTCATTTCTGGCTGAATGGCTTCGTCAATAAGCAAAATATGTGTTATTGGTCAGACAGCAATCCACACGTAATCCATGAGTCATCATTGCATCCCGAAAAAATTACGGTTTGGTGCGGTATATGGGCCGGCGGTGTCATTGGGCCGTACTTCTTCCGTGATGATGAAGACCGGCACATTACTGTGAATGCGAATCGCTACCGTTCAATGATAACCGAATATTTTTGGCCCCAATTGGATAATATGGACTTGGAGGAGATGTGGTTCCAACAGCACGGCGCCACAAGCCACACAGCGAATGCCACAATCAATTTATTGGAAACCAAGTTTGGTGAACGTGTTATCTCACGAAATGGCCCAGTCGATTGGCCGCCTCGCTCGTGCGATTTGACGCCGTTAGATTATTTCCTGTGGGGCTACGTCAAGTCTACGGTCTATGCCAACAAGCCAGCGACGACTGATGAACTTCGTACGAATATCGAACGTGAAATTGCAGCAGTATCGGCCGATTTATGCTTGAAAACCGTCGAAAATTGGGTTCAGCGTCTGGACTTCTGCAAGCGTGCCCGTTCTAACCATAATGGCAGCGAACGTACTTTCACGGGAATAAAGAATTTCTTTGGTATCTAAAACCGGTTTCGTTAAATTGTTGCGCCTACATAGTTCTTTACACATTTTTGTTAAAATGACTTGGATTTTATGCATTTGTTTCTCATTTTACATAATTCCATTTATTTGTGCCTCTTTGTTGTTTTGGTATTTAGCCCTAAACAGATGTTTTCCCCAATAAGAATACAAGGGTTTACTTTAACTTGGCACTGAAAAACAAAATGCAAAGTTAACATCTAATTACCTTTCAATTACGATTAGTTAATCCGATAGTTAACTACCCACGTAAAAACTGGGCATAAGCGTCATTAAGATTGTCATATTATCAGTAATACGGTGTTTACACCAAACAAGATTAACGCTTTTCGAAGATTAACTCCGTTAACCCGCTCAAACCGAGAAGATTACTCATACAATTTTAATCCATAGAAACTGAAGTTTAATGTTTAAGGCTCGTTCACAATGATAGCAACAATTTTAACAGGCGTTCACAATGAAAACAACAAATTTTTTCGAACAAGTTCGAAAAAACAGCTGACTGGCAACATTGTTTACATTATACAGCACTATATATGTATGTATTTGTGGAGTGAAGAAAATGAGGAATAGTAGGAATACAAATACAAAATTATTACAAAGTAATAAGTGTTTTTGTTTAGAAAAGTTTTCAAATTTTTCTATAGAAATGTTTTAAAATGTTTACCAGCTTATGTTCCATAATATGTCATGGCCTTGGACGGTTTCGATAATGTCTGATGTCAGCTTCCTCCATTTTTTTAAACTATTTTCTTTTGTTTATTAATAAATTTGCCGCGAACTACACTTGCAACAAACAACTACACATTTCACATTTGCAGCAGCTGATATGTTCGAAAGGCAGCGACAGTGTTGTATTTTTGGAAATAAAAAAATATAAACATATGTGAAATTATTGTTATTAGCAGATTCTACAGATAATATTATTTCTTAAAATGTTTGTTTCGAGACAAAATTTTTACATTTTCATTCATACTTTCAAGTTTTAAAACAAAATTCAAAGTAGAGCGCCCCTAGCGGTCAGTAGAATAAACTGATTTGAACAAATTCCAATTTGAAGTAGAATAGAACCCACTTCTATGACAAATTTGAATTCCAATTTCACGAAAAACATAAGAGGGCATTATATGCAATACTGTGAGTGGGAACGAGAAGGCTTGAATTACAAATACGTTGCTGCCATTGTGAGCGCTACTTTAACCTCATTTTAAAGTGGTGTACATTTTGATGCAACACTGTTTGTTACTAAAAAAAATTCAACCATAATAAAACCATACACAAGAAATGAACTGTTTGACAGTCGGAAGCCGATCGACAATTTCCGAAGCGTCGCCACTACCAGAAAATTTTTGAAGCTCACGCCGACCCCGATAGAAATGGCTCATCTTGATTTAAACTGTGAGCAGATTTTATAGACAGGCCCGATTTGACGCACTAATCCAAATTTAAAGGTTCAGTTATTTCTAAAACATTCAATATTTGTACAAAATTGGAAAAACCATTAGCCGCCAACTTAATATTTCTGTTGTGCCGCCCGCCGCCTTCGATAATGTTCGATAATTTTGTCTCGTCGCGGAGTTTGTCTATGCGGGGAGTTGTCACCTACAAAGTCAATTTAATCTCAAATTGGGTAGTGTAAATGGCAAAGACTAGAACAACAAGGTTATCGCTAATCTGACCGCGATAATCGGTGGTGTAAAATTGCAGTTACACCAACCAAGATTATCGCTTTTTCGGCATTATAAATGTCAAACTCCATAAGAAAAACGTCGATAATCCCGAAAATGTGTTAATCTTGTTAGGTGTAAATGCCGAATAACAGCGTTATAAGAAGAGACCGGATTTTTACGTGCAAAATTTCAGTTAAATACGTGCAAAAATACGTGCTAAAAAATGTCACAATACGTGCAAAAAACCGTGCGAAAACACGCAATTCAAAAAGTTTATTCAGCAAAGTAACTCATAATGTTAAAATCTCAAACAAACAGAAAACTGTTGTAGCCAAAAATATAAATCATTTCAACATTTTGAAACGGACAATTACGGCAACGATCAGTCAACATCATTTTATATTGCGAAAACGATTGTTCAACGTCAACGGATACCAACGGCGCGGCGCGTACAGAGTAGGCACACGGCTAAATCCGGTCAAAAAAGCTCCAGCGTTATCTTCTCTGGCGTATACATATGTAAATACATATAGGTTATTCACGAAGGGCTGATTAACAGTGTAACCGCGTAAATGATTAACTCACCAACAACAAAATATATGGAAATATTTTCATCAACTTCGAGCAACCCTTGCCTTTGGGAAGTGATTAATAGAGTATATGATTGTTTGCAGTGTTGGAAAATACCACAACTGACAACACTAAAAACGGGAATTTTTAGCATCTGGCATCTCAAATTTGATATTTAAGTATTGGTAGCATTGTTGTTTATGCTGCTTTTTTTGTGCGAAAAAATAAATATCAACATGAGTGAAGGTAAGTAAAACAATTTTTTTTTCATAGATTTCTTAACCAAATCATTTATCCATTTATATTCGGTCGATTATTTCGTCTTTTATGCTTTGCTTAGGCATTATAAATTAATTTCAATTGTAAACAAAAATGTAATTTGTGGAAAAGCTGATTGAAAACAGCTGATAGAAAAAAGTAATCAAATATGCGACTAAATAACATATAAGGGTGTTCACGCAGCACAGAGATTATTTTTAATCTTTTCATCAAATATCCTATTAATCAGCCCTTCGTGAATAACCTTATACATAAACAGTAGATATTAACTAAATTACGTTCAAAAGTTGCGATTACCAAGACAATTTTTTCAAAATAGTTGCACTTACAGTACAAATGGTGGAGTTGCAATAAAAGGTGGTTGCGCAAATTGACCTCGTACGTATATTAAAGTGAGAAAAACCTTTAAAATACGTGCGAAAAAATGCAAAATAAGTGCAAATAACCTAAAAACACGCTCTCAATCGAAAAACCCTAATTTTCCCATGTTTCAGAATAAGGAGAATCCGAATCCGTTAATGAAAAATTAACGTGCAGCACGTAAAAATCCGGTCTCTAGTTAGAAGTTTCAAAATAATGCAAATGTTATTCGTAAAACAGAAAATTAATTTTGAACCACTCTAAATTGGAATATAAATATTCCACTGAATTTTTCGAATTGATATTTTTATTAATTAACACAACTTAGAGAAATAAATATATTTTTCTGCAATGATCTTATAAAACGGTGATTCTAAAAGGCCGCAGATTTCATTTTTTACAAATAAAACCCTCCAAAATTATTTTTTTACTTGCCTTCGGTTATCTAGTTTATGTCATTTATGCATCAAAAACAACATCCATTAAACACGCACAATGACACCTCTTACAACATAGGATGCGCGTATCAAATGACTTTTTAGCCGTCACTTTTTGGTATAATTCGTCTCAGGCTTGTTGGCAGAGATCATACATTTTACGTAAACTCGGCGAAAGAAACCCGATGGTGTCAAATCTCAAGAGGTCGGCGGCAATTTGCACTCGCTGTTTCGTGAGATAATAAGTGTGTTATTTTTTTACCCCGTTAAAGTTAATTATAGCTTAATTTGTACGGGACAGCTAAGCGATATTAAGTGACATTTCAATTTCCCACTTAAATTCCAACTTGAGCAATGACAATGTTGACACATGTTAAATTTCAAGAAATTGCAACAAAAAGTTATCTTAGATAAATTTTGTTATCATTTCTTGCGAATGAAAGTGTCATCAAGGAGAGACTGAAAAGCAGAAATTTGCAAAATGGATTACACATTCAATGGAAGGGTACGTATACTTTTATATCCCTAAGTTTGATGGATAGACTTGTATTTCCGATAGAAAACAAAATTCGAAATAAATTGTTCACAGTAACGCTCGGTAAATGTTATGCATATTGATCATGGTAGACTTATCTACCAGGTATAGTCATTTAAACAGGTGATGACATTTTCTCCATGTCATTTTTCGTCTCACTTGTCAAAATCATATGTATTTTGTTTTTATCCCTTTTTGTATTCTTGTATTGTTGTTATATATTTGTGTAGAGTTTGACAACTGAAACGAATGAACGAAAATAAAATGTCAGCAGCAACTTACAATTAGAACAACATTTGCTGCTACCATGTGTTTGTACAAACGTGTTGCCGTATCGCATTTTTTTCACCCATTACAGCAAATGTTGCCACATGGCGTAGTATTAAGTGTGGATCGTTTTATTTGGAAAGTCGTAAATGACGATAGCGTAAGGGCATAAAAAACAGCTTTAATGAGTGCTGGGATGTTCGTTCGAAATCGGGCCATTATTTCGTGCGCGTTGTGGCAACTGGCACCGTCTTGTTGCAGCCACATATTGTCCAAGTCCATGTCATCTAATTCAGACCACAAACAGTATGTTATCATGTCACGATAACGGTCGACGTTACAGCGTTACCGGCTTAATTTTCGAAGAAAAAACCACACCAAACAGTGACGCGTTTTGCGGTACCATAGTTCTTTCTTGAATAACTTATATAGGTTGTTCATGCAGGGCTGCTTATCAGCTTATGTGCTGAAAAGATGAAAAATAAGCTCTGGGCTACGTGAACACCCTTCCATGTTGGTTATCTGCTTATTTTTTTCAATCAGCTGTTCGATAAATGAAATCAAAACCATCAATGTACAATTGAAATTGTTTGTAAAATACCTAAGCAGAGCATTAAACAACAAATTATGGACTTCAGAGTCAATATGAGTACTTTGGAAATTGAAGTCATTAAAGGTAAGTAGTCAGAAATGTATACGATGCAAATATTTATGGTTTTGCGTTTGTACACATATTTAGAAAAGTTATCAAGTATTTTATAAGCCACAATTCTTTTGAAGGCAGCTAGCGCAATTTATTTACCGTTAGGCAAGAAATGTCAAAACATATAAAATATGTGAAATTTTTCATGACATTTCGTGAAATAATCGATTAACAGTATACTTTTCCTTAGAAATATATTAGAGGGAATTGTGAAATAGGATATTATCTACAATATTGTCAAAGAATGTAATGCAATATTTCAAGCTGTTTTGGATTTATTGAAGTTAAATCTAAATAGGCCCCTGACCCACCTCCAAAATTTTCTTCGGCCTTTAAACAAAATTGTTACGTATAGGGGCAAAACCGAGCGGGGTTTTCATTTATCCTTTCATTTATGTCACAGTGTTATTAAAGAATTTTTCTTTTATTATTCGTTAATAATATATTTTATTAAACTGTACCTTTTCATAGAAAAGTACTTTTAATAGTATTGGATCTTGAACTGAAAATTATTAAAGAACATAACATCCTACAGATCGAATAATATAAACTTAAACGGAAATAATAAAAAAACATGAACATATCACAAATAATTTCTGTCAAATATTTCATTTCCTTTATTTAAGTCTATGGAATTATATCCCTACAGGCCAGCAGATATCTGCATAACAATTGACACACCCTGTATATGAATCTTTTACGATGTAAAGTACAATCTTTTGGCGCCACTTTTGTTACGTAAAATATTAAATTTCAAACTTTCAGAAATTAGAATAGAATAGAGCGAATATTTTTATTGAAGCAACTGCGATCACAAGCCACTGTTTGATATGCAACACGCTTCTCGACTCATGATAACTGCAGGAGCTGTGGGTATGAGCAGGACGACAAGAGCATCGATCATCCCATAAGCGCCTGCACTGTGCATTTGTATAAGTAGGACATATACGGTAGCAATGAGTGATCGAGGGAGCGGTTTGCGTAGTACAATATGGTTTGCCAGCAATAAATCAACCTCTCTTTACCTACCCTATCCGAGGACACTAGACTGGGTAAACACTACAGGTTACTTCCAAGTGTAGGAACGGAAAATTATGTCGCGTTATTTCACAAGCATCGGCTATAGCATGTATCTTTCGTACCTTTTTCAATTTAATTGCATTTTTTGGTATCATATTCTCTGAAAAGTTAAGCTTCGATTCCTCGACAAATGCTTTCATCAAAACTGAGCTAACGTATAGTTTCATTGCCGCAACGTAAATATTGATTGCAGTAACGACAAATGTTCGGATGTACGAATAACTTTTTTTGTCACCAATGTAAATACAATAGAAATGTAAACGATTCATTTGTGTGAGGAATGTATTTCTTTCAGTGACCTAACCAGATAATTTTTAACAAACACCTTATGGTAAGAACTTTGTTCAGTAGGAGAGATCAAAATCTATAAATGACAATGTGACTTCTGCATAAAATCAAATATAACGTATTAAAAAAAATAAGTCAATTCCAATGCGGATTAAAAGCATGACACTTCTAACACAGTGCAACAACTTTTTGGGGGCGTCAATGATTCCTTTGTAGAATGAAAGTCTTAGGTGAGTATAATAAAATCCCAGCGGGACAGACCACCCTGACATTACACTATTTTTTATGGCCCGATGAAATATTTGTTTTGAGCCGAAATTGTATTTGAAAAATATTGAAAAAACCATGTTTGTCAATAAAGTAGCGCATTTCTGACTTATGATGTCTGCAGTGAAATTGAATGAGAATTTTTTTCGTAGACATTTTAATCCTCTGTTTCTTTGCGTGTCCTTTTTGTTATTCTTTCGAGGAATATCAAAAAATTTCCTGAAAGCGACACTCTTGGGTATTCAAATGTTCCTAGTAAATGTTGCTCGGAAAATTTCAGTAGGGTTTGTGACAGATCAAAAATTGATGTCTTCAATTTTTATTAAAGAAATATTGCGAACTAAGGCGAGTATGTCTTCACGGAGTTTTAATATATTAACCTATGTCTGTCATTCATTGTTCTCACCTTGACAATTACCTGTATTTTGTTGCACTGTGTAAAACCTTCCGCCATATAAGCACATCAATACACTGAAAGGAAAAGCTATATCACACGAATGAATTTGTTCATAATCTCAAAAAATATTTTCATCGAAAGATTCATCGTCGCAACGAAAATGATTTCATGAGATAAACAACCTTCGTTACTGTCACGAATACATTTCATTGCTGCGGTGAATATGTTTTAATGGATGCTTATTAATGCTTGCTGATGATTGGTAAAAAAACGTTTTGGAAACTTGATGATCCATTTGGTATAGTGTATGAATATTAACATCAAATCCTTGTTGTGCCCTCTTCTTAATTTCTCCTCACTTTTCCATTCTTATGAAAAATTAAAAAAAAATTGTTTTGATGGTCAAGGCGAATGATACTTATTTGTGCCAACTTTATATCTGTCTTTAAGCCATGGATGAGGTGTTTTCCTAAAACGTTGGAAACTCCGGCTCCAAGACCGCTATGTTAAAATCATGAGCTGCGACTCCGGCTCCAACTAAGACTCCGACTCCAACTACTTCTCCGACTCCAACTACGACTGCAACTCCAGCTCCAACAACGCTGATAAACCAAAAACAATAGAAGGTTGTTTCCCATTACATCCCATAACGGCTGTCGACTTGCATTTCTGTATTGAAATCTATTTATAATATAATATATTAATAATATATTATAAACTAAGCAGTTGTTTGCAATCACATTTTAAAAAGTACCGATTATTAATAAAGAGAAACATTGAAGAGAGGAAATGGTATAGTTGGAGAGCAAACACCCTGATAATCACCACATTTAGGATTGTTCAAAATTGGTGGAACATATGTGTACCATTCGTACCGAAAGGGTTAATGGTTTCAATTACGGAGAATCACATGAATATAACAATTCCTAATTTTATTAAATTCGGTACCGGTACCGGTTCGGTAGCAGCGTAAAATTGTAGGTCTCAATCAGTGAGTGTAAAAAAAGAATTTTCCCAATTTCCTTATGGGAAGTAATGGAAAAAAGTTTTTTTATACAACAATTTCATAGCTTAATTCGATATCAATAAGATTCGTAGAATAAACAACTATTTCGTTGCATTAAAGCAATCATTTTGTCAACTTTAAATATTTGCCAATACGCCATAATAAATAAACAAATTATTCAAAAAGGTTTGAAATAATTTAAGCAACCGGATTTCAAGTGTCAGATTTATTTTCCAAAATTATTTTCCAAAAAAAAAAAAAATCACGATTAAGGTATTCGTTACAGCAACGCAAATTATTATTTTCATGAACGGAACGATCAACGTTTAAAAAAAATATGTATGACATGTTTCGTGGCACCAACGCCATAATCGTCGGATGTTCGAAGCTTTTCATTGCAGCAATTTAAACACAATAACGCCCATGGTTTCATCTCTGCGTCGTAGAATTTTTCTTTCCGTGTACACACTTTACGCGTTTATCCAAAGACAAAGCTAGTTCAGTAGAACGGGAGTTCAATGCTCACTTAATGTGATTTAGAAAATCAAGGGCAAGCTTTACCGGAAGCTTTATATTGAGTAAGGGGAATGTGACAAATAGACACCGGATTTCTATGCAAAATCCATGTTTACCCCGATCGAACCCAATTTTTGTATTTAAACTAATTCCAGCACCACTAACGCAAGTTTGTGTGAATATTCAAAATATGTAGAATTTATGCAAAAATTATGCAAAAAATATGCAAATCAATAGTCTCCCAAATAAATAGAAAAACGTAAACAAAATGATCGTTTGGAAACTTTAAATAAATTTATTGTTGAATTTATATTAAACAACAAAGTTTATGATTCTGTGGTATTTTGCAAAAAGTAAATTTGTAAAATTTAAAATCTTTATGTCAATGCATTTGTGCAGACAATTATTTATTGAATATAGTATTTTGAATGAACTCTGTATCGATAAAATCAATAATATCGCGTTTGACGAATATGTATTTACGGTGGGTCAATTTGTATGGTAACAAAAAACTTGACAAAAAGTATAGCAGTAACGTAATCTACGATCCCGCGATTTTTCACTTGAAAATTTGTATATTAGCGTTAAAAATCGACACAAAAGCCATTCTTTTGAAACTAGAAACTCTTCGATTTCGGTGAAATTTCACACATATATTATAGTCATTGCTGGCTTTCCAAGACCGTTTATTTTAGGTCGAAACTCTCCACGGTTCATGTTTTATAGCTGTGTAAAGTTGGTCATCTGCAGCATTTTTGTGTAATGTTAGAATAACTTTTGAATGCGATATCAGATTGTAAGAAGAAAAAGACTGCTCTTGTGTTAGAATAATTCACTTTCAGTGTGTTAGTTGATACTTAGCAATCTTCGATCGATACACGCTGAAACATCTGTCACTTTTTTGTTGTTTGAATGCAAATATAAAGTGTGGTTGGAGCTTGTCACAAATAGAGTATACTTGTGTTCAAACACATTGCATTTGTTATTAAATATTACATGTTTGAGACACAATGATTAATATGTTAGAATATATGTGTTTGCGACCCACATATATTTATGTTTGTGATACAAATACAGCTGTGTTTGTTGCACTGTGTATGATCTCTCGTGAGCAAGAGAATAAAAGAGGGGCAACGGGACAGTCTATCTTGTAAGTGTGTATCTATATTTTTGCATTATTCTCTCAGTCATTGAGTCATAAATATTCCTGTATGTGCGTGCAAATTGCAGATGAAGTCAGTGCTTCTTATTTCGGCTGATGTATTGCGTTTTAGTTTCATGTATTCAGTCGTGAATGGTTCATCGGACAGAGGATATCAAAAGCGCTTGATCAATGAAAAAAGAATAAACGAAGGCTTGGATGCTTAGATGTTTTCTGATGTTACTTTGGTTTTTGTGTATGTGTTTCGTATATATGTATGTGTGCTACGAAAGTGAGGAACAATTCTGAGGAAATAAACTGGAAAGGACAACAACAATTCAAGCTCTTTGTCTGTCCGAGCCTTTACTGAGAAAATTCGAATGGCGGCCCATTTGTGAAATAAACGCTTGGCTTGCATGAACTAGATTTGTATATAAATATGTATATTCTTTGTGTACCAACGCATAGTGATAACAAACGCATAGCTGAAACCTTCCGAAATCAAACACGTGAGGGACAACAAAGGAAATGAGCAGCAGATTCTTATTTCATGAAAACAAACAAATAATGCATTGAATGAACATAAATGTAAAAAAGCCGTTTTAAATCTCTTAATTTTTTGTATTAGTTGTATTAGTAGAAATAGGCATATGTTTACACGTAAAATCATACATGTTTGCCAGTAAGCATGATGCTGTTTATATTTCAACACAAGTGAGTTTGAGACTTCTAAACATATTAATGTTTGAAGTGTGTTCCCAACATTCACATGGTTCCTGCAGAATATGTTTGGGAGAATATGTTAGAGAGGTCGATATTTTTCAGCGTGTACACATGGTATCAGTTCACACATAGTAGTTGCATGCTGAAAATTTAATTTTTCTTGTTTGCTTGCAAATAAATCGTGTGTTTGCATCATATTGCAAATATATTTTACTTTTGTCCAAGCGCATTGTGATTGCTATTTAATATGTTGGAGACACAATAATTAATAGGAGACACAATAGTTTCGTCATTGTCATTTGCAAAATTTTACAAAAAAAAACCTTCTAAAATCAAAACTATTATAATGTGTGTGTCTTTTGCAGCATGAGAACTTAAAATGATAGTACAAGACGTTGTTGGAATGTTTTTTTTTTATTATAACTGGTACATTATCATTTCATGACATTTATTTTTTCACTATGATTTCCGGCATATGTCTATTCGATCAATCCAATTTTTGACTGCTTTTTTCAATAAATCTGACCTTATGGTGTCAATGGCGGCTTGAATATTGGTTTCCTATGCTTCAAGAGTTGCTGGTTTGTTGGCATAAATCAATGCCTTAACAAAGCCTCATAAAAAGTAATCCAGAGGCGATAAATCGCACGAACAATGGGGCCAGTGATCAGGACCACTTCTAGAAATTAAGTTGTCACCAAATTGAATTTGCAATAAATCGATTGTTAACCAGAAATGAGATTCCTCTCTAAACACAATTCTTTGATGAAAATTCTCATGAACTTCGCTAACACATATATTTTTCTTCGAAGCTAATTTCCACAATTTGGAAGCGTTGTTGCAGTGTTAAAGGACTCACGAGCACTTGCCAAACCTTACTGAACAGAAATGTCAACACAGTTTGGCAGTCTCAGCTGTGAAACCATAGTTATCGACATCGATAGTTCTCATGCAGCTTGCAGCTAAAAAAAAAAAAAACACCCTTTATTTTAAAACGAGTTTTGTCACAGCATTACATTTTGTGGGTACATGCTGAAAAATAACGGCCCCATCAACATATTGCCGGAACCATGTACTACATGTTGGCAAGCATTGTTTCAAGATTCAAGATCTGCTGCTTTTCCTTTTTTTATTGTCTGTCACATTTTTGTTTTCAGCAGTTTTCGACAAACACAACCAGCTTTGGGTTATAAATACCTATTAATCACTCAGTCGTAGACATGTTATATTGGACACCAAACACAATGTTTTTGAACACAATTATAGTATATTTGCGTCAAGCTACAAACACGTTTTATTTGCATCCAAACAACAAAAAGTGACAGAATTTTTTCGTATACTGGGGCGAAGAGCAGTAGTGCACAATAGCTGGATTTCTCAAGCACCTTCTAACACACGATAACAGCATAGAGCATTATGGGTTTCATCGTCGCTTTATAGAACCGATAAACAACACTTGAAGACAGTCCCCATTAACAACATATAGCCCTCTACCCGATATATTTGGCTATTTCACCTTTTCCATTATGTTGGTTCTGAAATTTGTCACATTTGCATAAAATGCAAATATAAATTGGTTTAGGGATGATGAACGTAGAACAAGACGAAACTGCAGGCAATTTTTATTTGCTATACGAATTGTGGGATCATTTAAGCAACAACGAAATACATTTATATTGGGTACCGGTGGTTCTCTGAGGATGGAATAAGTTTTCTGCAAATGTTTTCCTGTTTGTTTTGCTTGCGTATGTTTCGAACATTTGGTTGGTTGGTTGGTTGAAAAGGCTGAAAGACAGCACGCTGTCTAGCACACTTAGGCTAACGAAGCCCATTGTGATACCTGCAGTTTCCCCCATAGCAACTATTGACTAGTCGTCTAGCCAATTTGCCCTTTCAATAAATTTGTCTATAAGACCTACAGGAATATCGCAATTGCCTGGAATGTCGCTGTGTCCCGGTACCCAGATGAGCCTGATGTCAAAATACTCTGCCATCACCCTAAGTGATGAGAGGCATTCTTTCACCGTCAGGGACGTAGCAAACATGGCTTCCAGGGATTTTATGGCAGCCTGGCTGTCAGTGTAGATACATATTCTCCGGAGGGTTGTGACACTACTTTTCCGTAGTTCAGCAACGTCCAGTATGGCGGTACTTTCCCCTGAAATACAGTGATCAGGCAGCTAGAAGACGATATTTCCAGTTAGGTCCGGTGAATGGACCCCATAGCCTACTTGCACGTCCAACTTTGATCCAGTTGTGAAAAATCTGATACTACTGATACTACAGTGATCTGGCAGCTAGAAGAAGATATTTCCATTTAGGTCCGGTGAATGGACCCCATAGCCTACTTGCACGTCCAACTTTGATCCAATTGTGAAAAATCTGATACTACTGGTATCCCCTTTCAGTGACTTTTCCCAGGTATTCCTGTTCGGAATATAAGTCCTTAGATTTGTCGCTGGTAGAAGGTAGGGGATACAGTAGTCCGTTTTTCGGGAAAAGAGTTAATCCGGTGTAGTAATTCAGCGTTTCCGGAATGCCCCGATATCAAAACGCCACAATTTCTGATTCTCACCAGGGATGTAGCGGCTGCCGATTCGGCCATGATATCAGGGGTACAGATGTTCAGGATAGCACTAAGTGCAATACCTGACGTCGTGCCCATTGCCCCCACTGACGCTAATCAGTGGTGATCTTTGAATTTTCTTTAAGGAATTCAGAATATATTTCTTTTGGAGGGACCTCCACCAAACTACGATGCTATACAGAAGTATTGGTCTGACTATTGCCGTACAAATCCATATGGTGATTTTAGGAGACAGTCCCCAGTGCTTTCCTATCGCCCATTTATATCAGTAAAGAGCAACAGACGCCTTTTTCAACCTCTCCTTCACATTCGGTTTCCAAGACAGTTTTCTGTCGGGAATTATCCCCAGATACTTGACCTTTTCCGTCAACTGTAATTGCGCCCCATTAACTGACGGCAGTTCAAATGCGGGTATTTTATATTTCCGAGAGAACAAGATAAGCTCGGTTTTAAGTGGGTTAAGTGATAGTCCGTTGTTAGCGGTCCAGTTCGAAATCAGACTCAGGAGGCTGGTTGTACGAATGCTAAGTAAATTGAGGTTTCTACCCGTACAGATGATAGCAAAATCATCGGAATTTGCAAAGTCCTGGCATTCGGCCCTGTCTCATTCAAAAAGCAGTTCATTGACAGAAGTTTACGATAATAGTGGAGACAGAAATCCCCCTGTTAAAGTTCCTAGCAATTGTAACACCACCCCATTCAGCTTTGACGGATCTATCCACCAGAAGCTTCCCAATTAGGCGTGTCACTAACCTGTCGACTCCTAGATTCTGTAACGACCTAAGAATCGCCAAAGGTTGAATGCTATTGAAGGCTCCCACGATGTCCAGGAAGGTCAATAGAGAGAAGACCTTATTCTCAAGAGAGTTCCCTATTATGCTGACTTTAGAGTGGAGAGCCGTCTCAGTTGACCTACCCTTGATATAGGCATGCTGAGAACTCGATAGTAGATTCTGTGGAAGATTACTTCGAACGTGAATATCCAGTAACCCTTAAAATGTCTTAAGAACAAAGGATGACAGACTGATTGGTCTAAAGTCCTTTGGTTTGACATGAGAGCATTTGCCCGCTTTCGGTACGAAAACCACTTTGATTTGCTTCCAAATGGTAGGAATGGCTCCCAACATAAGGCAGCCCCTGAAGATTGCCTCCAACCAACCACAATATAGGTATAGTGCCTCTTGTAGTTGCGCGGGAATTTTCCCGTCATGTCCGGCAGATTTATAAGGCTAAAAGCATCTAATGGCCCATATCAGATTCTTTCTGCTCACTATTGAGCGAACTTTTTCAATGCTAGGTGAGTTTACGGCTAACTCTTCTGGCTGATGACCAGCATTCCTGTCATCGTTAGGAAAGTGGCTATCCAGGAGAATCCCAGGAGACTCTTCGGACGAATACGTCCACGTTGAATCGTCTTTCGTTAAGAACCCCGCACACGGTGGGGTTTTAGCGAGCACGCATCTTAAGCGTGCAGTCTGGTTGGTTCCCTGAAAGGATTCACAGAAGTTTCGCCAGGATTTCCATTTGGCCTTCTTGATTTCACCTTTATATAGATTAAGACTAATCTTGTAAACGTCCCAATTCCTTTGGTCGCCGTTTTTTTGGCCTTGTTGAAAAGCCGCCTAATGGACGATCTTAGATCCTGAAGCTCAGCGTTCCACCAATTAGCTTTTTTGTTACCCTTGGCAGCATTATAACCACTGGTCCTACAGGACTCATTGAGCGCGTTTCTGCACGCATCAGTAAATTTGCCAACTAGTTCTTACAGCTCTGGCACATTAGTCGGAATATTCGGGTGGTTACCTAAGAGTTTCCTTAGGCGCCCACGATAGGCGTTCCAGTCCATTTTCCTATAATTCTTAAAAACTTCCTTTTTCAGAGGTTCGATGTTTATGTGGAACTGTAGATATCTATGATCAGAAAATAAGTGATCAGAAAGTACGCTCCAATCGGATACAGTTACATAGTCGTAGCGAAGTAGTACAATTAGGTCTAGGACTTCCCTCCTAACCGAAGTTATGAAGGTCGGTTCCTCGCCTCTATTAAATATAGTCAAGGTTTCGCACTTGCATAGTGGAAATACTCAATTGAGATGAGTTTTCGTTTGCACTTAGTTTGATGAATTTTCAAAGAGCAGCATTCCAAACAGCCGCTGATGAAGAACTGTGGCAGGATCTAAAATAGCTATACCGTGTTCCAAGAATAATGAGAATGCACTTTATAAAACTTCATTGTTGAAAAACCATATCTCTATTAATAGAATGGTCTTGAGCTTGAAGTATAAAATAATTTTAACTCGGTTGTTGATGAAAGTCATTTGTACGAGTGAAGTTTTAGTTATTAATATCTAAATATCTTTTACTATCCTTTTTTTTTAATATATTTTTGGATAGAATGCACTATCTTGTGATAATTCTCATTGTTCGGACTACAAAGATTTAAAAATCATTTGAACTATGCCAAACTGCTATCCATTTGACATTTTCTTTAACCTCTTCCACTAAACATTTTTCCTTGAGTGTAATTTAAAATTATAAAAGCAGCAATTGAAAACACGCATTTATGTTTGCTTATATGTTAACATGCAAATTGACATAATTTGCTTATAAAAGTGGCAAAAACTTCAATTTTCTTGAGCGGCAAAAAAAGACACGAATCATTTTCTAATATAAAATGACAGTTGCGGACATTTCAGCGTCATATTATGCAATTTATGTAGCTTTGAAAGCGGAAAAACAAACTCAGACGCGACAAAATTTGTTTGTTTGACGTTGTCCGTCAGTGAGCTATAGCGGTTCCGTGATTGTTTTTGTTGACCAGTCTTATAAGTGCAACGCCCACACTACAAAGCAGCGTAAAAAATGTTGCATGTAGTTACACTAAGGCGCAGAAGTTCGTAGACAAATCTTTGCTAAATCGTTTAATGTAACAAAAGTGAAATGATTGTTGGGGAATTACAATTATTATTTAGAAACCTTTTTTTTTGTTTTAAATAAAACACTTCAAATTGAATTGTATGTCGGAATCTCTATTCTGACCCAAAATAACAATGTCTGACATTTAGTATGGGGTCATGCCGTGTGTCCGCAAGTCTTCCATTCTCTTCCCCTCTTCCATTCTCTTCACCTCTCTCTCCTTAAACTCAAGTCTTACGCAAGTAAAATTGCTGTGTATGATTCTGGAGTTACTTTTAAGGAAAATTTCATTCAAATGTTGTCGACGACTACTCTGTATGTGGTCCACTCGGAAAGTTCACAATCCGATCACTCTTTCTTGACACTGACGCGAGTAGAGTTGGGTGGTTCATTAACTACCTAGTTCATTTAGGGTGACCAGACACCACACTCACGTTTATAATGCACATGTTCGATATCGCGACTGTGTTCGTGATTGTTATATCCGGACACCTTAAATGAACGAGTTCGAGAACTAGTGAACGAGTTCGACCCAAGTCTAGATGCGAGTAAAGTTGGTTTCAAATTCTTGAATCGTAACTGGCCTTTCCAATAAATTTGACTTCAATTAAAATTAATTCAGAGATGTGATATCACACGGTCAATCCGGCCAGTTGACAGGTCCGGATCTTTAAATTTGCTGCTCATAAAAATGATTTCTCAATAAAGCCTCTGTTTCGCACGCTGTGTGTGCCGTAGCACCGTCCTCCTGAAACAACATTTTGCCCGCATCACGTGGCAGTCGGTAGTGTAATGGTTATTGTGCGCGCCTCTTGTATATGAGATCCTGGGTTCTGGCTCTGACCACCTTAAAATTTCCTTCGGCGGCGGTCACCTCGCATAGTGACGGCAACCCTATCGACTATTTAGCCATAAAACGTTTCTCAAAATACCGTTCGGAATCGATTTAAAAACTGTAGGTCCCAATCAGTGAGTACACGCTCAAAAAATATCGGACTCTCTAATATATTTTCCCAAATCATATTCTGCAGGAACCATGTATATATTTGGAACACACTGCAAGCATTCATATGTTTGCAAGTCCCAAATTTACTTGTATTTAAATGCAAACAGTATTGTGTTTAATGATAAACAAAAATGCTTTAACGTGGAACATATGCCTTCTTCATCCCAAACATTCATATATTTAGGTGGAAGCATTCGCGTGTTTCCCCCAAACCTACATATACTTATGTGGAAACATATGCGAATTTCTTCCCAAGTATAATAATATTTAGAAACGAATTATTCTTCGATTTTAGTATATATGTATTATTTATTATAATTAATTTTAACAATATAAATCCACATTTATAAATAATTAAGAAAAAAAATTAATAGATTTAAAGCGGCCCTTTTTACATTTATTTGCATTGAATGAATTATTTGTTTTTTTTCATGAAATGAGAATCTGCTGCTCGTTTGCTACTCCCATTCTTTGTTGTCTCTCACGTGTTTGTTTTCAGAAGGTTTCAGCTATGCGTTGGTTATCACTGTGCGTTGGTACAAAAACAAGATATTTATAAACAAATCAAGTTCATTCAAGCCAAGCGTGGTTTAATTACTTCTGGGTTTTTATTACATTTATTTCACAAATGGTCCGCCGTTCCGATTTTATCAGTAAAGACTTTCCAGTTTCTTTCTTCAAAATCGTTTCTCACATACATATACGCAAAACGCATACACTAAAACCAAATTAACATCACAAACCATTTAACCGTCCGAGCCCTCGTTTATTCTTTTTTCACTGATCAAGCGCTTTTGATATCCTCTGTAAATGAAACTAAGACACAATAAATCAGGCAAACTAACAAACACTTCATCTGTAGTTTACACCCACATTCAGGAATATACATACTTCCAAGATAGTTTCTCTCGTTGTACCTCTTTTATTCTCTTGCTCTCGAGAGAGAGCATAGACAGTGCAACAAACACAGCTGTATTTGTATCACAAACATTAATAGATGTGGATCGCAAACACATATATTATAACATATTAATCATTGTATTTCAAACACGAAATATTGAATAGCAAACACAATGTGTTTGGACACAAGTATATTATATTCGCCACAAGCTCCAAACCCTCTTTATATTTGCATCAAAACAACGAAAAATACAGATTTTTCAGCGTGTATAAAACTAGAAAGCGCACAGCTCGGTGGTTATGAGAAGCTCTCCCTATTCCTTCATGGAATGTAATGGGAAACCATTTATTTATTTTTTATCACGGGCTACAATTTCAGGCAACAGATTCGCCAAGTTATTCCATACAGGAGATCAAAATGCTGCGAACGGCGTCGAATTGATTGGTCGAGGTCTTCAATAACACTGTCCGCTACAGCCGCAATGTTCTGTTTACTAAGGGAAGGATGTGTTCTATTCGGTCTGGTATCATCCAGTAACGTACACTGCGATTCAAATTTGCGGATAATATTGGCAACAGTGGGCATGGAAGGTGAAGCATGTTCAGCACATGATGCTGTCAAACATTTTTCACAAATTTCTAATTTTCGTAATATAGTTGAACAATTCTTAGACGTTGTTGCGGTGCGAGACTTTCCCTGATGAATTGTCAAACAATACTGAATACAAATTAAATGACAGTATGACACCAGTCACACGCGATATGTAAAAACCAAATAAAAAAATTACATGAGGTGTCAGGGGACAACCGGTGGGACCAAAGTTCCTTCGCTATATATTACATACTAGTCAGTTCCAACAACCCTCCGGCGCCCGTTGAACAATACGATAATTAAAATGAATTTTTAAGAAAAGATACTTTTTGTACAAAGATAAACTTTTTTAAGAAAAATTTATTTTTTATAGAGTTTTTTTTTAAGTATATTTGTAGGTCCTTTTTGTAAGAATATGTATTATATTTTCCAGAAAAAGTAGTTTTTTAAAGAGAGGTACCTTTTTTATTAAAAGCTTATGTTTTTTTTAAGAAAAGGTAATATTTTGAAGAAGAAGGTCTTTCTGGAACAAAAGCCATAAGAGTGTGATTTTTTTTTTACAAAGAAGTACTTGTTTTAAGACCAGGTACTTTTTAAAGAAGTGGTACTAGTTTTAGGAAAAGATTATTTTTTTTAAGAAAATGTATTTACTTAGTTTCAGAAATGCTTCGTATCTCAAGAAAAGAAAAGAAAATGTATTATTTTATTTTTAAGAAAAGGTACTATTAAGAAAGGAATTTTTGCAAGAATATGTATTTTTTTAAGGGAAGGTATTTTTTGGTAAAAAGTTTGTTTTTTAATAAATGGAAATTTTTTCAAGAATAGGTACATTTTTAAAAGTAGGTACTTATCTCAAGAAAAGTTATTTTGTTCCACAAAAAATGTACTCTTTAAAGAAAAGGTAGTTTTTTTAAGAAAAGGCAATTTGTTGTAAAAAAATATAATTTTTTAAGAAACGGTACTTATTTAAAACAAAAATTTTTTTAAGAAAAGGAAACTTGTTGTAAAAAAATTTACTTTTTTAAGAAACGTTACTTATTTTAAAAAAAACTTGTTTAGGAAAGGTACTTTTTGTAAGAAAATGTACTTTTTAAGCAGGTACTTCTTTAATATAAGGCATATTTAAGGGTACTTTTTTTAAGAATATGAATAGTTTTTTTTGAGAAATTTTATCTGTTTTAAGAAACGGTACTTATTTAATAAAATGTCTAACTTCTTTCACTTTGGTTTATCTAAATTAACTTTTTATTGGGTTCAAAACTAAATTATATACTAAATATTGGTTACGGACTCCACCTAGAAAAGTTTCCGTTAAACAAGAAATTTCCCAACATACATACGTGAGACATCTAGTTAGTCTAGACACCATCCAAAGCAAAAGAAAAGAATATAGTTGAGAATAGTGGGTTGTAACATAATAGTGTTAAAACAAAGTTCCCGCAACGTGCGATAAGAAACTTCGTTCCAAAAACCTCCAAATAAATCGCAGTTTAGTAGTTAAATATCGTATTCGTTATCATAGGAAACACAAAATTTTACGTCTATACCCAGCAAAAATAAAATGAAGTAGTTCTAGTAGATGTTATTATTTTTGTACATCTTCTGCAACACTATGTGCATATTTAATGCAATTTTGCCGCTGATCAATAACAACTCCGAAAAATCTACATTTGCATCACATCCATTATGAGTATTATGATGCAAATTTATTAAAGAGCTAAAGGGATAGTGGACAAGTACAAAGATGCCCAAATGTATTACGTGTATTTAATTTGTATTTACTTTCTTTCAAATTGATTCTCATTTCCTTTCTTTTTCACCTGTTGACAGAAGCTTTTGGAGTACTAATAAAAGGACAATTAATAAGATAATTAGTTAAACCCTAAAGTTGTTGCTTAAAGTCAGAAGTTTGTAATAGCATATAACTTGTTGCCAAGTTTCAAATTTACAAATTGTTGAAATAATAGTTTTGGTTGCTCGTTTGCGGACGAAATATAGCATACAAATTTTAGCATAAACTGCACTTCCTAACAGTCAACCAAGAAGTAGTGCTGCATTGGACAACGCAATATTAAAAGAAGTACTTCTGCACCTAAATTAGCACTACATCTTACCAAGGAGTTGTGGTGCAAATTCTACTTCTTGGTATACTCTTTTTTTTTATGGAGAATGCCAACTGGAATTTGTCTTTTTATAAACCCAGTACTTGTGGAATGAATATTGTTCTTTAATTATTGGCTTAATGTTAAGAATCATTCCTAGGAAGTTCATATGTTCTAGAAAGTTATCATATATTGTTTACTGAGATCTTAGCTACTTGATTGTTTTCTTGAATTTTGAACGTTTGCTACCTACACTCAGAGAACTAATTGTTTGAAAAGAGGTCGTAGCAACCGTAAATTCGGCTATTACCACCGAATTGAGGTTGCCACAACCGAATTGAGGTTGTCACAACCGGATTGAGGTTGTTACGACCGAATTTTCCGAAATTCGGTTGAAGCAACCTCGTTTCATAGTTGATTCGGTTGTGACAACTGAATCTTCAAATTATATTCGCTCAGTCAACTAAATTTTTTAAAATTTCGGGTGAAACAACCGAATTTCAAATTAATTCGGATGAAATAACCGAAATTGGTATCTAATTCGGTTGGGGTAACCGAATGTGGTCTTAACCAACCTCAATTCGGTTGTTGTAACAGAATTTGACATCAATTCGATTCTAACTATCGAATTTGGTTCAATTCGGGCGCAATAACCGAATCTAGCCTTAATTCGGTTGCAACAACCGAATATGGCGTCAATTTGGTTGCTGTAACCGGATTTCTCATGAATTCTGTAGGTACACCGAAATCATTTTCAATTCGGCTACCCCAACATAATTCTACGTATTTAAAATCTGACGTTTAAAATTTTATAATCAAATGTTATTTTAAAAAGGTAAGTAAAATATATTTTGTATTAAACCGTCTTATTTTGCAGATGTTATTTAAGCAGATATTAACAGCAGATTTATATGCGGTAGTCTGGATACAAAACGGCTTTGAACCTAGAGCAACCGATACAACACGTCAGAATTAGTGCGGTGTCCCATGATGGCCGTGACTTCAATAAAGGTTGGAAGAGGCCTGTAAATTAAATGTCTTATTCTACTTACATATATAGATTACCCCATATATATGACTTTATTTTCTCGCTTTTTAATTTAAAATACAAGAAAATAGATCATCACTTAATAATAAAAAAAACTTTAATAATTCATTTATGATAGTATCTAACTTCAGTTGTAACAACATCTAATTCGAGTGTGACAACCTCTAATGAGGTTGTGTTAACCTCTAATGAGGTTGTGTCAACCTCTAATGAGGTTGTGCTAACCTCTAATTCGGCTGTGACAACCTCTAATAAGGTTGTGTCAACCTCTAATAAGGTTGTGTCAACCTCTAATGAGGTTGTGTCAACCTCCAATTAGGTTGTGTCAACCTCTAATGATGTTGTGTCAACCTCTAATGAAGTTGTGTCAACCTCTGATGAGGTTGTGTCAACCTCTGATGAGGTTGTGCCAACCTCTAATTCGGTTGTGACAACCTCTTAATTCGGTTACGGCTAATTCGGCTGTCTCAACCGAATTTTTCTGTGAGTGTATGTAGATGAACAGAGCGAAAAAGGTAACAAATCCAATTTTTTAAAGTTTTTATTCGATTTTAACCTTGAAGATGAAGTTGTTTTGATTTTACATGTTGGCAATTTTTATTCTCTATGACAAGGGCTACAACTTTCCATCAGAGAGTAAATCAAAATTCCGAACGAATTACAAGATATGAGCCTGACAAAATGATGACTTTTTTTTGCAAAAATGACACCGAGGCCCCAAATCTTTGGGGGCGCATAAAAAAATGTGCATGACTTTGGGCAAAACAGTGAGAAACGGGTCTTTTCTTTTTTTGGTTCTTTGTCACGTAGTGGTGTTCCGTATATGGTTATATTTCCATGACTTAAAAAATTACACACAGTGTAATTTAACCAAAAACAAAATTATATATTTTGTAGTACGTGGTGTATGACGCGCAAACTTTCCAGGTCATACGCAGCCGAGCTTCATCAATGCGCGAGAGTAATACGCATAAGATTATGGAACCAATCAGACTCGTGCAGAATGGCAGATAACCTGTGGCGGCACCCGGATCTGAACAAGCGCAGAAGGTTGATGAAGCTGGACAAATTCAAACTTATATAGCTCTACTTTTGTAGCATTAACTCTACAACATCTATTGGACAATAGAATATCTACGCACTGAAAAAACAGCCCTTGGAAGATTATGTAGTAGCCGAGTATGTGTTTGGAGCATCCATATACTTACGTGCTAGCATTGTTTTCATGAATTGAAGATCTGCTGCCTTTTTACCAACAGTTTCCAACAAACAAAGCCTTGTTTAGGTCACAACAACATGTATTATAACATACAAAATCATTGTGTCTCCAACATGTAATATTGAATATCAAACATAATGTAGTTGGGAACAACAATACTATATTTGCGACAACCTACAAATACCTAATATTTGCATCCAAGTAACAAAAAAATTAGATTTTTAAGCGTGTTGTTTGGAAACTCAAATGAAACGGGTGAATAAAGAACACTGAGGAATTGTGTAAGCAGCACGAACTTCATAATGCAAATTTAAGGTTTCACATGGGAACACAAAAATCATTTAAAAGGTCTACCTACCCACTTTAGTCTGCGCCCAGAAATGAATCCCAAATCGAAGCCTCTTTTCCACATCACAAAATTACCTAATAGCTCTACACAGACTTCGGTAATCTAGTGTATATTTAAATACGAGAGAATGGTCTCATTCTGTCGACGCCTTCTTTTATTAATAACTTTGAAAGTAATACAGTCATTGTGGCATTTTAGACATCAGACGCTCAGTTTTAACATTAATATTATTAAAAATACTACAGAGTTAATGTCTTAATTCGAATTGGAATTCACTACATTCATAGTAATAAATATCTGTTGTATCTTGCAACAACTATGAATGAATTAAGGGAGATGGAGACTTCCTAAGGGTGGATTTCCTAAGCACATCAATACCTCCGTTAGGCCAAGTACCACATGGTAATGTCATAAATCCAAATTTCTCTCGAATGGTTCCTATAGTGAGCGATTTGATGATAATCAGGTATTTCATTATCTGACTATCTGTTATTTCAGATAATCAGGTGACAATAGCCAATGAAGCTCACCGAACTATTAGGAAATTTTATTTGTCATTAGAAGGCGTTTGAACCAACATTGCTGATAAATGGTGGACAAAACCCCAAAGAATACAAATTCAAGTTGCGACAGATTCACGCAAAGCTGGAAACTGGTCAGTTTGTAATTCATAATGGGCGTAAAATGCAAAACCCAGTTGAGCTGCTCCTGGCATCCTACACCGTTCATAATGACAATGAAAATACAACATCGAAAATTAAAACATATCCTACAACCTCCCAATCTGTTGACAACTCCCTAAATCGTTATAAGAGCCACGATTTTCGGAGAGGTATAAAGGGGAATGGTCTCCATGGAATTTAACGCTAAATGAAATACTGGTTACTCTCGAAAATTCCGGTGACACAGTTTTTTCCTTATGTGCACTAGGTGGTAATATCTAAAAGGGAAAATATCCCAGTAGCCTAAGGAATATTCTCCAGGGTAGCTTTCGGATTTTGGGTAATCTACGGAACCATATCTGAGCTTGGCAATCCTGCAAAACTGTGTGAGTTTGGTAATTGTGCAAATTGGTAAGGATCTTACACCCAGAGAACTAATTTCTTGAAAAGAGGTTGTAGTAACCATAAATTCGGTTGTTAGTACCGAATTGAGGTTGCCACAACCGAATTGAGGTTGGTAGGACCGAAGTTAGTCACCACAACCGCAATTCGGTTGAAGAAACCTTGTTTCATATTTGATTCGGTTGTGACAATTGAATCTTCAATTATATTCGTTCAGTCAACTAAATTTTTTAAGATTTCGGTTGGAACAACCGAATTTGAAATTAATTCGGATGCACGAACCGACATTGGTATCAAATTTGGTTAAAGTAACCGAATCTGGCATTAATTCGGTTGTACTAACCGAATTTGGCATCAATTCGGTTGCAACTATCGAAGTTGGTATCAATTCGGTCGCAATAACCGAATATAACCTTAATTCGGTTGCCACCACCGAATTTGGCGTCAATTCGGTTGTTGTAACCGAATTTCTCATAAATTCTGTAGGTACAACAGAATTCATTTTCAATTCGGTTACCACAACATAATTATATGTATTCAAATTCTGACGTTTAAAATTCTATAATCAAATATTATTCTTAAACGAATTAGGTTATTTGCAGAAATGATTCAAGCAAGTATCAACAGTTTTCAAGATTTTCAAGGTCGGTCATGTGAGATATGCTGCAATCGTCTGTATACAAAAAGGTATTGGACCTAAATCAACCGATACAACGTGTCAGAATGACGTGTCCCATGATGGCCGGACTTGAAAAAAGGTCGAAAGAGGCATGTCAAACAAATTTATTACCCTATAGATTATCCCATATATATGACTTTATTTTCTTGCTTCTTAATGCTTTTTAATTTTTTTATATAAGAATCCACGAAAATAAATCATCATTTAATAATAAAAATCTTTAATGCTTCATTTGTGACACTATTTAAATTCAGTTGTAACAACCTCTAATTCGGCTGTGGCAACCTCTAATGAGGTAGTGTCAACCTCCAATGAGGTTGTGTCAACCTCTAATGAGGTAGTGTCAACCTCTAAGTCGATGGAGACAACCTCTTTATTCGGTCACGGCTAATTCGGCTGTCTCAACCGAATTTTTCTGTGAGTGTACCGAGAATTTCGAAACTAAGTGATTTCTCAGGCAAGGCTAGACCCTACTGTACGATCTCTTTAAAATGGTAATTGAGATCGTTATGAGAAGCAGTCACCATGAATAAAACCATCAGCAGCAAAAGTCACATGCTGCTCGCGTAAGCTGATGATATCGATATCATTGGGCGAACAATGAAACAAGTTACTGCGGTGTTTTCGAGAGTTGAGAAGGAGTCAACAAAATGGGTCGACGGTAAATCGGGACGGGACAAGATTTATGGTTTCAACGAGCAAGGCCTCCCCGCGATTAGACCAAAGCGTGAAAGTTGATAAACGTCATAATTTCGAGGTGGTTGACGAATTTATGTTCCTCGGATCTGCCGCAAACAAAAACACCAACGTCAGCGTTGAGATCAAGCGGGGAATTGTGCTTGCGAATAGATGTTATTTTGGACTAAGCAAACAATTTAGAGTACCAGACTCTCATACAACCTGTCTTGCTTTATGGCGCAGAATCCTGGGTCCTATCGCAAGCAGACGAAACATCTGTAGAAGTCTTCGAGAGAAAAATATCGGCGAAAAGAATATAGCGGGTATCGGCGACGTATAAACCATGAGCTGTATGAGCTATATCCCGACATTGACATAGTGAAGCGGATCAAAATAACGCTGGCTTTATCATTACTGTAGAATGGATGAGGACGAGCCAGCACGAAGGGTTTTCGAAACCAAATTCGAAGGGAGACGAAAATGAGAAGACCAAGACTCCGCTGGAGGGATTCGGTTGACGAAGCTATGAGTACACTAAGCAGTACCAACTGGAGAGATCAGGCAAAAGATCGAACTGTTTGCCGAAATACGTTACACTGTGTGAAATTTTTTAAGTCATGGAAATAAAACCATAGACGGACACCACTACGTGATAAAAGACCAAAAAAAAAAGACCAGTGTCTCCCAGTTTTGCCCAAAGTCTTCGACTTTTTTTATGGTGCCCCAGAGATTTGGGGCCTCGGAGGCATTTTTGGAAAAAAAAGTGATCATTTTGTCGGGCTCATATCTTGCAAACCGTTCGGAATTTTGATTTACTCTCTGACGGAAAGTTGTAGCTCTTGTCATAAAGAACAATTGTGAATAAAAAAAAATTCGTATTATGTTTATAATGTTGATGGCTCTGGACTTGCAAATTGCACTCTCTTAAGTTGTGGATCCAAATCGTCGTCCGAATCTGACTCTGATTCAGAACTTATGGTGTCCACAGGCACGTTGCTTCCAGACTGTCCTCCATCATCAGCTTTTTCTTCTTCAAATACTTAATTAACACCATACAGGGTGATCTTGTAACTCCACCAACATACCTGAAATGAATTAGAAATGAAACCAAAAAAGGAATGCAAAACAATGCATCAGTAAAATTGATATTACCTCTGCAAGCAATGCGTCGAGTTATTCAGATCTTGGGTACATTTTAGTAGTTGATTGTTTCCTTGAATTTTGAAAGGTTTGCTACCTATTGACCTGAACAGTGGGAAAAAGGTAAACAAAAATCGAATTTTTTAAAGTTTTTTGCGATTTGGACCTTGATGACAATCATTATTTTTGTTCTTTATGACAAGTGCTACAACTTTCCCTCAGAGAGCAAATAAAAATTCCGAACGGTTTGCAAGATATGAGCTTGACAAAATTATCACTTTTTTGCAAAAAATTACACCGAGGCCCCACATTTTTGGGAGCCTATAAAACAAAGTGCATGAATTTGGGCAAACCAGGTAGACAGGATTTGTTTTTGTCTTTTATCACGTAGTGGCGTCCGTATATGGTTATATTTTTTCGTGTTGTCTTCGTTTTGTAAGTTCTCTGACCCACCGGGGTGCTCGAGACAAGATAAGTTAGTAAGTAAGCGTAAGCGAGTAGCAAGTGGGTTTTGCTGTTGATGGTTTCCTTCCCTGATTATTACATCTTCAGTAAGATGTTGAAGAGATCACCCGAGGCCTCGGCTGGTACCAAATTGTTCTGTAAGGGTGCCGTTCGGAAAATGCACATCTGCTTACCAGGATTGCAGGGTTAGCAACGGAAAGTCAACAAAGTTATGGTAAGTGAAGTTCGTGGGCCTTTTTCCAGAACTTGGCGTAGTGTGAGTTTCCGGTTAGTTGTGGATTTTTCATTTTAAAGCCACACTGCGTAGCTTCGCTCAGGTCTACAACAATTGGCATTGGTCTTTTCCACATTGTGCTTGAGAGCACTTTGTAAAAAATAAAGTTTCCTTCATTTTGCCTAAAAATTTGTGTTACTTCCGATAGGTGAACAATAATACGTCGTAATGTAAGGAAACTGGTTGTTCACTGTAACACAGTGGACTCTAAGTAGATTTATATTATTTTAATAGAAAAGTGTCAAAATGTTATTACGTATTTACTACAAAAGAATAATTCGTCATTTCCGTATGTAAAAATTCTTCGCATTCTACTAATTTCTTCAAAATATTATGTTTTCAATCAACTTGCGTCTCTATCGCCAGTGAAACAAATCCAATGTATTTTTCAGGAACTTCCTTGATTCGTATGGAAAAATAGAAACATTTCTGGACAAACAAAAATGTATGCCGGTATGTCTCTAAGTGTTAGCCGCATACCACACTAGACGTTATTTAAAAAATATGATTTACGTGTTTTTGGGGTTGCAACAAGTTATGGCCACCACGTTGCGTCTTAATTTCAATTTAATTATCAACTGTAGTACATAATACCTGATTCACTCGCGTTTGTACTCAACAAGTTTTCAATTATTTTTTTTAGTTTATAATTCCAAAATGTATTTGTTACAAATTGCTGTTTATGCCTTTTGGTAAATTTTACATGCTAAATTAACCCATTGAGAGATGGAGGTGATAGCAATTATTTACAATTAATTGCGGTAGTGAAATTTTTGTTTGATTTATTAAATTTTAAATGGAATCGGGAATTATATTAGAGGGCCTGTTTTGGTTTTTCGATAATATTAATATTTTCCCAGTATACCCTATGAAGGGATAGGACGGACTCCTCACAATGAGTGAACGGTGCGCATTATAATTTTGGAGTCACTAAATGGGGCCGTCGATGGTACAATGGCAGAGAAAGTGGGTTCAGGGCAGAGAAAGTGGGTTCGATCCCTGCTCCGACCACCTTAAAATTTCTTTCGACGGCGGCCACCTCGCTTAATGACGGCGACACTATCGTGTACTTAGCCATGAAAAGAAAGCTTCTCTAAATACCCTTCGGAACCGGTGTAAAATTTTAGGTCCCAACAGTGAGTGTAAGACTAGATTGCGCTCAGCTCACTGGTTTATGAGAAACTCTCCCTAATCCCTCCATGGGATGTAACGGGAAACCATTTATTTATTTATATTTAATTGGGACCTACTGTTTAAATTCGGCTCCGACCGGGGTTTAAGAATAGATTGTATGGCTCTATATTCAATACCGCCGACGTCGCTAAGCGAGGTGGCTGTGGTCGAAAGAAATTAATGGCGGTTAGAACGGGGATCGATCCCATGTTCCCATGTACAAGAGAAGCGCACGTTAATTATTGCACCTTCGATGGTCAGAATTATCGATCAGTGTGTTTTATGCACACGCAGAAAAATCTGTCTTGTTTTGTTGTTTGGTAAAAATATAATGCGTTTGTAGCTTGGATTAAATATATTATACTTACATCCAAACACATTGTGTTTACTATTCAATATTATATGTTTGAGACACAATAATTAATAGATTAAAATGTGTGTTTTGTGAACCAAATGTGGCTTTGTTTGTTGAAATTGCTAAAACAAAAATCGTGAGAGACACAAAAAAAAACAAAAAAGTAGCACATCATCAATTCTTGAAAGCCATGCTTGCAAACATATGCATATTTCCTGCAATATGTTGCTTGGGCCGTTATTTTTCAACGTCTAGGGTTCGCATTTCGTGGATAATGTGTTACCTTAGTAACCATAGATCGACGATATGACAAATTTTGGAAAATCGTAACAAATCGCCCAATCGAAAAAATAATCGATTTTTGCACTCTTCGGAGGGGGTTTGATAGAGTGGTACAAATCGGATGGAAGATTTTTTTTTCAAAAAATCGCCAAAATTAGAAAATCGCTAAATTAGAAATATGTATGTCTTTAGCTACGTTTCAAAAACTGGTTAATACCTCCAAATTTTCAATTTTCCGATTTTCTTATTTTGGCGATTTAAAAAAAATCTGTTACGCGATTTGTGTCATTTTAGCGAAATCCCTTAGATGCCAGCATAAAATTATTATTTGTCGATTAGACGCTCCGTTTCCGCATCTAGACATTTGGGCGTTTTAGCGAGTTTTTTTTTTTGAGAAGGTTTAAGATTTAGCGATTTATGATAGACATCCTGGCTAAACCCTCCTGTAGAAGTCCAACATTTATATATTTTCCCGTTGGACAAACCGTTTCTGAGTTATACCCATACTTTCATATTTTCGATTTTCTTATTTCGGATTGGTGTGGTACAAGCGGCGCCCAAAACCGCGTTAATATATTTTTTCCCCCAGTGACAACAATTTAAACTTCATACATGTGTCAGTGTCATCACCAGGGCTAATTAAAATATGCAAATAAAATGTTAAAATATGCGCCAGAAATAGCATAAAAAAATATCAAAATACGCACGGTTATAAGCAAAAATATGCAAAATATGCAACAAGAAAAGCAACATATTTGTAATTTCAAACTATTCTTAATCAAAGAGATTTTTATTCCGAAGAACAATCATGAGTTTTTTTTTTAAATTTTCATAAATCTTCTCTATTGTCTTCGTCTCTTCTTTTCATAAAACTCTTGACGACATGGAAAACACGCGTTCAACATCAGTAGATGTAAGAGGACCGTATCTAACACTTTGGTGGGTATTGGTAGACGGTGCACATACAAATCTTTGGTAAGGCGAAGGTTAACCCTCTACTGCTTGAATATATGGGCTTTGTTTGTTCTTTTTGTGAAAAGGGTAAAATACTATACCCCTATTAAAATAAAGAGTACTCTAGTCCAGGTTAAAGTGTACTACAAAAATATTCCTCAGAAGATTCTACTATAAGTTTCTTAACACACCAAAGCTCAAATCTAAAACTTGAATGCAACAAAATAAGTCGAAACTTCATTAAGGGTTAATTTAAGAGTTAATTTCACACATATTCCGAGTTGGCGCTAAAATATCCCACAACACTCCAGTGAGCTGGTGTGTATTGAACAAATTGTGTGTATGGAAAAAGTCACCGAACACAAGAAAGCTGTACACGCTGAAAAATCTGTCGTTTTTTGTTGTTTAGATGCAAATATAACGTGTGTTTGGAACTTGTCGCAAATATAATATACTTGTGTCCAAACACATTGTGATTGCTATTCAATATTACATGTTTGAGACACAATGATTCAAATCTTATAATATATCTGCTTGAGACCCAAAATATAGATATATTTGTTGCACTGTTTATGCTCTCTCAAGAGCAAAATAATAAAAGAGGGACAACGAGAGGGTCTATCTTGTAAGTGTGGATCTGTATTTTTGCATTATTCTCTCAGTGAGTGATTCCTAAACATTCCTGAATGTGCGTACAAATTGCAGATGAAGTCAGTGTTTCTTATTTTGGCTGATGTATTGCGTTAAAGTTGTAAGTATTCAGTAGTCAATGGTTCATCGGAAAGAGGATTACAAAACCGCTTGATCAGTGAAAAAATAGTAAACGAAGGCTAGGACGGTTAAATGGTTTGTGATGTTACTTTGGTTTTTGTGTATGTGTTTCTTATATATATGAATGTGTGCTACCAAAGTGAGAAACGATTTTTTGAAACTGGAAAGGGCAATAACCTGAAACCCTTTTTCTGTCCGAGCGTTTACTGAGAAAATCGGAATGGCGGACCATTTGTGAAATAAGTGTAAGAAAAAAACACAAGTAATTATTCCACGCTTGGCTGGCATGATCTTGATTTGTATATAAGTATATTGTTCATGTACCAACGCATAGTGATAACCAACGCATAGCTGAAACCTTCTGAAAACAAAACAGTGAGAGACAACAAAGAAAGGAGAAGCAAAAGAGCAGCAGATTATCATTTCATGAAAAACACAAATAATGCATTAAATGCAAATTAATGTAAAAAGGGTCGTTTTAAATCTATTAATTTTTTGTATTAATTATTTATAAATGTGGATTTATATTTTTAAAATTAATTATAATAAATAATACATACATATATACTGAAATTGAAGAATAATTTGTTTCTAAATATTATTATATTGGGGAGGAAATTCGCATATGTTTCCACGTAAGTATAGGTAGGTTTAGGGGAAACTCGCGAATGCTTCCACGTAAGTAAATGGATGTTTGGGATGAAGAACGCATATGTTTCCACTTAAAAGCATACATGTTTGCCAGAAAACATGATACTGGTTGTTTTGAAACACAAGTGGGTTTTGGACTTGCAAACCTATGAATGTTTGAAGTGTGTTCCAAACATATACATGGTTCCAGCAGAATACGTTTGGGAAAATATGTTAGAGAGGCCGATATTTTCCAGGGTGTACCTAAGATAAATTGACAACCAAAATGTTGCCGTTGGGTTTAAGATTTTTAATGGAAAACATTAAACAATCTTTATACTAAGAGATCTTGGGGATTCTTCTTTTGAATCTTCTAAGCGATACTAGACATCAGATTTGCCGCTAGAGGATGTGGATGGCTTCCTATTCGAAATTTATATATAAGTTTTTATTCTACCCTGGATTTCTTCTTTAACAATGAGAATTTTGAGATCAGTATGTAATTGGTTGGTGGTAAAAAACCATAAAGCATTCGAGATTTTCCGAAGAGTTTTTGATTGAAACCGTTGTAGAATTTCCAAATTAGAGTTCCAGGCTGTTTCCCATAATTGAATTCCATATGTCCATATCGGCTTGATGATACATTTGTAAATCAATAGTTTGTTTTCGAGCGAGAGTGGGGATCTACAGTTAATGACAGAATTGAATCTATTTAATTGTATGTAAAGGGCCCTTCGTTTGGTCTAGATATATTTCGTCCACATGAGACATTTGTCAAGATGTATTCCTAGAAATTTCACTTCCACTGCCTGTGGTATTTCTGCTTTATTTAGAGTTACGGTAGGGCAAGTTTCACGTTTGAGAGTAAACGTGACTTGAACTGATTTTGTTTCATTGCCTTTTATCCTCCAATCAGTAACATTGTTTGTTTTCGATACAATTTTTATACTTGCTCTTGATTGACGACTAAAGCAGCTGTATCGTCAGCAAAAGTTACAATTTCAACGCCGTGTGTTAGAGGGATCTGAAAAGCCAATAAAGTGTTGGGACCAAAACGCTGCCTTGAGGTACACCTGCTTTAGTTTGATAAATTGAGCTTAATTCATAATTTTCTTTGACACAAAAATATCTATTTCGAATATATGAGTTGAGAAAGAGATAATAGTTTATGGTAAGCATTTTCTTTAATTTAAATAGTAAGCCATCATGCCATACTTTATCAAATGCTTGAGAGATATCGAGAAATGCTGCAGTGCAGTACTGAACTTTTTCAAAGGACTTTTTAGTTAACTACTAACTTTTAGTTAACTACTACTATACTACAAGCTTACAAGTCATGAACATTTTTCTAATTGAAAAAAGGTTGGTTTTTGTTGGTAATAATAGACAATTCAGTTCAACACACACTCAATGGCATGACTAGTTTCGAACTCCGTGACAAGTTTATCATCAGATGCCTAACTACTGTGCCTGAATTGATCATCAATCGTATATATTTAATATTGATTTATCGTTTCCACGAGCCTGTGAACTTGTTCTATGGCAACATGTTTTTTCCTAAACCCGAATTGATGGTGAGGAAACAGATTTTTCGAATCTGTAACGTGCATAAGTCTGTTGAGAAAGAGAGACTCCAGGACTTTACCGAGAATTGATAGTAAACTGATTGGCGGTATGAGGATACATGTTCGGAGATTTCATTTTCATGTGTGTGATCATTGTGATCTCCGAAACTTTCCAGTGAGGTGGAATAAAGCAACGAGAGAGACATGCGTTCTAAGTGTATGGTAAGAGAGAGAGAGAGGTCTTTTTTTGGAAGTTCTTATACACGATGGCAACATATTGCGGGAACCATGTAAACGTTTGCAAGCATTGTTTTCGTGAATTGAAGATCTGCTGTCCTTTTTGTCTTTTCTTTTCAAAACGTCTCTGACACGTTTTTGTTTTCAGCAATATTCAACAAAAAATCCACATTTGGGTCACAAATACAGATATTATAACCTAATAATCATTATGTCCCAAACATCTTATATTGAATATCAATATCAAAATGCGATTGGGTCCGAGTATAATATACATATTTGCGAGAAGCTAGAAACACGTTATATTTGCACCTAAACAACAGAAAAAACAAATTTTTCAGCGTGTAGTTACAACATCATATCCTGGAGGTTTTTTAGATTTGAGTTTACATATGACAGCTTTTACTTCAGATTTTGAAAATTTTCTTATGGGCAAATCAAGTTGATGCGATTGATTCAGGAAGACAGATATTTGAGATTGGATATCAGCATTGTTGGACCCAAATTTGTTTGGAGTACATACCTCTTCCAAGTGCTCTGCAAGTCTAGCAGCCTTTTCAGAGTTAATTTTTATCCAGGTATTATAAATTTTTCTTATAGGGTGATTCATTGTCTCCTGTTTTTTTTATTTTACCCGTCTTTTTCCATAAACAATAATTTCTTGCTTTCGAAGGATCCAGGTTTAGTATAACAGATTCATAATGTGTTTTATTTTCCTGCTGTAATATGTCTGTGAGTTCAGAAGTAAGTGCGTTAAGAGTGTATTTGTCCCGGTGGTATCATGTTCTTTGCCATCGCTTGCAAACTTTGCCGTTTTCGACAAAATTTCTCCTTTATTCTACAGAGTAACGAGGGACTTTGTAGAAGCTTTGTGTTGGAGTAGAGTTCCACGCAGCGTGTTGAAGGCACATATGCACATATTTAAATGTTCTATTGCATTTGAGATATCATATTCAGTTTTGAGAGGAACTTTCAGATTTACTGATGTACTGAGGAGTTCTGTAGATTGTTCTTCTATTGTTTGTTCTTCTATTGTGAAGCTTACATTGAAATTGCAACATTGAAGATTTAGTGTATAATTTACTGTCAGTAAAACAGGAGAGTGATCTGAAGACAAATCAGGCAATGTGAAGCACTTATGAGATTCGGGAGACATGTTTCTCTGGTTGTCCCTCCTTAACTTTCTTGCTCTCGAGAAAGCATAGACAGTGCAACAAACACAACTGTATTTATATCACAAACATAATTATATGCGGGTCGCAAACACATGTATTCTATCACATTAATCATTGTGTCTCAAACATGTAATATTGAATAATAAACACAATATGTTTGTACACAAGTATATTATATTTTTCCGGCAAGCTCCAACCACACTTCATATTTGCATCCAAACAACAAAAAAAGACAGATTTTCAGCGTGTAGGCATTAGAGGGTTAATGTAACTCACAGGATTGTAAAACGATTGTTGCCCCAAATGTAAAAGTCAAGAAATTCAAAATATTTATGTAATTAATTCAAGTAATTGCGAATTTTATTTCCCAAACAGCTTCTTACCACTTCACCAGTAATTCTAAGTTCTGTTGCAAAAAAAATGAAGCCCTTCATGTCAATAGAAACTAGAATTCAGGACTGGAAACATCTTAAAATGGGAACTCTTTTTCCACATGAGGGGAAACTTATCTAAATTGTGGGAGAAAATCGGATAAAGAGTTGCCAAGTACATCAAACAATTTTCATAATTCATTTTATTTATAATTTAATTCAGTTTTAAACATGTGTTGTACTCGGCCCAACAATTATTTTATTCATAAGTTCTAGTATGAAATTTGAAAACCTGTGTATCTTGGACATTGCAGTTGAAGTTCGCAGATAAAACAAAATGTCAAAATCATATGGAGAATTCTGGTTAATTCAAATAAAATTTAAATGCATTGGTTGGATTTAGATTTTTGCTGTAAAACTAAATACTGTATTTCAATACTATTTAAAAATAAATACATTAAATACATTTTTTCAGCGTGTAGAGGATAATTGCCACGAAAAATATAGGCCTAGGATGTTTTAGTTTTTATAGCATTGCAATCTTAAAATTGCTAAAATGTGAAGTTAGATCACTTGGCATTTGAATAGCTCTTTTATCCATTTATACGCTTCTCTAACAATGATTTTGAAATTTCAGCGTTCTTTGTGATTACACACACCATTTAGAGGATATGACCTTTTAGAAATATTGAATGATGATCGCGAAATATCGTAAATTTTGCAATTAAAGATCTTAATTATGAGATATGGGCATTTATATATTTCGTCCTCTTCGGCTACTTCCTCATCAAAGAGCACTAAAAACTTTTACGACTGAACGCGGCGTTTAGGAGATATCGGCCAATACTGCTGCAATTCACGTTCGATATTCGTACGAAGTTCATCAATCGTCGCTGGCTTGTTGGCATAGACCATAGACTTGACGTAGCCCCACAGGAAATAATCTAACGGCGTCAAATCGCACGACCGAGGCGGCCAATCGACTGGGCCATTTCGTGAGATAACACGTTCACCAAACCTGGTTTCCAATAAATTGATTGTGGCATTCGCTGTGTGGCTTGTGGCGCCGTCCTGTTGGAACCACATGTCCTCCAAGTCCATATTATCCAACTGGGGCCAAACATATTCGGTTATCATTGAACGGTAGCGATTCGCATTCACAGTAATGTGCCAGTCTTGATCATCACGGAAGAAGTACGGTCCAATGTCGCCGCCGGTCCATAAACCGCACCAAACCGTAATTTTTTCGGGATGCAATGATGACTCATGGATTACGTGTGGATTGCTGTCTGACCAATAACGCATATTTTGCTTATTGACGAAGCCATTCAGCCAGAAGATGATTTTCCGATGAAAATCCGAATCATTTTCAAGTTGTTGCTCAGCCCAATTCACGAGCATACGACGCTTATGGTGGTCAAGCGGCTTCAGTTCTTGCGTCAATTTGAGCTTGTAAGGATGTAGGCCAAGATCTTTTCGCAAAATTCGCCACAACGACGCCACAACGGCTTTCTTCAACTGAAGCCTCAGCGGCAGCAATATTCTCGACACTACATGCACTTCTTTGTCTCACTGGCACGGGAACATTTTGTACTGTGCCTGTGTATTCAAATTTTTCCACTAGACGCTCAATTGTTGATCTGTTAGGACGATTATGACGACCATAAATTGGACGTAGCGCTCTTAAAGTTGAGGCCACTGACTCCAAATTTCGGTAGTAAATTTTAATAATTTCGGCTCGTTGTTGGCTCGTATATCTTTCCATGACGAAATTGCAAAGCTTACTGAAGATAAATGTCAAAAGAGCGGGAAAAAATATGGCGTCGTTTGCTGTCCCTATCGATTTACTTTTGTAGCGTCTCTGTTGAAAAACTCTTTATTTTCATGATGACCAAGAAATGCCACCCTTTAACAAGTTACGTCCAGGTTTATATTGTACTAATATCGGTCTCGAAAGTTTGTGCTGTTTGTGATTAGAAATATTTATGTACTTGTGTAATGGGTGCCGTCGGTGGTGTAGTTAGTAGTGTGCGCGCCACTTTTACATGAGATCCTGGGCTCGATCCCTGCTCTGCTTCTTTCGGCGGCGGTCACCTCACACAGTGACAGCGCCACTGTCGAGTAGTAGCCATGAAAAAGCTTCTCAAAATACCGTTCGAAACCGGTGTAAAACAGTAGGTCCCAATCAGTGAGCATAAAACTAGAAAGCGCGCAGCTCACTGGCTGTGAGAGGCTCTCCCCAATTCCTTCATGGGATGTAATGGGAAACCATTTATTTATCTTAATGGTGATCACAAAATATCCTCCTCTTTAGATACACAGTTTAGGAGATACAATCGCATTTATATTGCTTTGTGCGATAACGAAATGTGGCCCTTTTTGCGATCAGACTGACCTTTTAGGAGACAAAGCCATTTTTCTACTTCTACAATCGCGATCTTGGCATTTTCTTATCATTGCGTTTTGACATTAAGTCCATTTTGCGACGAGGGACATTTTGGATGGTACAGTAAGTCAACAAGCTAAATTGCGGAATGTGGGACATACCAATCTACACGAGGTCCCCCATAGAACAATGAAACTGAAGAAAATCGCTGGATTTCGTTCCTTACTTCTCCGAAAACGGACATCTATCTCCTTCAACGGACAGCGCTACCGATTAATGATAATCTATCTATTTTTGGCAATATTGGATGATATAGATGTGAACTACATGTGGGTCTAAGAGGACGGCGCTGTGTGCCACACATCTGATGTCACAGTGGACGTTTTTTACTAGATCTGAGGGCATGATTATAACACGCAGATGCAAAAGGTTCTAGCCACCGAAATTGAGCGTATTGACCCTGTTATAAATTTTGTTGTATGGTTTCATTAAGTTGCAAGTTAATGCCAGTTACCCACAAATGACCAATGCCTTCAGAGTCAGCAAAACCCATGCCATCACTCAAATTCAAATTCAAATTCTATCGTGCACTGCGGCGACTATCGGCGACATGGTTAAACGGATCAAGATAACGCGATTGCGCTGGCTAGACTATGTCAGTAGAATGGATGAAGACGAACCAGTACGAAGGGTTTTCCAAACGAAGCTTGAAAAGAAACGAAAATTAGGAGGACAAAAACGGCGCTGGAGGGATCAGGTTGACGACACCTGCGAACAGTTGGTATTACCAACTGGAGAGATTAGACAAAAGATCGAACTGGTTGGCGAAATATGTTATCCTCGTTTTGTAAGGTCCCTGACACCCTGGGGTTGCTCGAAACCGGGTATGTAAGTACCCCAGGGTAACATACCGGGTCTTTCAACAGAGACGCTACAAAAGTAAATCGATAGGGACAGCAACCGACGCCATATTTTTTCCCGCGCTTTTGACATTTCTCTTCAGTAAGGGTTGCCATTTCATCATGGAAAGATATACGAACCAACAACGAGTCGAAATTATTAAAATTTACTACCGAAATTTGGAGTCAGTGGCCTCAACTTTAAGAGCGCTACGTCCAATTTATGGTCGTCATAATCGTCCTACCAGATCTACAATTGAGCATCTAGTGGAAAAATTTGAATCCACAGGCACAGTACAAAATGTTCCCGTGCCAGTGAGACAAAGAAGTGCCCGTAGTGTCGAGAATATTGCTGCCACTGAGGCTTCAGTTCTCTGTGACGTCGTTGTAGCGAATTTTGCGAAAAGATCTTGGCCTACATTCTTACAAGATCACATTGACGCAAGAACTGAAGCCGCTTGACTACCATAAGCGTTTATGTTCGTGAATGGGGCGGAGCAACAACTTGAAAATGATTCGGATTTTCATCGGAAAATCATCTTCAGCGATGAGGCTCATTTCTGGCTGAATGGCTTCGTCAATAAGCAAAATATGCGTTATTGGTCAGACAGCAATCCACACGTAATCCATGAGTCATCATTGCATCCCGAAAAAATTACGGTTTGGTGCGGTTTATGGGCCGGCGGCGACATTGGGCCGTACTTCTTCCGTGATGATCAAGACCGGCACATTACTGTGAATGCGAATCGCTACTGTTCAATGATAACCGAATATGTTTGGCCCCAATTGGATGATATGGACTTGGGGGACATGTGGTTCCAACAGGACGGCGCCACAAGCCACACAGCGAATGCCACAATCAATTTATTGGAAACCAAGTTTGGTGAACTTGTTATCTCACGAAATTGCCCAGTCGATTGGCCGCCTCGGTCGGGCGATTTGACGCCGTTAGATTATTTCCTGTGGGGCTACGTCAAGTCTATGGTCTACGCCAACAAGCCAGCGACGATTGATGAACTTCGTACGAATATCGAACGTGAAATTGCAGCAGTTTCGGCCGATTTATGCTTGAAAACCGTCGAAAATTGGGTTCAGCGTCTGGACTTCTGCAAGCGTGCCCGTGGTGGCCATGCAAAAGAAATCGAGTTCCATACATAATGGCATCGAACGTACTTTCACAGGAATAAAGAATTTCATTGGTATCTAAAACTGGTTTTGTTTTATTTAAAAAAACTTTTGTAGCGCTCAGTTGGAAAGTTTAGGAATGCTCAAAAATATTGAATGATGCTAAAATGGGGGGCGAAAAAGGTAAAACTTTAAAATGCGAGAAAAATCGTTTGGATAGGTTAGGAATATGGCAAAAATTGTGAATGTGGTTAAAAATGGGCAAAAAGGGTAAAACTTGGGCTGAATTTTACGACCTTGGGGAGACGCGCTTGAAAAAACTGAATATGCAGTTTTGTTTGACTTGAGCTCCTAAGTAGGGAACAAGTTGTGCAAAAGGGGGAAATTGCCCATAAGGCCCAAAAAATTTAAAAAACGGGTCACTGAACTTATAGGTAAGTGTCTTACGATTCAGTGGTGCCATTACAATTCACATCCGATGGCTGTGAGTCGCCAACAAATTGCTCCAAATTCGACTCAAGGTACAGAGGGAATTTGAACCACCCGCCTCAGCCCGCCCGGGCGGCCATTCGACTAGATATAAATTTATCGATTTTCAAATAGGTATGTCACACGGTACGACCAACATAGAGTGGACCCAATTCCACCTATGAAATCCTTTGATTTGAATACCCATACATGCATATTTGTAAAAGAAAAACAGTTGGATAAATTTTGTGGGTATTGAAATATAGACAAACAGGCATATCTCGACTCACAGGCATCGAATGTGAAAAGTAATGGCACCACTGAAATCGTAAGACGATTTCCTTTTCCTTGAGTACCAACCCTTACCTGTAAGTGCAGGGATCCGCGTTTTGAACAGAAGTTCCTTATCGCTCGTTGCGGGAGGGAGGATAATGAAAAAAAAATAAACAACGTTTTTTTTAACACTATTATGCTACAACCCAGTATTATCAATTATATTGGGTACTTTTGCTTTGGTTTGTGTCTAGACTAACATGTTGGGAAGTTTCTTGTTTAATGGGAAGTTTTCTAGGTGGAGTTTGTAACCAATATTTAGTGTATATTGTAGTTTTGAACCCAATAAAAAGTAAATTTGGAAAAGCCAAAGTTAAAGAAATTTAAAAAACAAAATTTTCTTAAATAAGTGCCTTTTCTTAAAAAAAAGTTAATTTCCTCAAAAAAATACCTATTCATACCTTTTCTCAAAACAATATATATGTATATATTATATTTTATAACAAGTACCTTTTCTTAAAAAGTTAAATTTTTTTACAACAAATTGTCTTTCTTAAAAAACTAGTTTCTCTTTAAAGACTACCTTTTTTGTGAAACAAAATAACTTTTCTTAAGATGAGTATCTACTCTTAAAAATTTACCTATTCTTGAAAAAAGGACGATTCTAAAAAAAATACCGATTTCTTAAAAAAAACATTTTCTTCAAAAAAATACCTTCTTTTAAAAAAATAAATTTTCTTATAAAAATTCCTTTTCTTAAAAGTACTTTATCTTAAACATAAAATACTACCTTTTCTTTTCTTGATATAAGTAGCCTTTGTGAAAATAAGTACATTTTCATAAAAAAATAACCTCTTCCTAAAAAGAGTATCACTTCTTTAAAAAGTACCTGTTCTTAACAAAAAGTACTTGTTTATAAAAAAAATGCAGACTCTTATGGTTTTTTATTACAGAAAGTACTTCATCTTAAAAATAGTACCTTTTGTTAAAAAACATTAGCTTTTTATAAAAGAAGAAGAACCTCTCGTTAAAAAAGGACCTTTTCGGGAAAATGTAATACATATTTTTACAAAAAAGACCTAAAATATAAGCAATAACAAATAAATTCAATAAAAAAAAATTTCTTAAAAAAAGTTTATCATATTATAAAAAGTGTATCTTCTTAAAGATCCATTTAAATTATCGTATTTTTCAACGGGTGCCTTGGGCACGTTGGTACTAACTAGTACATAATATATAGCGAAAGGAACTTCGTTCAAACCGGGTGTCCCCTGACACCTTCTGTAATATTTTAATTTTTTGGGCCTTAGCGCCAATTTCCCCCTTTCGGACTAATTGTACTGTATTATGTGAACAATTCAGAAGTGGATGCCAATTTTAGTTTCTTCCAGCGCCTGTCCCCAAGGTGGTAAAATGTTGCCAAAAAAAAATCGTTTGGAAAATGGTGAATGAAAAAAGTGTATAATGAGGTAAAATTGCAAAATGGCCGAAAATAGATTTTTGTCCATCTACACTACATTTAACATATTCCAAATCATTCCAAACAATTTTTCTCGCATTTTGAAGTTGTCTCCTTTTTCATGACCCTTCTACAACTTTTTACCCACCCACATTATTTTTAATATATTTCCAATCATTTCTAAATATTATCCCGCAATTTTTAAACATTCCAAACGATTTTTATTGAATTTTGAAGTCTAACTCTTTCTCGTCAATTTTTACCCCTTTTTTAACCACGTACACTATAAATAATATATCCCCAGCAGAGCTGTAAACTCAAGTACAAGTACTCAGTACCTGTCATGTTCGAAAGTACTTAAAAGTTAAGTACAATTCCAAGTACATGAAGAATTGGAATTGAAACTAAAAGTCTCAAGTACACAGGTACTTGTAATTGAAAGTACTAATTCCTCAAGTACTTTTCAATTACCTCAAGTACTTGTTAAGTATAAGGAATTGAAAGGAATTGACGGAATTGGGAGGAATTGAGAGGATTTGGAGCAATGCGGAAAGGTATTGAAATAATATTGAAATAAGTGGTAGGAATTGGAAGTACCACAACAAGTTGTTGGACTTTTCTTTGCACACAGTACACCTCTTTTTCTTCTAATTGATCTCTAATATTCGAAGCACTTATGGACTAAGAAAGTTCTGAAGTTATTGCATATTGACTAAATTGTATTTGAAACCGGGATTCATTTTGAAATAATACTCTTAATATTCCATAACATACTTACTGCTTTGCACAGGGAAATATTTCTCCAAAAATTTGAAATATGATTACTGCAATAGTTCTTTTCCATGTCATCTGCTGCTAACATTAAATACGTCATGTCGCTTGAAATGTGAATTTTTCGCAACTTGTTACTTAAAGTTATCAATGACGGCAGAAGACCTCCATAAAAAAGATTTTCTTCCCTCTGAAGGAAATCAATTGTTGCAGCAATTGGTTTCATCAACATACTGTACTCTTCCAAATACTTTACATCCGTGGGAGAGAGTTTGTTTTTTTTGGCTTGAACCCTAATTTGTTGCACAAATTGTCCAATTGTTCTCTGCAGGATAAAAGCCGAGCCACTGCGTCAAATGTGGAGTTCCACCTTGTTACTTTCGACTATTATTTCGGACGATTTGGGCCAGCCACATTTTCTCCACAGCAAACTACATTTGTTGAAAACCTTAAGAAAATTTTAACATTTAGAATGATCCTGCTCATTAGTTTTATATTTTACCTCTGTGTGCCTTTTCTTCAGGGACTCGTGTTTGCTTACGATTTTCGCAAAGTCAGAAGATGCTAGTAAATTCAGTGTATGACTAGCACACCTCAAATGTCTAGGCAATACCCGTGTTCGACTGCAAAGTTCGACCGATTCTGGGATTTCTTCGAGATCATCAAGGCTTTCATCGAACTCCTCAATATGATGTACACCGAATTCTTTAAAGGATTTCACAAAATTTTAGCCATTATCTGTTACTGTCGCAACAATTTCACTCGAGTTGATTTTTTCATACCACTTAAAAATTCAAAAAACCACCCGGAAACTAGAAACACTGCCCTGAATTTCGACTTTATCCATCCTGATTCCCTGAACGACATCTCTAGCATTAATAGACTAATATCCCGATGTGTCCATTCCATAATGGGTTATACTGTTTATTACTGACTTAAGTGCAGTTGAGCTTTTGATGTTTCTTTCTGGTATTTTTTCTTTCAAGTTTCTTATTTTTTATTTTTAAATAATTCAATTTTTCAACACTTAGCTACATGATACTGGTAAATAAGTCAGTTGAGTTATTTCCCTCTTCTGCTTCTTCTGTGTGTGTTTTCATGCAACTACAACAAAAATGTTCATCACTGGAAAATACCATGGAAAATCTTCCGCGTTTGAGTAATTTGGGGTTTTCACTGCAGTGAGCGAGCTGTTGTTGTGTTTTCATCAGCATATCTGGGTCTTAGTTAAGTGAATTTCATAAAATTCGAGTAGATTAACGTCAAATTACAAGTAAAACAACACAATCCAGTAATGCCGAGTTCGTTCAATTACTAACATTAACTTATAGATTTGTTGGAGGCAAATCAACCAAATAGCAGCAACAATTCACTTGAGCGCCTCAGTATTTTAAATGTCAACATTATTGCAACTTGAAATGAAATCCCGGATCAACACAGTCAGGGCACAAATGAGACTGATTGATCTTAGAAAATGCACACAAACGGCAGCAGCGGCTTACTAAGTTACTAAGTTAGTCAGTATTTGGATGGTAGTAGCTACATACTCGTACAATAGAAATCTATTTAACTGTACACACATAATTTATGTTAGTTGACATATTGATGAAAAATCGTGATAGTTATCCAATAAATACTTATAGTATCTGCTGTACTCCGTTTAACTCGGATGATTTACGGCACACACTGACGCTCGAGTCAACACATGACGTCATAGCCGAGATCAATATATTGGAATGAATCCATTTCCTATTTCAGAGATCCCCATTCGTAGCCACACAGCATTTCAGTGATTTATTTCTGCGCGTTTCATGGCAAATAAATAAATAAAAATTGAACTGTGCATAAATTTATGCTGAACTGGAGCAGTTTCAAGTGAACATTTGTGCTCTCAGATACTCGTACTCGTACTTACGTATCTCATAATGTCTAGACTTATTTCCTTGTCGATCGTGAAGATTTACAAGTTGCACGATCGATCGACCGACCAACCGGCTATAGCAGCAGACGCGTAGCCCCGTCTTGGAAACGTAGTAGCTGGAGTTGGTTGGCGGATTCGTAATAGTTAAACTATGCATCCAAGTGTCAATAATAAAAATATCATGTTGACCATGAGAACATGTTATAAACTAAAACAAATTAATATATTTACTTTATATAGAATACATATTAAGAGCTCAAGACAAATACTACAAAACAAATGTACACTAGGCAAAAAAAAAAAAATAATAATTCTGCTCACTTGCAATAGAATGCAAGAAATGTCTCATGACAGAATTTTGTTGGCCTGATTGAATACACTGCGAAAACGGTAGTAGTAACTGTCTCACCAAATTCGAATAGACCTCATGTCGGTTTTTTCAAATTCTTCAGGAGACACAAAAACCCGAATTCCTCTTAACCTGCATGGAATTTGAGAGCGCAAATACTTTTGACAGAGTTAATCACTAAACTGCATTATAAAATACCAAAATGAATATTTAATATGAGTTCTGAAAAAAACAGCAGTTACAGTTTTCCGAGATGATCCATTTTCGAAAAACGCAGCATGAACCATTTGGTGATTCAACTGTAATGACCTGGTTTTTAAAAAAGCGATTATCTTCGTTTCTTAGTCAAATTGTGTTTAAACCCCTAATTTTGATTTCAGTCAATGGTTAACCATGATTTAACCACCAAATGCTGATCGGTTAACTTGAATCCAGAACCATATGATTTTGACAATGGCATTACTGATTGTCAATATGAGAAATATAAAACTGTATAAAGTACATTTTGCTGTTTTGAATATTGGTACACACACTTTGAGCGGCGACCGGTCATAACGCCCAAAGGTCATAACGCTCAAAGGTCATAACGCCCAATTTTTTTTGGGCCTTATGACCGCTCTGATGGTGGTCATAACGCAAAATTTGGGTTTAGGCCTTAAAATCGCGCGATTTTTTTTGAAATTCTCCTCATCACCAGCACCATAATTTCTTCCTTTTCCAAATTGCATTCCCCATTCACTTTGGAAATTCTAATCATCACCAGCTCCATAATTTATTCCATTTCCAAATTGCATTCCCCATTCACTTTGGAATAGTAATGACAATTTTTGTGTATTAAGGGTTTCCCTTTCGCATTTGTCTTGATGTCCAATAAATTTCAAAAGGCATATGAACACATTCTGCAGTTTATTAATGTTAACAGTTTTCCGCTCTGAGGACGGTCATAAGGCTTAAAACAAATTGAGCGTTATGACCGCCCTCAGAGCGGTCATAAGGCCCAAAAACAAATTTGGGCGTTATGACCGTTGGGCGTTATGACCGGTCGCCACTTTGAGCCTAGATCGTTAAACTGTTTTTTCAAATTTCTGATAAAATGTTTTCGATTTCTTATTTTTCATAATTCCGTTACGATGTTCCTCTTTGTTGTTGTGGTATTTATCCCAAAAGAGAAAAATAAAATGCAAACTTAATCTCTCAATTACTTATATCTCTCAATCACGATTAAGTAAACCGATAGTTAACTACACACTTAAAAGCTGGCCATATGAATGAAAGTTCAAGCAACCCCAGCAAAAAATATTGAGAATTTGGAAGTATCTGGAGTTTTTAGAAGATCTACACTGCCTCCTGCTTCCTATATGCAATAGAGTAAGGCAGAACTCGCTTACTTGAGATTTCTTTATACCTATAATGTGTGATGATATACCTAAATACTTGTGGAGAAGGGAGCTGATGATATGCCTTCGTGGGCATTGAAATAGCTATATTCCCAATTATCAATTTCACATTTTTCTTTTTTAATATTTCTATTAAAATTTACTTTTCGTAGAAAAAGTACTTTTTAATAGTTATTGATCTTGAACCGGACAATTATTAAAAACTTAAAAACGTAAGGCAGAATATATATAATAAAGAATTTACATCGCCGTTTATCGCGGCCAGGTTAGCGATAACCTTGTTCTCTAATCGTTGCCGTTGACACCACCAATTTTGAGAGTAAATTCGCATTTCAGTTGGCAACTCCGTGCTTAGACAAACTCCGCGCCGAGACAAACTCCGCGCCGGCGGTATAACTGAAATATTAAGATGGCGGCTATTCGGTTTTCCAGTTTTGTACGAATTTGGCATGTTGTTAAAATAACTGAACCTTTAGAATTGGATCACTGAGTCAAATCGGGCCTGTAGATAAAATCTGCTCACAGTTTAAACCAATATGAGTGAGCCATTTATATTGGCGGCGGCGTGAACTTCAAATAAGTTTTGGCATCGCATCGGAAAATTTTTAATCGGCTTCCATCTGTCAAGCAGTTGATTTTGTGTGTGTTTTTATTATGGTTGCACTTTTTTTTGTAGCTAACAGTGTTGCATCAAAGTGATTATCAGTTTAAAACGAGGGTAAAAATTAAACTTCAGTTTCTACAAATTGTACAAGTAATGTTCTGGGTTATCGTGGGTTAACGGAATTAACCATCGGAGTTAACCATGCGCTAATCTTGGTGCACTTTTTAAATTTAGTGTCTTTGTTTGTGCAAGTGGCAACTCTGAAATTTGGCAGCTGTCACATATGGTTATATCGATTACTAAAAATGGCGCGCTTCACGAAAGAGCAACGCGTTATAATTGTGAAAACTAATTACAAGTATTTGGAAAGTACACTTCGAAGAATTTTCAGTCGACAAAAGTGCAACTAATGTGTCAAACGGGAAATGGGATGCCAAACGGGAAATCCCAAATCCCGGGATTTTCGGTATTGATGAATTCCGAATCCCGGGATTTTAACAAGTAAATACCGGGATATTTCGGGATTATTTTTAATTTCGAAAAACATAAAACTAAAAACAATGACAAAAGTTCAGTGTGGTGTTATTTTTTGGAAGAGTCGAAAGGTGCACCTCAAGCAAAATGCAAATTGTGCAAAAAGGGTGGCGGCTCTACAAAAGGTTTAATAATATTTTAACGTGAGTTAATTTTGGCATATTTATGACATACTCTCCAAAAATTACAAAATTTATTGTGTCAGATAGTTCATGTTATTTTCAACAAAGAAAATAAAATAACAATCATAACATTACGGATACTTTTTCCACTAACGTACCGTGTAATCACTTTTGATATCACTTTTTTGTATAAAACAAGTCATAACAGACTCAAAATATAATGTAGCATTTTCCGATAAGTCGCTTAGTTACACTGTGTGTAATTTTTTAAGTCATGGCGACACACTGTATTAGGTGTGTAATTTTCACCGGTCAAGTCCACTTCGTCGAAAAACAATGTATATGCTCTTTTGAATTCACTAGTTAAAAGATTCTTTTCCTTCTGAAATCTTGTAGATGTTTTTTTTCTGGTTTGATGACCGCAAACGTAGCAAAATAAATCAATATTTTCACACTGCATTTTGAAATTGTCAGTTGCCAATGTTGTGTGCGAATTATACTGTAGCACTTTCACTTTTTTTACTTTCACTTTCACTTTATAACTTTCACCGCTGAGCTCTCGTTGACGTCGCGCTGTGTAATGCCTCGATGTGAGCGTCGTGTCGCTTTTATATTGTGTGCTGCGTCCCTTGTTGCGTGTGCTGAGCTTACTGCATTGCCTGTGCTGCTGCTGTCGGTGCATGATCGCGTGATACCTAAGCGCTACCTAAACGGTGTTAACCCTTGGACAAACACATGTTTCTGGCCAGGCATATTTAATTTTTTGCTACCTATGGACCTGAACAGGAGAAAAAGGTAAAAAAATTAAATTAAAAAATTTTGCGTGCTACCTAAACTGTGTTAAGAATCATCTGCAGGAAGTTTATATGTTCTAGAAATTTGTTTATTGAGATCTTAGGTAAATTTCTGTAGTTGATTGTTTCCTTGAATTTTGAACGGTTTGCTACCTATGGACCTGAACACGGGAAAAAAGGTAAAAAAAAATCGAATTTTTTTAAGTTTTTTGCGAGGCCCCAAATCTTTGGCGGCCCATAAAAAAAAAAGTGCTTGACTTTGGGAAAAATTGGTAGACACGGGTCTTTTTTTTTTTAGTCTTTTATCACGTAGTGGTGTCCGTATATGGTTATTTTTTTTCGTGTTGCACTGTGTTATCGAGTTGTCGGATGTTTACGTTTCTCAAACAAAAATTTAAAAATTTTTTCAAATAATTTTTGTTTTTGTTTGAAAAAAAATATTCGAAAAGTAAAAAAATCGATAATTTTTCAAAATGTCAACATCCGATAACTCGATAACTAAGCGACTTATCAAAAAGTGCTACATTATTTTATGAGTTTGTTTCGAATTGTTTTAAAAAAAACTGATATCAATGGCTTTACACGGTATTTTAACGCCACAACCCTCTCACATATCCGAAATAACTCCGAAACTGTGCATTTGCCCCGATTTGGTTATTTTACTTTTTTGCTTAGAATAACGTATTCTATCCCCCTTGTGGTTGCTTTTTGGAGTGTAAGTCGTAAAATCGACCTGTTCCCAAAAAAACTTTTAAAATAGAATCCCGAAAAATCCCGAGTTCCCGAAATCCCGGGATTTCGGTATCGGGATTGCGAAAATCCCGGGATTTTTTAAAATCAATCCCGTTTAGCGTCCCTAGTATCAACCATTCGAAGAGTGGTTAAAAAAAATTACAGCAGAGAGTTGTCCGAGGCCTTCGGCCACGGACTGTCCCTGCAGGCTGTGTCAGAGACACGGCCATTAAGTTTAACGTAGAATACACCATCCGATAAGACAGAAAACATATATAACAATAAATTCATTTGCTTATATTATTTATCATTTATTGTTATATATGTTTTCTGTCTTATCGGATGGCGTATTCTACGTTAAACTTAATGGCCGTGTCTCTGACACAGCCTGCAGGGACAGTCCGTGGCCGAAGGCCTCGGACAACTGTCTGCTGTAATTTTTATATTTACCAACGGCATTTGATTCAAGTCCGTTTAAAAAAAAAAATATTATGTTCAATTTTTTTAAACTTAATTTAATTTATGTATTTTAATTAATATTTTTATTGAAATAAGTTCTGCGAATGTTGAGAGGGCCGCCCTAATATTAAAAAAGGTTTACCTTATCGAGTCTTCGCATTAGCATTCGAGCGTTGTGTGAAAGCTTTACGCTTTACAAGTCAAAATTAATGTTACAACAGCTTTATTGAAGCTTTCGCAAAAAAGCTTTATTACGTTAGCTTACTGTTTGTTTCACATTTTACTAGATACATGTTGCCAAGCAACATTAGCTTGCTGTTCGTTTCACTTTTTACTAGATACATGTTCCTAAGCAATGTTGAGCAACCAAAAACACTCAACCAAACACCACACATATGTTTGAGTGTATGTGTTTAAACAATTTTCATTTGAGAAATTAAAATACTAGAAATATATCAACCAATATGAAATGTATATCAAACGAAAGATAACATCTTCATTTACCCACAAAAAAAATTTTAAAAAAATTCATCTAACCGTTTCCTCAAATTCAATGAAAAAAAGATTACAACAATAAAAACCTGACATGACTCCTCATACCGTAAGGTAAGATGTATTCTACGTCAAAAATTTGGAAAACTGGGTCAGTTATGGACAGTAAGACACCTGTGTATCAACGTAACGGTTGGTCTCTTGAAAACATTGCTGCTGTAAACGAGAGTGTCGCGAAAAACCGAAAACACCAATTCGGCATAGTTCTCAACAACTTCAAATTTCACGAAGCACTATGCAGCGAATTTTGACAAAAGACCTCCACCTCCATGCATACAAAATTCAGCTTAATGAGGAGCTCAAATCAGCAGACCATGGAAAGCGCTGGCAATGCGTTTAATGAGTAATGGATCGAAGTGAATTCAATGCCAAATTTTCAAAAAAAGGTCATCTTCTCCCATGAAGTGCATTTCCATATGAATGACTTCGTGATTGCACAAAATTGTCGAATTAGGGGCTCAGAAAATCCTCATGGAATCTATGAGAAACAAATGCACCCACAACGAGCAACAATCTGGTGCGGATTTTTGTTAGGCAGCGTGATAGGGACTTACTTTGTTGAAGATGAGGCCGAAATTGCAGTGACTGTGGACGGCATTCTTTACAGGAACACGATAACGGAGTCCTTATAGCCTCAACTGCAAGGCATGGATATTGACGTCAGCAAGATGACGCCATCTGCCACACCGCGCATGAAACAATCGATTTATTGCAGCAACGATTTCCAAGACAAATTATCTCAAGGAATTCTGATGTCAACTGGCCAACAAAATCATGCCATTAACGTCGTGAGATTTGTTTCTTTGAGGTTTTCTGAAATCTCGGATTGATGAGAATAAACCAGAAAAAAATTCCTTAGCTTAAATCCGAGTTCCAACGCATCATCGGTGAGATATAGCCACATCTCTGGGCAAATGTAATGGGAAATTTCATGAAAGGGTAATGGCCTGTCATCAGAGCCGTGGGGGCCTTTTGACAGATACCTTATTCCATACTTAATCGGAATATGTCTTCTTTACAATCCAATAAAATAATCACAACTATCTCAAAAAATACATGTCTATATTTTAAAATGAAAAAGTGCATTCATACTGAGACACCACATGTTAAAAAATCTGTATTTTTTTGTTGTTTGGATGCAGATTTAACGTGTTTGTAGCTTGTCGCAAATATACTATACTTGTGCCCAAACACATTGTGTTTGTTTTTTAATGTACCGTGTTTGAGACACAATAAGCTTGTTTTTTTTAATTCCTGCTGAACTAATTTTTCGACGACTTTGTATGCGAGCCGCTTAAAATCGCTTAATATCGGTTAGCTGCCCATACAAAGTGGTCGAAAAATTAGTTTAGCAGGGAGTAATAAAATCAGGCTCAATGATTAATAGCTTATAATATATGTTTTTGAGACAGAAATGTGTGTTTTTTTGTTGAAAACCGCTAAAAACAAATACGAGACAGACAACAAAGAACAAAAAATGCAGCCGATCTTCAATTCATGAAAACCGTGCTTGAAAACATGTACATGTTTCCTGCAATATGTTGCTGGGGCCGATATTTTCAGCGTGCATTTATAACTTTTGCGAGCATGATGGCATCTGCTTGAACTGTACGCTGGTACACTGAACCAAAAAGTGTTCATAATATTAACGAACAACGTTTATTAAAATAATATTCGTTGGCTCAATGAATTATTCGTTAATATAATGAAAAATGAAATTATCCAGGTATTTAGATTTACGTACCATTCGTTGACTCAACGAACATGCGTTTGTTAAATGTTTCGTTAACATGGATTTATAATGTTTAATGTATAATTCGTTGTAATAACGTATGTACTCAAAAATTAATAAACCTTTCGTTTGGCAAATGAATAGTTCATTGAAATTAACTTTATCATATTCTGCCTCTTTTAATATGTACGTATGTACGTTAAAGTCAATTTAAAGTTCGTTGAGCTAACGAATAAACTATTCGTTGTCACACGGACCATGTACGTTAACATTAATGAAGTGTTCGTTGAACTAAGGAGATTTCACATGAACGCGCGTAAATTCTACGAACTGTTCGTTGTCCTACCGAACTCGTACGTTAAAATTAATGAATCCTTCGTTCAGTTAACGAAAACTACATTTAATATTATCCCCACACATAAAATTTACAATTGATTCGTTGGCTCAACGAACTCGTACGTTGAAGTTAAAGAAAAGTTCATGGGGGTAACGTATCGTTTGTTAAGTTGGCTTTTAGAATAAAGTTGCTTTACTATTTATTGCCATTTCTTGTTGTGATTCTATTCGAAGTGGTTCTTTTAATATTGTTTAAACAAATTCAAAAGTGCAGTGCAATTAAAAATATTGCAAATACTTTCGCAAATTAAATAAAGTGAAGAAGAACAGTTGTCAGTTAACAGTTGTAGGTGAAATTAGATGTGTAAAATAAAATTAAGTTCGGTGGATTGTTTGTTCAAAATTCTACGCTATCGAACACTAAGGTACCAAACTAAGCCAAGGTACCAAACTAAGCACCAAACTGTTAAATTAATTTAGCAAAAAAAAAAACTTTGTAAACATTATAAATAGACTATACATAATAAATTTGCAAAAAAAAACATTAAAAAATATAGATATTTCAATTGACTTTTTAGTTTTTTAGGGGGGTAAGGGCGGGCAGGTGGTATAAGCGGAGGGGAAATTTAAAAAACTAATTCATTGAGACAACGTACGAATAGGTTCACTGAATTAACGAATAAGTTCGTTGAATTAACGAACTCTTTCCTTAAATTATTATTTTGCAGAAAATTATGTTAAAGAACTTTGTTCGTTAAATTCAAGACTTTTTCGTTAGATTTAACGAATAGTTCGTTAAATTGTTAAAATAAAATCCTTTTAAGAACGGTCATTCGTTGTACAACGAACAAGTTCATTGGACGAAAATTAATGAACTTTTCGTTCGCTCAACGTAAATTTTCGTGGTCTCCACGTACCTTTTTGGTTCAGTGTAGTTGTTTACTTACGTTTCCTCGCGCGTACACCGACGGCCACAACCTTTCCTAATAGATACAATAAAAATCATGGTAATTGAAACCAAACTCGATAGTTCCAACCGAATAGATGCCGAAATTGGTTGAATTAATTCCAAATTCGGTTGATACAATCGAATTGATTGTAAATGCCGTTGTAGCAACTGAATTGAATGCAAATGATTTAACCGAAATTATAGACAATTTTGTTGACAGAACGAATATAATTAGAAATTCTGTTGTCACAACCGAAATCATTATGGAACGAGATTGCCTCAACTGAATTTCATTTGCGGGAACTACATACCGTAACAACCTCAATACTGTCTGCCGTAACAACCTCAATTCTGTTATTGAAACAACCGAGTCTACAGTTGCTGCAACCTCTTTTGAAACAAGTAATTTTGTGAGTGTAGCCAATATCGGCCTGTAGTGCGATTCAGTAACCTGTTTTAACGATAATCGAATCGTTAAGTTCACTTACACTAGGTCACAAATAACAAAATTTTCTCTGTGATTTGTTTCTAGCATACTTTTTCTCATTGATTCTGACCTACTAAACACGAAAATGAGTTTTAAAAATTTTTCTGTTGATTGGTTTTCGAGATACAAATTTTTGAACTTTTTTTTTTAAATTTTTGGAGGTACACTTACAACTTTGAGCATATCTTTCGTCTTCTTTGACGTATTTGATCCTAATTAAAGCAAATTGAGCCGTCTACAACTCATTCTCAGAAAATTTTCAAATCGGGTGAGTAGTTTTGATGTTGGCGGCTTAAAAAGGTTAAAAAACTGCGTTTTTTAGTAAAAATGTGGCAGAAAAATTCATATAAAAAATTATATAAAATATAAAACGCGATGCTAACAGCGATTTTGGTTTTTTTACGTATAGCTGGCATTTTTCCAAAGAAAATAAGTACTTACTTAACAAAATCTGACAACAAATGGCGGACTTATAATTTTTTTGGTAAAACACCGAAATTCCGCTATTTCACGATATTTTGATTTTCATTATTTGCACAGCTAACCTACTAGGAGGGATCGAAAAATCAAGTTTTTTATAATCCTTTTGGAATAGAACGGAACAGTTGCTCCTATACATAAGTTACTTCTGTTCAAAATTTCACCACCCTGGGTTAATGTCTTCTGTTCTGGCAAGGGACGTGAAATTTCAAAAATTTAGTGAAATCAGCAATTTTTTTTTTTGGAAATTTTTTTCAAATGTCACAGCACTTAGCAGTTTTGATAAAATTTTTAAATTAATATTAATAACACAAATATTTCATAATTGTAAAAAACCTATTTACAATACCGTAGGGACGTTTCGTCGATGTTTTTAAGAAAATGGTATAATGAAAATGCAGAACATAGAAACACAGGTGCATTTTACGATACGAATTTTGGCAAACCCACTTTACACGTACAAAATTGTTTGGAAAAAACGTTTACGTAATTTTTATGATTCTCAGAATTAAACAAAATAAGTAATACACAAATAGTTATTTAATTTTTATGATTGTGGTTGCAGAGTAATATACGCTTCTGAATGTGCGTGGACGCTCTTCGTGTTCCTTTATGACTGCTACTCCGTTCACAGTCAATTAAAGGGAATTACACTTTTTTATTGATGTGTGTTTTCCCGATGGCTACCTGTATCGGATTTTTTTACAGAAATTCCCCCCACATTTGTGAGTGGTCATTATTTGGAAACTTTTCCACAATTTGAAACGCACACTTGCTGAATCAGGTAGAATATAGCCAGGTATAGTATTTATAGGTGTTCATTTATCGTTTTTTGTCATTCAACAAGTGTCTACGAACGCGAGTAGTACGAGTAAAAAGTGAAACAAATTGAATTTAAGTGCATATAATACCTAACCAACAAGTAAGACAATGAGTAAAAGACTACGTGTGTTCGAGTGTTTGAACAATCCAGACAATTTCTGCAATGTTTGTGGCGAGTTTATAAAGAATAATCACGCACACACGTTTACTCCAGCAGTGCAATTGCACTATTTGAATTATTTTGGTATTTCACCAAATATCACAGAATCATGGACACCTAAGTCGCTATGTGATCTTTGCTATATAATCCTAACCAACTGGGCAGCTGGCGGAAGGTAAGAATTTTTATTTAAACACATTAAGCAAAGCAAATATAGTAATTTATTTTAATTTTAGGCGCCATATGAAATTCGATACACCAATGATGTGGAAAAAGCCGCTATGCCATTCCACAGACTGTTATTTTTGCCTCACCACAAACAGTGGGGTAGGGAGATTTTTAAAATGGAACTACGCTCAAGTGGGATCGTTTGCACTTCAGTACCACATTCGAATGATGTACCATATCCAGTGTGCCCTGGTGCATCTCTTCAAAATGCAGAATCGTCAGATCAAGAGTCCGAGTCAAGTGCAAGCGAATTTGGGGCGTGCAGAAAGCGAAAATTACTGTCACAGGCCGAACTAAACGATTGGGTGCGCGATTTTGGTCTCACTAAGGAGAAATCCGAACTTTTTGCGTCTCGGATGGTACAGTGTGGATTTGCGGATTCAGAAGTGAAAGTAACAGCGTACAGGAAGCGTCACCAGCAGTATGCAAAATTTTATACAAAGAAAGACCAAATATGTTTTTGCAGCGACATTTCCGGCTTGTTGCAAGAGCTTCACCAAATTCACAACCCCAATGAATGGAGGTTGTTTATTGACAGCAACAAAGAGAGCTTGAAGGCAGTTCTCTTACATAATGGGAATGAAAAGCCATCTCTTCCTATTGCTCATGCGGTTCATTCAAAGGAGAACTATGAAACTATGAACATTTTGCTGAAATGCATAGAGAATAGCAAATATAATTGGAAAATATGCGCCGACCTCAAAGTTGTGGCCATTCTGTGTGGACTCCAAGGAGGCTATACGCGACATTGCTGTTTTCTGTGCCTTTGGAATAGCCGCGCTGATGATCAGCATTATATTCAAAAAAAATGGCCGGAACGAACGAAACCTGTAGTTGGAGAAGCGAATGTTCAGCGCAAACCACTAATAGAGAACCGTGAAAATATAATACTTCCGCCGCTGCACATAAAATTGGGTTTGATAAAAAATTTTGCCAAAAAATTGGACAAAGAAGGTGAAGCTTTTGCCTATTTACGGTCAATTTTCCCTTACCTTTCGCTGGCAAAAATTAAAGAAGGAGTCTTCGCAGGACTGTTGTTGAAAGAATGAAACATTCCCGAAGCTGTTATCACCCATCGAAGCCGCAGCATGGAATTCCTTCAGGCTTGTTGTGGAAAACTTTTTAGGAAACAACAAAAGCCATAATTATAAGGACATAGTTGAGGATCTGGTAAAGAACTATGAAGCAATGGGTAGGTTTTTTTTGAAACAAATGTTAATTTAAATAGCGTTTTAATTCTCGTTTTTTTTTTCATTTTTGGGTAGGAGTGCACATGTCACTTAAAATACACTTTCTGCATTCTCATTTGGATTTTTTCCCTGAGAATTTAGGAGACGTGAGCGACGAACACGGCGAGCGCTTTCATCAGGAATTGAAGGCTATGGAACGACGCTATCAGGGCATCTATGACACGGCTATGATGGGTGACTACATTTGGACCCTAATACGTGAGACCAATTGCAGCGAATACAAAAAAACAAAGAAGAAGTCAGCTGTTTTTCCACATGGCATAAAATGTACAGTTATATCTTTGTTTCTACTCATTTTTTATGGGCGTTGATTTGGTTAATTTCGTTACTTTAGCTAACCTGGCACATCCATTTCTAATTGTGCCATACATTGAGTATGTAGTGCTCTAAATAAATTAAAAAATAATATACTAAGACTAATTTGTTTATTTTAAATTAAGTTCAAATGTATTTATTCGTTTGCGTTGGATAGGTAGGCTGTGCAAATAATGAAAATCAAAATATCAAAATATATAGCGGAATTTCGGTGTTTTACCAAAAAAATTAAAAGTCCGCCATTTGTTGTCAGATTTTGTTAAGTAAGTGCTTATTTTCTTTGGAAAAATGCCAGCTATACGTAAAAAAACCAAAATCGCTGTTACCGTCGCGTTTTATATTTTATATGAATTTTCATATGAATTTTTCTGCCACATTTTTACTAAAAAAACGCAGTTTTTTAACCTTTTTAAGCCGCCAACATCAAAACTACTCACCCGATTTGAAAATTTTCTGAGAATGAGTTGTAGACGGCTCAATTTGCTTTAATTTGAGTAGTAGTAGGATCAAATACGTCAAAGAAGACGAAAGATATGCTCAAAGTTGTAAGTGTACCTCCAAAAATTTAAAAAAAAAAGTTCAAAAATTTGTATCTCGAAAACCAATCAACAGAAAAATTTTTAAAACTCATTTTCGTGTTTAGTAGGTCAAAATCAATGAGAAAAAGTATGCTAGAAACAAATCACAAAACGACTGTTGGCTAGTGTTATCGATCAAACTAACGATTTTGGTATTATGCAGGCTGTTTGATAACGATATTCGCTATCGCTGAAACAGCTGTTGAAGTTAGCGATTCGACTATCGCAAAATTAACGACAACTATTTTTGTGTTGTTAAATTCAAAAAAACAAACAAATTTTTCCTTCTTTTACAATTGGGGTTGTTTTTTTTTTAAATTTGTAAAATTTGTAATTTTTTAATTACTACAAAAAAAAAAAAAAAAAAAAAAAAAAAGGTTTCCCATTATATCCCATGAAGGAATCGGGGAGAGCTCCTCACAACCTTTGAGCTTTTGCGCTTTCTAGTTTTATGCTCACTGATTGGGACCTACAGTTTTATCCCGGTTCCGAACGGTATTTTTGAGAAGCATTTTCATGGCTAAATAAATACTCGATAGTGTCGCCGTCACTATGCGAGGTGACCGCCGTGCCGTCGAAAGAAATTTTTTTTTTTTTTTTTTTTAAGTTGGTCAGAGCAGGGATCGAACCCAGGATCTCAAGTACAAGAACCGCGCACACTACTCATTGCACCACCGACGGCCACTGTTACTGTTCTTTTAAAAATGTCTTTCGAATATTTAGGATATGTTTTGTCACAGAAAATAGTTGCTCTGGCGAGGTTCCCACTTGGATTTGTAGTCATTCTAAAAAATATTTTGTGCACAAATATCAAATATATATATATTAGGGCGGGTCAAATTGTATGGAACGATTTTTTTTTGATGAAGCGTGTAGCAAAGACGTAATCTATAGGGGATTCTGAGAAATTTTGACCATAGCTCTAAGACGGATTTGGAGTCTCCCAAAATTTAAAATTAGACATTTTTCCATATATACATAGAATAATTTAATTGTTGAAACCTTGAAAATGTTGATTTTCAGATCGATTTTCCTACAAAAAGGAGTTCGAAAACAAAAAAAATTTGTCGTAATAAAAGTTGTTGGAAATTATCTGAACTTTCATAATCTGCAAAAAAAAAATTCGAAAAAAATCGAAGAAAATTCAGAATTTATTAGTTAAAAGTTCATTTTAGGCTATTTTTCGACAAAAAATGTCTAATATCTCTACTAAAAATAAAAAAATATATTGGTATCAATACAGATTCTGAAAGGTGAATCTGGTGAAAATACCTTTCAAACAAGCCCACATTGAGAAATCTACTATAATTCTATCCGATTTTATGACGAATTTATTTAAATTATTCTATGTGGCCGTCGGTGGTGCAATGGTTAGTGTGCGCGGCTCTTGTACATGAGATCCTGGGTTCAAACCCTGCTCTGACCACCTTCAAATTTCTTTCGGCGGCGGTCACCTCGCATAGTGACGGCGACACTATCGAGTATATAGCCATGAAAAATCTTCTCAAAATACCGTTCGGAATCGGTGTAAAACTGTAGGTCCCAATCAGTGAGTTAAAACTGGAACGCTCACAGCTCAGTGGTTGTGAGAAGTTCTCCCCGGTCCCTTCATGGGATGTAATGGGAAACCATTTATTAATTTTTTATTTTATTCTATGTATATATGGAAAAATATCTATTTTGAAATTTTGGGGGGCTCCAAATCCGACTTAGAGCTATGGTCTCTTGAGCAGAATTTCTCAAAATCACCTATAGATTACGTTTTTGCTATACGCTTCATCAAAAGAAAATTAACCCGCCCTAATGTATATTGTTAAAACGTTTAAAAACTAACAAATTCAATTTTGTAACAGAAATTTGTTTCTTTTAAAGTGTTTTATTTAACTTGCTTTGTTGTCTGTCTGTATTGTTCAAATCAGTCTGTATTGTTCAAATCTAGTAACTCATTTTTAACACTTCGGATTTGGTGTTCGCCAAGGTCATCTTGCAAAGGCGTATGAGGTTTGCAGGAATACCGAGCTCAGACATTGCTTCGTAGAGTTTCTCCCGTATCGAGCTATCGAAGGCTGCCTTATTTATTTATTTACTCAGCTAAAAACGAAAAAAAAAACATAAACAACTCCTATTTGTTGACGACTCCCGCAAACGTTATAAGGACCACGATTTACGTATATGCACTTGGAATGTAAGAACTCTATATACATAGATCCGGTGCAAGTATCCAATTGGCAGTTGTCCTCGAAAGTTATAAGGCTGATATTACCGCTCTGCAGGAAATGCGATGGACAGGACATGGCTGCACAAGAAAAAGAAACCGCGACATATACTACAGTTGCCATGAGAAAAAACATGAATTTGGTTGCGGATTTGTAATTAACAAAAGACTGCGACATCTAGTCTCAAGGTTTGTTTCATACAACTATTGGCAATTTCAGTCTAAATGCTGACAGTTCCGACAACGGTATGAGACTGATTGACTTTGCCGCGACAAAAAACATGGTCACTAGTGGTACAAGATTCCAGCATAAAGACATCCACAAGGCTACTTGGGTATCCCCTGATCAAAGAACTAAGAACCAAATTGATCACGTGGTAATTGGTGGAAGGCACTCATTCAGTGTAATGGACGGAGCTAATATAATCGCACAAGATTAAGTAGAGCGAAAATCGTACGAAACCAGGCGCAGAGGAATCTTGACATCGTAAAGCTGCAATTACCGAAGGTTGTCACAGCCTACTCAAGGACGCTCTCGCAACTTTTGGCACAGAGCCCACCCCGTCCCGATGACGATTCTGAAGCACAGTGGAAACCCATTTCCGACTCTATATAAACTGCCGCAACAACCATACTTGGTATTGAAAAACCGCTTCGCAACAAACCATGGCACGATGAATGGTGTTGTCTAGCAAATGATGAAATGAAGGCTGCACGTATATCAATGCTTTCAGTCAATTGCAACGCGAGCAGCGACTGAGCCGTATAGGGAAAAAATAAAGGAGGTGAACCGTCTCTTTAGGCGTAAAAAACGGCAGTGGAGAAAGCGCGAGAGTGAGAAAATTGAGACATACAGAAGGAAAAACGCAGCCCGAAAATGTTACCAAAAGGTCGAAAACGGGACTAATGGACATGGTTCAGGGCCCCCTTCTGTAAGGATAAGGACGGAAATCTCAGCGCAGATGTGCGAAGCATGTTGGGAATATGGAGAGATCATTTCTCCGCGCTACTGATATCTGAGATATCTAATGACGATGGGACAATTCCGGTCAGCGATAATTGATTTTATTCTTTCGCACTTTATACTTAATAGAACCTTATATGCTAGAGATAAAAGGTTTATTCCACTGTAGTTGGGACAGAGACTCGGGTCTACTACTACTACTATAGGGCATAGTGCACTGAGACTCCAATCGCCGGGCATGCATTCATCTAACCAAATGTTGCTAGTGAGCTAATGCATATAGCCTAATGGCTAATGCCAGTCTTAAACAGTTTCGCCGGTAATCCATCGACTCCTTTGGCTTTGTTGGTTTTTTGTAAGCCGGGCAATAGCTGTTCTGACATCGTCATTGTTAGGAGGGGGCAATCGACGTCGTCGTCCAATTTCGGTCGAATGTCTCATCGTCATTGGATATCTTAGGTATCAGTAGCGCAGAAAAATTACCTCTTTATATTCCCAACATGCTCCGCACATCTGAGATAATATTGCCGTTCTTTTCTTTAAGGAAGAAGCCCTGAACCATGTTCATTAGTTCTTCGTCGTACCATGGTTTGTTGCGAAGTGGTTTTTCAAAACCAAATGCGGTTGTTGCGGTAGTTTTTATAGAGTCGGAAATAGGTTTCCACCGCGCTTCAGGATCGTCGTCGGGAGTGGGTGGGTTCCGTAGACAAAACCAACAACGTCACTCTTGAGAGTAAGCGAGAATTGTGCTTGCGAATAGATAGTCGGTTTGGGTAAGCAAGCACTTTAGAGATAAAGCCATCTCTCGAGTAACAAAGGTCCAGCTATACCAGACTGAAGGGTGAAATGTGAACGTTGCATTTTTTAATGCTGCAATTCTGTAATGTGGCCGTCGCTGGTGCAACGATTAGTGTGCGCCCCTCTTGTACATGACATCGTGGGTTCGATCCGTGCTCTAACCACCTACTTTCGGCGGCGGTCACGTCGCATAGCGACAGCGACACTACTGAATACTTAGCCATGAAAAAGGTTATCAAAATACCGTTCGGAATCGGTGTGAAAGTGTCGCTTCCAATCAGTGAGTATAAAACTAGAAAGCGCACAGCTCACTGGTTGTGAGAAGCTTTTCCAAATTCCTTCATGTGATGTAATGGGAAACCATTTATTTAATTTTTTTTAACGGTTTTGTGCAAAATTTGTCGGTTTGTATGGAAGGGCGTGGCAGAAGGGCATGGCCGTAATGCCCATTTTCAAGTTTGGGCAAATGGTAGTCGCTTAGCACTGTGATCGGTAATGATTGACGGCAATGATCGTGTGAAGCAGTTCCAAAATGAAATTAGTCCAAAGATTCCCCTTTCTATGCGTAACACTTTGTTACCCTAACAAATGATATAAACCTCATTAGGATAGGAGGAGGGAGGATATAGAAAATACGATGATATCTCACTTCACAGGGATATAGGCTTCAATCGTTCTATTTTGCAGCGTATAACCCCCTATTCACCGGCAGTGTGACCAATATGCTCTATGGAAGTATATGTGGTGACGAGTGATTGAGTAGCACAGCTATTGTGCATTACTGACTTGGGCCAGGGGGTATCCATGACATAGCTGAGAAGGAAATTGATAGAAAACCGAGTAGATAGGCGATATAGCGGTAAGGAACCAGAAGCAAACCATGTAGCAAACTAAGTTTGAATAGTGTTTGATTGATATCAATAATTAATGAACTCGATGAAATCACCTACTACCTCGTCGTCATCGAGAGAACGTAAAGAGTGGGAAGGCGACTCTTATCTATTGCTCTATGCTTGGGTACAGAGAATTGCGGCGAGTTGCAGCAAAGCACTGAATTAAACTTAGAATTTGTTATTGTTGTCTTTATAGGAAGCAAATCTCTTCTAGATCTGCTATCTGGTTATGGAAAATGGAACAATTCGGCAGGATCGACTGATGTGTTGAATGGCGTTCCTAGTTTTCTTATATACTCGTATGTCAACTACGCGAACAGTTTTCGATATCACAGTTTGATACCGGAAAGGGTCTCCTGAAACGAAAAAAATTTTTTGTCTAGTGTGGTATGTGCATTTTTATTTGAGGTATGGGTCTATTTTAGTGTTTATCAAGCTGACGTTTGACAGGTTAAGGAAGTTTGCCGGTTGTCAGTATGATAATAGTTGGTCAACAATGGGTGTCAGTGGATTCCCTTACAGCTAGATATCAAATCGCTGGATTCAATGTTCCGGAACTCAGTATCAGCACAGAACTAAGTCCCTCCTAACAAGATGACTCAGCAGTACAATATTCAATTTTATATGTGCACTGAAAGAAAATATTTACATCAAATCGATGATAAATGTTCATCAATTATTCTTCATTGAATTGAAGACAAATTTCATCAATTCGATGAAAAAATTATTCAATTTGAAGAATGTGCGTTTCTTCGCCTTAAACATTGGAATTTGAGAAATTGTTGGTGGGATCGATTCAAAGTATGGACGTAGTACTCAAAAAAGGGAAAAAGAAAAAAAGTAGTAGAAAATCCAAAATAAATACATAATATAAAATAGTGCAACGGACTGACAGAATTTTTTACGATGAAAAATTAACAAACAATTTACATAAAAACGATTACCAAACTTACATCAAAGTGATAACAACCTAACATCTAATTGGTGAAAAATGTACTGCAAATTGATGAACAATTTACATGAAAGTTGTGAAAAATTTAATTCAATTTGATGGCAAACTTACGTCAAATTGATGAAAAATATACATCAACTTGATGTAACATTGTCGTTGAATCAAAACAAACTATTGATAAAATATCGATGAAAGATTGATGAAATGTTCTTCATCAATTTAATGAAATGTGTCGTAGGTTGGAAAATGAGGAAATGTTTCATCAAATTGATGAAGGAATTCTTAAATTTGATGAAGATTTATCTTTCAATGTAGGTACCAAGGCACTGGGGCTTTTCACGACATTGCAGAGAGAATGAGCTTGCAAAACCAATGATTTCGCAACAGGTTCCAGAGAACATCTTGGTAAGCCATAAATGACTTTCAAGCATATTTTGCGCAAACATTCGTAGGTGAGGATCCTGGAATGGTGGGCGACGGACACAGAGTATATAAGCGTAACATAAATCGGTTTTGATGGAACACTGTCTGATTAATAGCCATGCTGCGAGACTGTATATACCTCTCAAAGAAGCTGTAAGGCAGACGAAGAATTCACTGCACGACTTCTCGGCACTTGTCCAGTGATAGCTAGCAGAAGGCTGTCTACTACAGGATCCAACCGTTTTTTGGGACCTGGAAGATTTGTCTCATCTAAGCGGTTCTCCGGCGAGACTAGCGTTTAATTTTGCTGACCCTTGTTATTACAAAGGTCTAGAAATAGTGTAACCATCTAAAGGGTGAATCTTGTAAAATTTGGAATTTTAATTTGCTTTAAAGAAAAACAAATAGACATTTAAAAAAAATTTTGACTTTATTGGTTGACAATCATTGACATCGTTCAAAACGCTTCCATGACTTGCTTTATGGTACTTTATTTTTCAGTACAACTTCGATTATTTGGACCTGTATCTCGTGAACGACAGCATCGGTTTGATATTTTAAGGCTTCCATGGGCTCGCGATTATTTTCGTAACACTTATATTTCACTTATAATCTCACGGGGTCAAATCGCAGCTCTGAGGTGGCCAATGGACTTAAGAGTTTCGGCTGATTATGCGGTTTTCGAACACAGTGCGCAAAAGATCGATTATAACGTTGGCTTTTTAGGACGTAGCGCCGTCCTTTTGAAACCATACGTCGTTCATGTCATCCTCTTCCACTTTTGGGGATAAAAACATCGCTGAGCATGGCACGGTAATGGTCGCCGTTGGCAGCAAAAATGGGCCAATGATGCCGCCATGACAAAAAACGCAATCGAACAGACACTCGTTGTGGATGAATCGCCTTCGGCGATGTGTGGGTTTCCGAGTCCCAAAATGCAATGTGGATTTCCGCGTCCGAAATGCAAGAATTTTGTTGGCTAAAGTATCCCTCAAGGTGACAGTGAGCTTCACCGGGAAAGATGATTTTTCATTAAAAATTTTAATTTTCAGCCAAGCGCTCTTCAGCCCATTCAGCGAAGAGAAAACGCATCGAATGCTGTTCGATCACACTTTCAGCTACACCGGCAATATTTTCCACTGACCGAGCTCCTACACAAGGTCTTTTGTCCAATACGACCCGGATTGACGAGCTCGCTTCACGAATTGGTCCACAAAATGCATCCATGGCACTCTATTTCCATCGAACTTAATTCGTAAATTCTATGCGGTTTGACTTGAAGACTTAGAATAATGACAGATTCGAAATGCTTAAAGACTACCGATTCAGAATTTTATATATAGCCCACCCGTTGTAAACGAACTAACCGTCGACAAATGAAACTAAATCTGGTGAGAGTGTGGATAGAGCTCGTTTTTTTCAAGTACATAAGCTGATCACATTAACAATTTTTCTGTCATTATCACCATCAGCTACTCGATGTGATGAAAACACGAAATACAAAAAAAAACCGTTTCCCTTTAAATCCCATGAAGGGATTCGGAGAGCTTCTCAAAACCAGTGAACTGTGCGCTTTCTAATTTTTCACTCACTGATTGGGACCTACAGTTTTCCACCAGTTCCGAACGGAATGTTTAGAGTGTCGCCATCACTAAGCGAGGTGGCCGTCGTCGAAGGATAAGGTCAGACCAAGGAAATATATACAAGCAAAAGGTCCTATAAAATCAGGAGTTCCTGCTAGATAGCTGGGCAACTGTGCGAAAATTATATTTTCTGTATAGTTTTTTTTTCAACAATTTGTTACATATTAATGTAAACTAAATCCGCAGTAGCAATTGTTCTCAGTGTATTTATTATAAAACGGTTAATATGTAATAATTATAGACGGGTGCAGTAAGAACATGCATTTTGTGTTCCAGCATTATTCGTTCTTCCCCCTCACTGGTATGACTAAAGATTTAGTTAATAAATTATAACTAAATGGCATCAATTGAATATGCGAAGTTATGTGTTAATAATTTGCCATGTTAGCAACATGTTTTCATTTCAAATCAGCCAACAATTCGCGGCCAATGGGTACGCAAGACTCCGGTACTTTGTTGCCAGCAGCAACGGTGTTAAATACGCCCAGTTAGCACAACTGCTGGAATTGTGCTAGAATTACGATGTTCAGGGTAAAGACTTTGGCTAGGCACAAAAAATACTAAAACAGACACCAAATGCAGTGAAATTGAACTTGAATTTCCGTCGAACAAGACAGCTAGTGTACAGCCTAATAACGAGCGCTACAAAAGTTTTTTTTAAATAAAACAAAACCGGTTTTAGATACCAATGAAATTCTTTATTCCTGTGAAAGTACGTTCGATGCCATTTTGTATGGAACTCGATTTCTTTTGCATGGCCACCACGGGCACGCTTGCAGAAGTCCAGACGCTGAACCCAATTTTCGACGGTTTTCAAGCATAAATCGGCCGATACTGCTGAAATTTCACGTTCGACATTCGTACGAAGTTCATCAGTCGTCGCTGGCTTGTTGGCATAGACCATAGACTTGACGTAGCCCCACAGGAAATAATCTAACGGCGTCAAATCGCACGACCGAGGCGGCCAATCGACTGGGCCATTTCGTGAGATAACACGTTCACCAAACTTGGTTTCCAATAAATTGATTGTGGCATTCGCTGTGTGGCTTGTGTCGCCGTCCTGTTGGAACCACATGTCCTCCAAGTCCATATTATCCAATTGGGTCCAAAAATATTCGTTTATCATTGAACGGTAGCGATTCGCATTCACAGTAATGTGCCGGTCTTCATCATCACGGAAGAAGTACGGCCCAATGACACCGCCGGCCCATATACCGCACCAAACCGTAATTTTTTCGGGATGCACTGATGACTCATGGATTACGTGTGGATTGCTGCCTGACCAATAACGCATATTTTGCTTATTGACGAAGCCATTCAGTCAGAAATGAGCCTCATCGCTGAAGATGATTTTCCGATGAAAATCCGAATCATTTTCAAGTTGTTGCTCAGCCCAATTTACGAACATACGACGCTTATGGTGGTCAAGCGGCTTCAGTTCTTGCGTCAATTTGATCTTGTAAGGATGTAGGCCAAGATCTTTTCGCAAAATTCGCCACAACGACGTCACAGAGATGCACAACGCTTGAGAACGACGTGTGAGAGACACATTTGGGCTTTCTTGAACTGAAGCCTCAGCGGCAGCAATATTCTCGACACTACGGGCACTTCTTTGTCTCACTGGCACGGGAACATTTTGTACTGTGCCTGTGGATTCAAATTTTTCCACTAGACGCCCAATTGTTGATCTGGTAGGACGATTATGACGACCATAAATTTGAATTCTTAAAGTTGAGGCCACTGACTCCAAATTTCGATAGTAAATTTTAATAATTTCGACTCGTTGTTGGCTCGTATATCTTTCCATGATGAAATGGCAAACCTTACTGAAGAGAAATGTCAAAAGAGCGGGAAAAAATATGGCGTCGTTTGCTGTCCCTATCGATTTACTTTTGTAGCGTCTCTGTTGAAAAACCCGTTACAAGGCAAATACAAGCTTGGTAAAGGTCGATAAAAATCGATTGTTCATAGTTATATATTTTTTATAACACTCTATTGTCCTTCTTCCGTTTGATCTTATTTGTTATCTTCCAACACAATCAGTTGAATTCATGAAATAACGTCAAGTACAATCCAAGCTAGAAATGTCAGTCTTGCATTCATGCTTACGGCGTTATACCGATTTTATCAGTCCGTGAATTGCGAACGTACATTATTATGGCAAAGCAGCAGTTACTATTAAAACTCATTAAAAGCACCAAAAGAATTTCCATACTCTAGTTATTTATTCAAATTTCTTTCCATTCTATTGATTAAGATATTCTTTGAGTTCAAGGTCAAATTCTAAGCCACTGATGTGTGTAAATAGTAAAATTCCTCAACAATATATTTAAAGAGGTTATTTCAAAAGAATATGCGGTAGAGTCAGACAACTCAATCGTGTAAGGATGTTTACTAAACGAATATAACATATTTCTACAACCGGTTCGATCCTTTTCCTTTCCCCTCCAGTTGGTAACACCAGGCTTTGTCAGGTGTAAATCTGACCTTTTTGTAGTTTGGATGCAAATATGTAGTGTGTTTGGAGCTTATCACAAAGAATGTATAATTGTGCCCAAACACATTATGTTTGCTATTTAATATTATATGTTTGAGACATAATGATTAATATGTCATAATATATTAGTTTGTGATTCAACTATAGCTATGTTTGTGATACAAATATTGCAGTGTCTCTTACACTGTTTACTTCAAAAATTGTTCTATCGCTTTGCTCTGTCGAGGGCAAGGGAATAAAAGTGTATAAAGAGGGATTATTCACAGTCTAATAGCTTGTTTATCAGTGGGGAGATAACTAAAAAGCTTCTCAAAATAACGTTCGGAACCGGAGTAAAACTGTAGGTCGCTATCAGTGAGTGTGAAACTACAGGGTGATTCGGGAAGTTCCGGACAAATTTCTCCAGCGTATTCCTTGGCTCATTTCATGAAAAAAAGTCCACTAGGACCATGTCCGAAAATGCAAGGGTGCGAAAGGCAGCGGGTTCAGAATTTTCGGATTGGTGGTCGGAGGGTAGTAGGGTAAAGTTGCTAACTTCTGAGCCAGTTGTCGGTTTTTTTGTCTTTGTTCTTGTTGGAAAGGTCCTTTCAGAAGGCCTTTCAGAATCATAAAAAAAATAGAAAAAATTCAAATCGCCGAGATACAGAGCTATCTTTCAACAGAAAAAAAACATAAGTTACCTGCCATCTGGCTTAGCAAATTGAGGTTGTGTGAATTTTTTTTCCATTTTTTTCCGAAAGCTCTGTATCTCGGCGATTTGACTTTTTTCTACTTTTTTTTATTGATTCTGAAAGGCCTCTTAAAGACCTTTCCAACAATCCTACCACTGGCTCAGAAGTTACCAACTTTACCCTACTACCGTCCGACCAGCAATCCGAAAATTTTGAAACCGCTGCCATTTCGCACCCTTGCATTTTCGGATATGGTCCTAGTGGACTTTTCTTCATGAAATGAGCCATGGAATAAGCTGGAGAAATTTGTGCGGAACTTCCTAAATCACCCTGTATAACGCGCACAGCTCACTGTTTGTGAGAAGCTCTCCCTAATCCTTACATGGGATGTAACGGGACACCATTTATTTTTTAGATAACTTTACTATCTTACTACTAACTAACTTAACTGGGTAGATAACACAACTATCTGAAAAAGTGCATTCTTACCGAAACACCCTTTATCTTCCGTGAAATAAATAAAATATGAAACTTCGATGCACAACACTGTCATAAAGCCAGCTTCATTCTTGAGTTAATGGTGTAGTATTCCCTAACATAGACACTGCGTTAAGTTACACCAGGCTGCCAAATAATTTCAAAACATAATGCGTGTTTTGGTTACACCGCTTGCTTATATATTCGCTTGTTTTGTATGAAGCACTTAGCGAAGGCTTAGCGAGAGCTTAGCGACGAGATTCAAGTTCGCTAAAATTTTGACATCTTTTACCGTTTTTAACCATTTTTCATATTTTTGAATAAAATTGTTTCTCGCTAAAAAGCCGGTTCCTGTACAACTTAGCAAGCGATAATCGCTTGCTTGTAACCAAAACACGACTATATTGCGTTGTTCTTCTTCTGCGATTGGAACACAATAAAATAATTTGAAGTACCAGAATAATGATTCTTCTGATCTGCCTCACATAATTAAAAAAAATGGTAAATACTGCCCAGCTTTCGATTAATCACACACAAAAACAAAATTTTTAGGAAAATTTCGGGCTTCAGATTTGATTTTCTTGGCCCAAAAATCACGATTTCATCAATTTTGGTCCTTGGGTTGGTGTAAATTAGAGCATCCAAAATTTAAACCGTAAACCCGGTTTACCGGTTATTTTGCTATTGTGACGGTTTTTAAAAAACGTAATTTTCGAACAAACCGGAAACCGATTATTTGACGTCGGTTAACTGGTTTTCCTGGAAATAATTAATAATAAAGTGTTTTCCTGTTCTGATATGATTTCTAAGTGACGTTTCGCCCATTTGTAGCATGTCATGATCTGTCACTTTTTTTTCATTTTATTCAGTAATGTTTACAATTTCATCATGGAGAGATATACGCAAGAACAACGTTTACAAATGATTCAAAATAATCCTTCTCCAACTGAAAGTTTTCGTGCGCTTTTGCCATTTTATGGTCGTAATTATCGTCCACTTGTGCTCGCTATTGGTCGAATTGTCGCAAATTACGAGCGTACATTTTCTTTACATAATGTTCGAGTGCCAATAAGACAAAGAACAGCTCGAAGTATTGAAAATATTGCTGCCCTTCAGGCAAGTGTTGCTGAAGACCACAATTTATCGATTCCAAGACGTTGTCAACAATTGGGACTGTCTCAAACCACAACCTGGCGGATTTTTAGCAAGGATTTGGGCTTGCATCCAAATAAAATTGTTACCACTCAAGAACTGAAGCCATTGGACTACCGTAAACTTCATGAATTTGCTGATTTTGTTTTGGACCAACTTGAAGACGATAACGATTTTTTTAAGAAAGTCATTTTCTCCGATGAGAAAACTGTCGATTCTGGAGCGAAGAAAATCCACAAATTATTCATGAACAACCATTACATTCACCTAAATTGACAGTTTGATGTGACTTTTGGTCTGGTGGAATCATCGGTCCGTACTTCTTTCGAAATGATTCTGGTAGCAAAGTTACTGACAATGGAGAGCGGCATAAATCGATGATAACCAACCGTTTTTGGCCAAAATTGGAAGAAGTTGATCTAGTCAACATCTGGTTCCCACAAGACGGGGCTACGTGCCACACAGCACGTGCAACAACCGAATTATTGCCAGAAATGTTTGGAGTTTCGATTATTTCAAGAAATTGTGACATTGAATGACATGCAAGAAGCTGTGATTTAACACCATTAGACTTTTTCTTGTGGGGTTGTTTGAAGTCGTTGGTCTTTAGCAATAAACCAGACTGTCTTCCAGCTTTAGAAGTCAATATTGAACGTGATATTCATGACATACCACTTGATTAAGTTGAAGTTAGTTGATTTAGTTTGTATTAATTATTTATAAATGTGGATTAATAATACAAATATTTATATTGAATTAAAAAAATAATTAGTTTCTAAATATTATTATGTTTGGGAGGAAATACGCACATGTTTCCACGTAAGTATATGGAGGTTTGGGGAAACACGCGAATGCTTCCACGTAAGTGTATGGATGTTTGCGATGAAGAACGCCACATAAAAGTCCACATAAAAACATACATGTTAGCCAGTAAACATGATACTGTTTGTATTTAAATACAAGTGTGTTTGGGACTTGCAAACATATGAATGTTTGAAATGTGTTCCAAACATATACATGGTTCCTGCATAATATGTCTGGGAGGATATGTTACAGAGGCCGTTTTTTTTCAGCGTGTAGGTGATTGAGTTTGTATCCGAATATCACTAGCTTTAAAGGCTTTTCATACTTGGATGGCGCCACAGTGCATTCTTAGGTAGAGTAAATAGGTTGAATAAAAAAACTAAAAAAAAAAGCTAAAAATTGGCCGATAACTTAGAAGTCCCCTTAATTATATGTTACGAAATAGCTAAAGGACAACGTTTGCATACTAGTTCGTATCAATAGGTAGAAAATATAAATTTTTGAAAAAAAACGGCAGTGTAGAAATTGTGAGAGAGAGAAAATTGAGACATACAGAAGGAAGAGCGAAGCCCGAAAATTCTACCAAAAAGTCAAAAACAGAATTAATGGGCTTGGTTGAGGGCCCCGTTCTGTAGAGACAAGGACGGAAATCTTATCGCAGATGTGCAGAGCATGTTGGGGATATGGAGAGATCATTTCTGCGCGCTACTGGTATCTGAGATATCCAATGACGACGAGACAATCGATCATAGTTTGGACGACGACGTCGATTGCCGATGGTTGCACGTTTTTGAAGAACCGGTTCTGTAGAGGTCGGTTCTGCGAAGAACCGGGTATTTGGACCGGTTCCGGTTCTCAGCAAATTACTGTCCCAGAGTGGGTTAAGTGTAATATCTTATTATAGGAATATAGATTTGAAATATATATTTTCATACTCTCAAACGTTACCACGTTTGGATCTTTAAGAACCGAGTCCAGTTATTCTGAAACCGGTTCTTTTCAAACCGTTTTTCAGTTTCCCGACCTTTTCTTTTTTGGTTGTTTTGAACCCGTTTTTTTTCCATTAAAAACGGTTTTCTGTTCATTTGAACCAGTATTTCGGTCCATTTGGAACAGTTTTCCGTTCTTTTGAGACCGTCATTCGGTTCATGTAAGAACCGGTCCGGCCGGGTCTTGTAAAGGACCGGTTCCTAGATTCTATACATCAGTAGTCGGAATAGTTATTGCCCGGCTTAAGAACAGAAAAGCCGCAGGAACCGATGGATTAGCGGCGGAACTTTTTAAGGCTGGTGGTGATGAGCTGATAAGGTGTACGCATCAGCTCATTAGCAAAATTTGGTTACATGAATGCATGAATGGCGATTGAAGTCGTTAAAAACGGTGACCCAAGTCTCTGTGCCAACTACTGTGGAATAAGCCTTTATCCGTATCATATAAGGTTCTATCTATAATGTGCGAAAGACTAAAACCAATTATCGCTAACCTAATTGAACCATACCAATGTGTCTTTACACCTGGAAAATTGACCAGCTCCTGGAGAAGGTTCACGAAAAACAAATCGACACCTATCATCTATTTGTCGATTATAAGGCAGCCTTCGATAGCCCGATGCGGGAGGAACTCTACAAAGCAATGTCTGAGCTTGGTATTAATGCAAACTCATACGCCTTGGCAGGATAACCTTGCCGATCATCAAATCCGCTGTGAAAGTTTGGAAGGATGTTGGCCATTTAGTTGCTGCAACATTTGGGGTTTCTCGGCATAAAACAGTTTTTGTGTAACCCCCCAAAAAACGTTGATCAGCGTTAAAAATTCATCATGATCATGTCGGCGAATGTGCAAACATTGTGCCTTCTGTGTGAAAACTATGAGTTTTTCAGCGATTAACTGTGGCGAGATTTTATTATTTACCATTTGATCACGGGTGACCATTTGCAGTTGTCTGACTGCTGTAAAATAAGGGCACTTGAATTGGGTCCCCGGTTAATTTGGGTAAGTTTATTCGTTGACATTCATCAAAATCTCAATATTGTTTCGAAATCATTAAACCACATTGCAAGGGAATATGGGCCGGTGTCTGTACTTAGGGTGGCAATTAATTTTATTAGTTTAAAGAAAGTGATATATTCAAATATAAGTATGTTAAAGAATAAGAAATTCAGAATACATTATCCAACGGGTGTCTAACATTTTGTAACTGGCAAGTGGCTGTGTTTCTTTTGCAAGCACAGACAATAGACTATGTGGCAAGTTTGAAAGAAAAACTTCTTCTTCAAGTGCTCTATTGACATGATTATGGTCTTGTTTGAATTCCTATACTATTCAGAGTCCTTCCTTGAAAATATGAACCAACATGTACAAAGTTTGGCTGGTGTTGAGTTCACTGTGTAAAATCGTTCAATAACCTTCACAAGTTATGCTAGGGAATATAATTTCTTAATATGTAAACCAGTGACGAAATTATTCATTAAAATTTATTTGCAATCTGATGTTAATTATGAAGAAATTCCAGAACGCTTTTGATACATGGGCATTAGTTGCAAATTTTTGTTATAAGTCCCTTTAATTATAGCACACCCTAACATAAGAATACAGCCTTATGTTAAACAAGGTGTTCGTTGCATAAATCATGCAGCTTTATCAAACGTTACAAGCGAATAAGTTTGTGTAAAAAATATTTTTAAACAAACAAATTATTATAATATTTATAAAGAACAAAACAGGTTACCATCAAATCCCTACACAATTACCCAGATTTTGGTTAGTAATGACGTCCGCGTTTTGTTTCTTATCAGTAATACGGTTTGTGTTATATTTGGCCTGGTTTTGGGAACTCCATATGTGTGTTATGGCTTAAAATAAATCTATAGATTTTTTTTACAGTGTCTGAGTATTGCGTCAAGTCACCCACCCTCTGCCGGTTAGTAATTATAAAACAAACGGATCAATTTCGTATGGTTTTAAAGAAAGGGATATCATTTTAAAGGCAACATTTCCTTGAAAAGTATTACAGCGAACATGAATAATTACGTATGAATGAATACAGAAATAGTTATAGTATGACGTACACTTGGAAAGATGGAATTTTAATGTACGTCAATGTATTCATGGATATTATTACGAATTGTCTTTTTTGTGTTGTGATATTTGTGGTTAGTACCACAGGGTGCCTTTGTAATGACGATACTGACAATATTGGTCTCCTTATTTTTACTATCAGCCCAATTCTCAATAGCAATTCCCTGGGAGTTTTTACCCTATTCCCTGTTCCCCTATTCTTAATAAAATCTCGCTGGGAGTTTTTTCCCTATTGCCTTTTCCCTTATTCTAAACAAACTTCGAAAAAGGGAAATTTTTCCCCGGGAAAAAAGTAGGTATTCTAAATGTCAATAAAATGGAGAATGTGAAAAAAAACTTTTGGGAGTAATTCCGCCAACAAATTGCTAGGGAGTGCTGCGCAACAATTTGTAGTTTTTTTGGTAGACTCCGATAATAGACAAGACTTTTGCCTTTTTTAATGTATAAGTCTCACCAATAACCCTTCAAAATACGGAGACATTTAAGTTCAAATTTTTGAATACATTTGCAACTTTTTTCACCAAAACTAAAAAATTATTTATAAAAAATCGCGCGATTTAACACAAAAATACTATGACAAAGCCACGAAGCGGGTGTTGGACTTGCATCAGACGAGAAAATCCCTAAGCCACGCAGAAAGCTTTATAACACAAAAATACTATGAACTTTAATTTGAACTTTAATATCTCCGGTCTTTGAGGGGTTACAGGTGAATAATATACCCTAAACAAAGTTAAGATCTTGTCTATTATCGGATCCTACCAAAAAAGAAGTATAATAGGGCGTTTTTTGAAAAAAAAAAATGTATATCAAAAAAGTGAGGTTAAAAAAATTTTAATTTGCTCCCCAATTGGTTAATATAAATACAAAATTTCTACCCAGATTTATAGGCTTTAAAAAGGCCTTTGTAACGATACTGATTCCAACTAGATCGAACTATGAATGGCTGACTTATGCCCGATTATATATTTATATATATTTCGGAAAAATTTTTGAAAATCGTTAAATTTATATTTCACCTTGGCTCAGGTAGGAGGGTACAAATTCCCTCTGTACCTCAAGCCGATGTGTGGCAAAATCAGTAAAATCGCGTGATTGTTATAAAATAATTTTTGATATTTTAATGAAAACAAGTCCTCATATTATGTTGAAAGTTTGATAACAAAACTTTAACTTTTTATATCCCCGGTCTTTCAAGGTCTACTGAGCCGTACTATACCTTGAAAGAGCCTGAAATCTTCTCTATTACCGGTGTGTAGAAAAAATGTAGCAACACTATGGCCTATTTTTGAAAAATAATGCTTTTAAAGAAAAAAGTGGGGTTATAAAATCATTATTTTAAACTATTCCAGAATGCGTTAATAAAACACAAAATATTTGCAACAGTATCTGTAGAGTTTAAAAAGACCTTTCTAACGACATAAATTTCTACAAGGTCAGAAAAGTAGTTTGAAGTTTGTACCCCCTCTCCTCCCCCCTTACCCCTAATAACTCGACAAAAACATTATTATTAGGGGTACGGGGGGAGGAGAGGGGGTACAAACTTGAAGTTGGTATTCTTCTTAAGGTCCTTTACACTTCTTACTCAGAAGTCGAACTTCAATTTTGAAGCGTTCTGCCTCTAATTCAGTCTCAAAAATATTACAGTTGTTGACATCGCAGCAGACTTTGGGGTCAAATATCTCGAAATTTTGACGTGTTAGAGAAAAACGAGAAATGCCATTAGATTCAGCGTATCAAAATTATGCAGGTTCGCTATGTTTCACTCAATTCAGATTTTTGGTCAAACACAGTGTTATTGAGAGAATAAATGTGTCTATACTATATTCGTCTATACTTTCACTGATCTTCCTTTTCAAACTGACTCTAAATTCGCTGTCAGCCGCCAATTTATAGCAGTCACAACTCTCCAAAATATCTCCATCATGTGTCGTTTAGTATATTCCCCAACCAATTCTAACTTTCGAGAATTCTCTGTAGTTATCGAATTCATCAACCGTCTCCTGGAGAGTCCACTAAGCCATCTTTTACACGGCATGTATTTTACATATCACATGTCACTTTTGAAGATGAAAAAATTATGCATGTCGTGTGAACGCTGTCAAGCATGCCATATGAACAATACATCATGCAATACATATGGCAATTTTTGAAGTATGGCGTGTTCTATTTTTGTATGTAAAACCGTATCGCATCAGCTGTTTTTTGATAAACAACAAAGCGTTTGTGGAAGAAGAACAATTTCAAGGACTGGTAAAATTAAATAATAACGCTGCACCCTGAAATTATAGTTGTTCTTCTTGAATCCATTTCACAAAATTTATAAAATTCAGTTTTGTGACATGACAACATCAGCTGTTAATGACAAGCAGAGGTTATGCCATATGGTTAACACGTGAACGTTTAAACACAACAAATTAAAAGCGGTGTTTTTTAATAATTTTGACAGGCATAAGAAAAACAGACGGGTCAACAAAGTGACATACTTACTTACTTACTTATCCGGTCTCGGACAACCCTGGGGGGTTAGGGACCCTACAAAACGAAGATAACATATTTCGCCAACCAGTTCGACCTTTTGCTTTATTTCTCCAGTTGTCAATACCAAGTGTTCGCAGGGATTCGTCAACCTGATCCCTCCAGCGGAATCTTGGTCTTCCTATTTTTCGTCTTCATTCGGTTTCGAAAGCCCTTCGTGCTAGTTCGTCTTCATCCATTCTACTGACATGGCCTTGCTAGCGCAATCGCGTTATTTTTATCCGCTTAACTATGTCAATGTCGGGATATAGCTCATACAGCTCATGGTTCATGTGTCGCCGATACTCACCGTTGTGCACTATTTAGGAGTATTTTTCTCTCGAAGACACCTACAGATGTTTCGTCTGCTTGCGATAAGACCCAGGACTCTGCGGCATACAGCAAGATAGGTTGTATGAGAGTCTGGTGTAGTTGGAATTTTGTTACTCCAGAGAGGGCTTTATCTCTAAAGTGCTCGATTAGCCCAAAATAACATCTATTCGCAAGCACAATTCTCCGCTTGATCTCAAGGCTGACGTTGTTGTTTTTGTTTACGGCAGATCCGAGGTATATAAATTTGTGCACCACCTCGAAATTATAACGGTTATCAATGTTCACGCTTTGGTCTAATCGCGTGGAGGCGCTGCTCGTTGAAACCATTAATTACGTCTTGTCCTCATTTACCGTCAGACCCACTTTTGCTGACTCCTTCTCAATTCTCGAAAAAACCGCAGTAACTTCTCTAACTGTGCGGCCACTGATATCTATATCATCAGCATACGCGAGCAGCATGTGACTTCTGTTGCTGATGGTCTTATTCATATTGACAGCAGCTTTTCTCAGAAAAATAGGGTGTCACCTTGTGTGGGGCCTCGATTAGTTTCGAAAGGTTCGGTAAGATCCTTACCAACTTTCACTGCGGATTTGGTGTGGGTCAGGGTCATCCTGCAAAGGCGTATGAGTTTTGCAGGAATACAAAGGTCAGACATTGCTTCGTAGAGTTTCCCCCGTATCGGGCTATCGAAGGCCGCTCTATAATCGACAGATAGATGATAGGTGTCGATTTGTTTTTCGTGGGTCGTTTTCCAGTTCTAAAGCCACGGTGGTATGGTCCAATCAGGTCAGCGATAATTGGTTTTAGTCTTTCGAACATTGTAATTGATAGAACCTTATATGCTATGGATAAAAGGCTTATTCCACGGTAGAGACTCGGGTCACCTTTTTTAAATATGGGACATAGTACACTGACACTCCAATCGCCGGGCATGCATTTATCTAACCAAATTTTGCTAATGAGCTGATGCATGCACCTTATCAGCTCATCGTCGTCAGCCTTAAACAGATCCGCCGGTAATCCATCGGCTCTTGCGACCTTGTTGTGCTTAAGCCGGGCAATAGCTGTTTTGACCTCGTCTTGGTTAGGAGGGTCGCAATAGACCTCGTCGTCCATGTGATCGATTGTCCCATCGTCGGTGGATATCTCAGATACCAGTAGCGCAGAGAAATGATCTCTCCATATTTCCAACATGCTCTGCACATCTGCGATGCGATTTCCGTCCTTGTCCTTACAGAAGGGGGGCCCTGAACCATATCCATTAGTTCCTTTTTTGACTGTTTAGTAGAATTTTCGGGCTTCGTTCTTCCTTCTGTATGTCTCAATTTTCTCACTCTCGCGCTTTCTCCACTACCGTTTCTTACGCCTAAAGAGACGGTTTACCTCTTTTATTTTCTCCCTATACCGCTCAGTCGGAGCTCGCGTTGCAATTGACTGAAGTATTGCCATGTGTGCAGCGTTCTTTTCATCACTTGCAATGCGACACTCTTCATCGTACCATGGTTTGCTGCGAAACGGTTGTTGCGGCAGTTTTTATAGAGTCGGATATGGGTTTCCACTGCGCTTCAGGGTCGTCATCAAGAGGGGTGGGTTCTGTGCCAAAAGTTGTGAGAGCTTCCTTGAGTAGGCTTCGGCTACCTCTGGTAATTGCAGCTTTCCGGTGTCCAGCTTCCTCTGCGTCTGGTTTCGTACGATTTTCGCTCTACTTAATCTTGTGCAAATCTTTGCAGCTACCAGGTAGTGATCAGAATCGATGTTAGCTCCTCTGATCCCTTGTACGTCCATTACACTGGATGAGTGCCTTCCATCAATTACCACGTGATCAATTTGCTTCTTCGTTCTTTAATCAAGGGATGCCCAAGTTGCCTTGTGGCTGCATTTATGCTGGAATCTTGTACCCCTAGCGACCAAGTGTTTTGCCGCGGCAAAGTCAATGAGTCTAATTCCGTTGTCGGAACTGTCAGTATGTAGACTGAAATTGCCAATAGCTGGATGAAACACATTCTCCCTGCCTACTTTAGCATTAAGTACAATCATAATGTACATTAAGTACATACATTAGTACAATCATAATGTCATGGCCAGGGCAGCTTTTGCTCTAGGAGCTAATAGAATATGTCTGCGCGCATCATCATCTTTCTCTTCTGTCGAGGCATGCACAGAAATTAGGGAAATATAAAAATATTTCGCTTTTATGCGGATTGTGGTTACAGGATTGAACCTAAACACTAGATGTCGTAGTCTTTTGCCAACTACAAGTCCGCAACCAAATTCATGTTTTTTCTCATGGCTTCTGTAGTAAATGTCGCAGTTTCTTTTTCTTGGGCAGCCATGTCCTGTCCATCGCATTTCCTGGATTGCGATAATGTCAGCCTTATAACTTTCGGATCTATATAGAGTTCTAACATTCCAGGTGCATATCCATAAATCGTGGTCCTTATAACGTTTGCGGGGGTCGTCAACAAATAAGGGTTGTTTATGTTTTCTGTTTCGTTTTCGTATTTTCACTGCCATTATGAACGGTGGCGGGAGGCAAACCCAGTCCACCGGGTTTTTGCATTTTACCTACTGCCAGGATATTTGGTTGCAGCCGCCCATTATGGATCAGACACTGACCAGGATGCAATATGTCGAACCTGGATTTTTTTCTTTTGGTTTCTATCAGCCGTTGGCCCGTATTTTTGGCTCATCCGACTATGCCCGATTGTTTGATGAGCTTCAGTGACATTAGTCACCTACTAAACCTGATTTGCTGCCCATTTGTTTAGCCTTTATACTCAGATCAAACTTAATCAATGTGCAATTTTGTATTCAAATGAACTGAGAAATGAAAAAGTTCTGGTCTATACAAATTTACAGCCAAACCCCGAAAAATTTGCCCACACGTCGGACCGGCTTAGAGTTATCCGATTGGGCTCAAAATTTTACCACGTTAGTACTAGACCAAATGGCATATGAATCCGCTTGGTATTTACCAAAAATCCCAAGTTGATTTTTCATTGCCACCCTAATGTATGTACTCTAAATATTTGATATGAAATCTAAGGTTTTAAATCATAGAGTAATGATGTATAGAGACGCCATCTCTCTCGGTATTTTTATCACATTTAATGTGTTGCATATGGGCGGTTGCATGTTGAAAAGTATTGCTTTAATAATACCAGAGAGCGGCAATGGCTCAAACCATCCAACAATAAATCAGCAAAGTCATTTCAGTTTGTGCGTTAAAATTTTTGTGTAAATACACCACAAACATATACTAACAATAAAATATATCAAGAAATAGTTCAAAAAACGATTAAATTTCAAAGTCTTTCATCAAAATGACATGAAAAATTGAAGTCAACAATTATTGTAATTCCACCTGGTTTAAGTCAATTTACGTCAAATAACTCTGAGTCGCACATACCGCACCACGAATAGTGTGAAAGGAAATGTCAGATGAGAGGAATGGCGTCTCTATACATCATTACTCTATGGTTTAAATACATAATTTATATTATTCCCATTTCTATTCCATTTTTAACGCACTGATGTGAATTTTACAATTAATTTTAATTTTTTTATATTTGTTTTAGATTTCGTTAATTCTACACAAAACTGGTAATTACCAAAAATATGAAATTCCAGCTAATGTAGCCACATTTACTTCTAAACTTGTGCACCACAAAAACTGAATTCGACTAATCTATAATCGATTTTATTGATATTAAAATTCGGAAATTACGTTAAATTTTGGGAGATATGTTGTGGTTCATAAAAATGTGGTTACATTTTGCTGATGTGATATAAAACACAGGGTTCGTTCCACAAATTTAAAAACAAAGGAATTTTAATTTACAACGCACATAATGCCAACAGTTAAAGAACTAAATTTTTTCGGAAAAATCAGTTTTTGAAATAGATTTTGGTAACATTGGTCACAGCTAGTGTTCAAACCGAAACCGAAAAACCGCCGAATCCGGTTTTTGCAAATAACCGTATGCCGGTTTTTATAAAATCGATATTTTCGAATAAACCGAAACCCGGCTACACGCTTAACGGCCTCTCTAACATATTTTCCCAAACATATTCTGGAGGAACCATGTATATGCTTGGAACCCACTTTAAACATTCATATTTTTGCAAGTCCCAAACTTACTTGTATTTCAATGCAAACAGTATCATGTTTACTGACAAACATATATGCTTTTACGTGGAAACATAAGCGTTCTGCATCCTAAACATCCATATACTTACGTGGAAGCATTCGCGTGTTTCCCTCAAACCTACATATACTTACGTGGAAACTTATGCGTATTTTCTCCCAAACATAATAATATTTAGACACGAATTATTCTTCGATGTCAATATATATGTATTATTTATTATAATTAATTTTAACAATATAAATCTACATTTATAAATAATTAATACAAAAAATTAACAGATTTAAAACGCTCCATTTTGCATTTATTTGCATTGAATGCATTATTTGTTTTTTTTCATAAAATGAGAATCTGTTGCTCTTTTGCTTCTCCTTTCTTTGTTGTCTCTCAGGTTTTTTTTTCCAGAAGGTTTCAGCTATGCGTTAGTTAGCACTATGCGTTGGTATACAAACAAGATATTTATAAACAAATCAAGCTCATGCAAGCCAAGCGTGTATGAATGACGTGTGTTTTTTGGTTTTATTTCACAAATAGTCCGCCATTTCCGATTTTCACAGTAAAGGCTCGGACAGACAAAGGACTTCACGTTGTTACCCTTTCCAGTTTCATTCCTCAAAATCGTTTCTCACTTTGGTAGCACACATACATATATACGCCACACATGCACAAAAACCAAAGTAACATCACAAACCATTTAACCGTCCGAGCCTTCGTTTATTCTTTTTTCACTGATCAAGCGCTTTTGTTATACTCTGTCCGATGAACCACTGACGACTGAAAACATGAAGCTAAACCGCAATACATCAAACAAAATATGAAACACATCATCTGCATTTTACACGCATATTCAGGAATACTTATGACTCGCTAACTGAGAGTATAATGCATAAATACACATACACACTTACAAGATAGACTCTCTCGTTGTCCCTCTTTTATTCTCTTGCTCTCGAGAGAGCATAAACAGTGCAACAAACATAGCTGTATTTGTACCACAAACAGAAATATATGTGGGTCGCAAACACATATATTATAACATATTATTAATCGTTGTGTCTCAAACATGAAATACATTTATGACAAGTTCAAAACACACTTTATATTTGCATCCAAACAACAACAAAATACCGATTTTTCAGCGTATAATTGACGTCGGTTATCCTTACAAAAATTTAAAAATTTGACTAAAAGAGGATGATTTTCAAATATTTACGAATTTTTCCAATTAAATAATACGATAACTGTTTCTAAATACAGGGTTGCGCAGGAATACGACAACAAAACGTAATAAAATTTGTTCTGTGTGAGTAATCGGCTTATTTTTTTTTATTTTGCAGGTTACTATTTGGATTTATTACAATGAATGCTTGGGATACCGAAAAGATGATTTTGATACTGCAACGATGATTTGCAGTCCTTCATTTCCGTCCAAAGGGAATTTAGGCGAGAGTTTGGCGGCACTCTCCCGAGTAGATGGACCATTATGAGGTGGGTAAACATATTTACCGAATCTGGAAGCATCGAACGAATACCGTACCATCGAGATTCCTAAGTTCGGATTCAAGAAACAATCGCGGCTGTAGCATCGTCAATTCAGGCAAAATAAGGTGTTTCTATGGCCCAGCTGATCGAAAAGCCACTAGGGAAATGATGTAGAATGAGAGGCCAAAGAGACATACAGATTATAGACCATGCAGTAAACTAAGTTTAAAAGTGTTTGATTGATACTAATGACAGCTAAATTAAGTTTGCATCGAACGAAAATAGGCATTCCCCTTTATTTTTATCCGTATTATGCCAACCAAGGAGTAAATTACCGAAGCAACTCGAACTCGATGAAACGGCCTACTGCCTCGTCGTTATGAAGAGGTATCGAAGAGAGCCTCCATTCTTTACTATTGCTCTGGGGGAAAATCCAAGCGTTTCGACTCGAAACTTGCTGGTGCAAATATGGTGGAAAAAAGCTGTAATTGCTTGTGTTGGAATTATAAGTATATAGACCTGTCAGTGTGTGTTGATACTTAAGGATCTTTGATCGATACTAATTCGCACATGTGAATTGTAGAATTGAGTTTATATATATACGATTGATGATCTACCGATAATATCAATTTAGGAACAGTAGTTAAGCATCTGATGATGAACTTGTCATGGAGTTCAAAACTAGTCATGGCAGAGAATGTAAAAAAAAACCTTTTCCCTTTACATCCCATGAAGGGATGTGCTTAATTGAATTGTCTATTATTCCCAACAACAACAACCCGACCATTTTCCAATTAGAAAACTGCTCCTCAGCTAAACAGTATAAACTTTCTCATACATGAACTAAAAGCTAAAAAAAAATCGGTCATAAAATTCAAATTCAAATACAAGCAAAATTCATTACAACGCATAATTCATGATGACTTAAACTTGTTTCCGTTCAAAATCCGAATTTCCAGCAAGTTAAACCCTTTATATTTGCCTATTCACCTGGAATTTTGCAAAAAAAATTATTGAAATGGACGAAAAAATTACAACTTAATACATTACTTGTTTATGTCTGATGAAGCGCATTTTGATCGTAACGAGAATGTACTAAAAAACTACCCGTATATGGAGAGAATATAATCCAGAAATTCTCCATGAGACGAAACTGCACCGAGAACGAGTTACTGTGCGGCGCGCAGTTGCAACAATGTGCATTGTTGAGTTATACTTCTTTGAAGAAAACGGTGTAACAGTAACTATCAATGGAGACCGTTATTTAATAATTTTGATGGGGTTTTCTACCAAGAACTGCGAATTAATATCGAAAATCTGCAATTTCCGCTGGCTCCTAAGGTCACTTGACCGGACTGCACCAGATTTTTTTTTATGGTGTCATGTCAAGCAAGAGGTGTAAAAAAGGAAATCAAGGAATTTGAATGATTATACTGATTAAAACGAAATCAAGTAATTTGACTGATTATAATTATAAGCAGTTCATTGAGACAATAATTGAGTCGATCCCATCTTCAACCCGTCACCCCGAAATGAAAATTTTCTGATCAGTTGCTGGATATGCGTGGATGGTCTATCATCTTCAAAACCAACCAGTTATAAAAAATGAATTTTTTATGCAATAAAAAAAATAAATGGAATGCATTAATTAACAGAAAAGCTATTTGAATATCCTATTTAGAACACTAGGTGCGCCACCATGTATAGTTGTATAGCTCGAATAAGTTCTACATAAACATTTAAGAATTTTTTTAATTTCAAAATGATTTTATAATTTGAAAAGCAACTACATAATTTAAACCAGAACAGAAAAATTAATGTTTACATTTTATAATGAAAATGTCTACCAAATTCAAATTTGATTTCCAACTTTAAATGAGTATAATGTGAATTTGCAACATATAAATTTTATATGACACGCGCCTGCGATTTGGAATATAACTTACATTTTAATTTAAGTATTAAAATTGATTGTCAAATTTAAATACAGCTATGAAATTCAATTCAATTCAATACGTTGCAATGCAATTCAATTCAATTCAATGCAATTCAATTTAATTCAACTCAATTCAATTCAGTTCAACTGAACTCAATTCAATACAATTCAATTCAATTTAATTCAGCTCAATTCAGTTCAGTTCAATTCAATGCAATTCAATTCATATAAATTCAATTTAATTCAATTCAATCCAGTTCTATTCACTTCAATTCAATAAAATGTAATTCAATTCAATTCGATTCAATTCAATTAAATTCATTTCAATTCAACTCAACCCAACCCAATTTACTTCAATTGCATTAAATGTAATTCAGTTGCATTCAATTCAAATCAAATGTATTATTTTTAATCCAATTCAATTCACTTCAATTCAATTCAATTCACTTCAATTCAATTCAATTCAATTCAATTCAATTCAATGCAATTCAATTCAATTCAATTCAATTCAATTCAATTCAATTCACTTCACTTCACTTCACTTCACTTCACTTCACTTCACTTCACTTCACTTCACTTCACTTCACTTCACTTCAATTCAATTCAATTCAATGCAATCCACTCAATTCACTTCACTTCAATTCAATTCAATTCAATTCAATTCAATTCAATTCAATTCAATTCAATTCAATTCACTTCAATTCAATTCAATTCAATTCAATTCAATTCAACTCAATTCAGTTGCATTGAATTCAAATTCAAATTAAAATTGCATTCCTTTCAGAATGACTTGCAGCATTTAAAAATCGGATTTGTGTACTATCAAGTATATTAAATTTCTCCATGGAAGTTGGTTCACGATTCTACATTTCCGGAATTCGGTGAGCATAAAACCCTTATGCAATGGCCTCGAGCCAGCTATCTGAAAGGTCTTATTAACCACAAAAGTTTTTACGACGCCACAAATCCGATGCTAGAAAAATTTCATAGAGAAATCAAGTAAGTCCGATAAAGCGCAAAGAGCAAACAAAACAATTAAACAAAAAACAAACAAATCGAATTTAAACAAAAACAAAAAAATAATGTTCGGCATAAAACAGGGATCAAAAAATAGGGGATTTTCAACAGAGACGCTACAAAAGTAAATCGATAGGGACAGCAAACGCCGCCATATTTTTTCCCGCTCTTTTGACATTTCTCTTCAGTAAGGTTTGCGATTTCATCATGGAAAGATATACGAGCCAACAACGAGTCGAAATTATTAAAATTTACTACCGTAATTTGGAGTCAGTGGCCTCAACTTTAAGAGGCCTCAACAATCAGCGATGAGGCTCATTTCTGGCTGAATGGTTTCGTCAATATGCAAAATATGCGCTATTGGTCAGACAGCAATCCACCAGTAATCCCTGAGTCATCATTGCATCCCGATAAAATTACGGTGTGGAGCGGTTTATGGGCCGGCGGCGTCATTGGGCCGTACTTCTTCCTTGATGATCAAGACTGGCACATTACTGTGAATGCTAATCGCTACCGTTCAATGATAACCGAATATTTTTGGCCCCAATTGGATAATATGGACTTGTAGGGCAATTGGTTCCAACAGGACGGCGCCACAAGCCACACAGCGAATGCCACAATCAATTTATTGGAAACCAAGTTTGGTGAACGTGTTATCTCACGAAATGGCCCAGTCGATTGGCCGTCTCGGTCGTGAGATTTGACGCCTTTAGATTATTTCCTGTGGGGCTACGTCAAGTCTATGGTCTATGCCAACAAGCCAGCGACGACTGATGAACTTCGTACGAATGTCGAACCTGAAATTGCAGCAGTATCGGCCGATTTATGCTTGAAATCCGTCGAAAATTGGGTTCAGCGTGTGGACTTCTGCCAGCGTGCCCCTGGTGGCCATGCAAAAGAAGTCGAGCTCCATATATAATGGCATCGAACGTACTTTCACAGGAATAAAGAATTTCATTGGTATCTAAAACCGGTTTTGTTTTATTTAAAACTTTTTTAGCACTCTTATTGAAAACCCGATATTTATCGATTAAAAGGCAGCCTTCGATAGTCCGATACGGGAGATACTCTACGAAGCGTTGACCGTGCTTGTTATTCCTTCAATACCCATAAGCCTTTGCAGAATGGCCTTGAGGAACACTAAATCTGCAGTGAAAGTTAGTAAGGATTTTACCAAACCTTTCGAAACTAAGCGAGGCCTCAGGAAGGCGACACTCTATCGTGTGATCTCTTTAACATCTTAAAGGAGATCATTATGAGAAAAGCTGCAGTCAACACGAATAAAACCATAAGCAGCAAAAGTCACATGCTTCTCGGATGTGCTGATGATACAGATACCAGACACAGTTAGATAAGTTACTGCAGTGTTTTCGAAAATTGAGAAGGGGTCAGCAAAAGTGGGTCTAACAGTTAATGAGGACAAGACAAGATTAATGGTTTCAACAAGCAGGGCCTTCACGCGATTAGGCCAAAGCGTGACCGTTGATAACCGCTATAATTTCGAGGTGGTGGACGAATTTAGACGAATATAAGTAAAAGCCAATAAAATACAATTTAAAACGCGGGTTTTTATCCCTTGTTAAATAATATTTCGACCGCTATTAAGCAGTTCCTCATGCAAATTGGTGGAAAAATTCGTTTAGCGGGTGGTAAAATCAAGCCTACACAGAAAAAAATAAAAATCAATTTCAATTAAAAAATGTGTTTATTTGATTAATTATTTAATTGATTTTGGTGTAATCACGAAAATGATAATATTAGTTAAAGGTATTTGTAAATTTGTCAAAAAAAACTTAAATTAAAAAATTACAGCAGACAGTTGTCCGAGGCCTTCGGCCACTGACTGTCCCTGCAGGCTGTGTCAGAGACACGGCCATTAAGTTTAACGTAGAACACGCCATCCGATAAGACAGAAAACATATATAACAATAAATTCACTTGCTTATATTATTTATCATTTATTGTTATATATGTTTTCTGTCTTATCGGATGGCGTATTCTACGTTAAACTTAATGGCCGTGTCTCTGACACAGCCTGCAGGGACAGTCCGTGGCCGAAGGCCTCGGACAACTGCCTGCTGTAATTTTTATATTTACCAACGGCATTTGATTCAAGTCCGTTTAAAAAAAAAATATTATGTTCAATTTTTTTAAACTTAATTTAATTTATGTATTTTAATTAATATTTTTATTGAAATAAGTTCTGCGAATGTTGAGAGGGCCGCCCTAATATTAAAAAAGGTTTACCTTATCGAGTCTTCGCATTAGCATTCGAGCGTTGTGTGAAAGCTTTACGCTTTACAATTCAAAATTAATGTTACAACAGCTTTATTGAAGCTTTCGCAAAAAAGGTTTATTACGTTAGCTTACTGTTTGCTTCACTTTTTACTAGATACATGTTGCCAAGCAACATTATCTTGCTGTTCGTTTCACTTTTTACTAGATACATGTTCCTAAGCAATATTGAGCAACCAAAAACACTCACCCAAACACCACACATATGTTTGAGTGTATGTGTTTAAACAATTTTCATTTGAGAAATTAAAATACTAGAAATATATCAACCAATATGAAATGTATATCAAACGAAAGATAACATCTTCATTTACCTACAAAAAAAATTTTAAAAAAAATTCATCTAGCCGTTTCCTCAAATTCAATGAAATAAAGATTACAACAATAAAAACCTGACATGACTCCTCATACCGTAAGGTAAGACGTATTCTACGTCAAAAATTTGTAAGTTTGAATAGATGATATTCATTGATTTTTTTCAAAAATATTGACAAAGTATGTAATCAAGTTAATTAAAAAAATTATTAATTTTTTCGCGATTTTTGATTAAATTTTGAATTGAATCAATTAAAACCGTTGTTTTTTCTGCATGAAACCCCACCCCCTGCGACGACACTAAAAAAACTGAAATGTTCTATTTTTAAAGCGATTTTATTCAAGATTTCGCAGATACACATGGACTTATATCTGTAACAAATTAAATTTTTTAGAATTTGGATTCATAATCGGAACTAATGTCCGGTTATCTTAAACTATTATTGTATATTAAACATTTAATATTTAAACGATTTGTATTAAATACAAAAAAATAGGTACATCTGGTGGTTCTGGAGAAACATTCAATTTATCTGCTCCTTCCGCAGCAACAGTCACTCCATTGTCGCATTCCATCTCTTCTGCATATTCAGAGATTTCTTGCAGAAATGTATTGCTTTTATCCAATTTAGGGTGCTCTTGTTTAACACGTTCAAAATGTCTAAGAAGGTGAGTCTTAAATATTCTTATTGCGTGAAATTTTTGAAAACAATTTTCGTGTAAACAATTGTATGTGGCATACGGCGGCAAAATGTGTCTTTTCAAGTGTATAAAAAATGTTTGGGGACAGCAACATTTTTCATTGAAAACAAAACATTCAACGCAAACACTCATTTCCAATGAAATTTATTCAAAAACACTTGCCAATTAAACACAATTACAAAAAACGCAGTTTTAAATCACGAAACAAAGCAATTTAACACTATTATTCTTTAAGTTCACAACATAAAATCTTTCAATCAACAACAAACGAGTGACAAATGACAACAGTGTTGTATATCAAAGACTAGAGCCGTTCAAAAAGTGACGACAACGGCTGGTGACACAGCCGCCACACATATTGCCTCCCAACGGCGTTGTAAAATTCAACTTTACGTAATCACAACAATTTTTGTTTACAAAAATTTTTTATATTAAAGTTTGTTAAGAACATGACAATACATTTACACTTTTTTACTACTGCACTCACGCTTCTCTCATTGTCTTCCACACTGTCTCTGACTTTTCAAAGACAGTAAATTAGTCAATGTTGTACAGTAAGTGGCCAATTCGGTGAAGTTTAGTTGTAATTTGCGAAAAGTTGAGAAAAACTTGCAGCAAAGACTAGTCGCATACTTTTTGTTAGCTCACAATATCCTTGAAAACGGTGAACGAAGTTGATCGAAATATTGGAAACTAAATAAATTGTGATAAAAAGAAAATAATACAACTTCGTTTTCTCTTTTTCTAAAATTGAAAATCACAATGATAAGAAAGGGCAACCATAAATACAACTTAAAAACAGTTAAAGACTAAACAATTATTAAAACGTATTTTTATTTGGAGACTTTAGTAAATGGTATAGAATTCACATGAATCGACTCCGACGGCTGTTGCCTAAAAGTGAATTGTCATTATAATCCTCTGGACGCCTACGTTACAAAAACCTTTTTCTCTTCTTTGACAATTAGTACACATTATCAATTGTCTTGTCTCGCCAAACAATTCGTTATTTTATCAACTCGCCTATTAATCATTCTCACCCACATTCTAGCCAGTGTCATATTTCCAACTAGCAGGTCGATCAGCTGTTTGGTCGAAGGGAGCTGATTCGTAGTGTAAGGAGAGTCAAAAATGGTGGACAGAAATTATTTCGGATATGCAGAGCCGCTTTACAGTGACCTTTTTGTTAATCTTTAAAGAACAAAACTTTTGTTTGCTTCGACCATTATTAAAGTTAAACCTATGATAATAATTTCACAGACTTTGTCCATTAAATAAATCAGCAAAAATAATTAAAACAATAATTAGTTTAATATAACCAACGATACCAAATATAAGTATAAAATATAGCAATTTACGTTATTTTAACCGAAATTTATCTAAAAATAGAAAATTATGGCTTTAAAATTACCCATAATTTTATCAATAAAGTAACTGATTAGATCACGTATTAGATACTGCCATGAAGGTTACTTGTATCGCCGTAAACAACTGCATCATCTCTAATCAGTTGTTTATGATAATGTTTGTCCTAAGTCTATACAAAATATATATACGAGTACATATGTATATTTATTCTTTGATTGCAGAATTTACTTGCTATATTTTTGTAGTTGCCTTGATTTGCGTAATTTGACTATTGTCTTAACTAAAACGCTTTTTTCCTTGAGGTATGGGGTGTTGCCACCTTTTCGAAACTCATTGCCGCCTTTTCTGCCAACTCAGAAGATGTTACCATATTTAACAAGCAGCGCCTTTCGCTGAAACAGCTGATCGATTTGGTAGTTGGAAATTTCATGCAGGATAGGGTGGACGAGGGAATCAGCGATAGGCGAGTGGAAGTAAACTAAACTTCTATTGTTATTTATTTGTACTAATGACTTTAAAACTACTTTAAAACTAAAATGTGAAGGAAAGTAAGAATTGTCCAATTTATTCGTATATTCGTTTGACGCGAAATAGTGAATAAATCAATCTTATGGGAAATTTTTCAAATATGATACCCTTATTAATGTCAGATTTTTAGTTTACAAGATATAACCGTTCAAAGTTCGAACTCACGGGCGATGTGCTAACAACGTTTTGTTACACGGTACCTGTTCGATTTCTATGACCACATTAGTAAATGTTACATTGGAAAATAGAAAAAGAATAAATTTTGCGCTGAATGCTCTTATATGTAATATTGATAAAAAAAAAGGAAAATTTAGCTCACTGAAATAATTGTTTTTGTTTTGTCCTAAACAAAGCGACGACAAAAGTATTGAATAGTATAGAGAACTTATTGCACGCTTTTTCCGGTCTCATGCAGAGAGACTGAGTAAAAGAGCATAAACAAGTTTTACTCTCTTAATAGAATATTTCAATATAAATGCACCATTTCAACAATGTTATTTCAAAAAACAATACAAAAAACATAAATATTTCAAAAGGCGTCAATGTTTCACATCAAAATTATGAATGAACCAAGTTATGACAAAAAGAGAGTAATGCGTTTTGAATCATTCGCCAGATATCGCCAGTGCCGGATTCACCGGATCACATGACAAATAGCCTTGTAGAGGCTTTTCATAAACCCTGTCCGGAGCGCTCACCACCCTGGAAAGCCAACCAAACATGGTGGACTGGGTGGAGGGTGGAGCTGTTTCATGCTCAGAAAGGAAAGTAGAAAGCTTTTCAACAAAGCCAAAAAGGAAAGATATAGACCGGCTGCGAAGACTTTCAAAAGAGAGTTAAGAATGGCGAAAAGGAAGTCCTTGACGGATTTCTGTGAGGAAGTGGAAGACACCAGCGAAGCCTATAGGCTCCGAAAATTCCTGTGCAAACACCGCAGCACACCAGACTCCCCACGGGACCGAATGGATTGCTCACGGAGAGCATCCAAAAGACTCAAGAACTCCTGGTGAATACCCACTTCCCTGGCTGCAGCGAAGTTACAGACCCAGAGGATATATATGTGGATACTCGTAGAGCCAACAAAGAGGAACTGAACAAATCTATTTTTGATGACGGGAAAATTAATTAGGGGGTGACATTAGTTAAGCCTTTTAAATTGACAGGCCCTAATGGCATCATCCCAGCTCGTTTACAACAATCCTTGGAACTCATTCTACCATGGCTACGGGCGATTTTTTTCTGCGAGCCTTCGGTGGGCACACACACCCAAGGCACGGAGAGAAGTCAAAGTGGTATTTATCCCCCAAGCGGGAAAAATAAATCACAGTACGGCAAAAGATTATAGGCCAATCAGTCTCTCATCGTTTCTATTGAAAACCATGGAGAAACTAGTTGACCTACATGTAAGGGCGAAATTGACACCAGACAACGTTAGCGCGGCACAACACCCTTACCTGAAAGGGAAATCTGTGGAAATGGCCTTGCATGAAGTGGTTGGTTTTATCGAGGACTCCATTCATTATAAGGATTACACCATGGCAGCTTTCCTAGACGTGGAGGGAGCCTTCAACAATGTAAATATAGCATCCATACTAAACGCACGTGACGGCATAGGCTCACACCCTGGCATAACGAAGTGGACGGGTAACATGCTTAAAAGCTGAATCATAAACTCATATATGGGCAACGGTTCAGCACGGAAACGAGTAATAAGAGGAACTCCGCAGGGGGGTGTGATCTCACCGATATTATGGACTCTAGTGATGAACACAATCCTCAAGGATTTTGACAAAACGGGCATCAAGATCATAGCATATGCGGATAACGTGGTGCTCTTGATCAGGGGTAAATTTATGCCTGCATTCAGCGAAATCATGGAAAGGTCACTAAAACAATTGACACGTTGGAGAACAGACAATGGACCCGACGAAAACGGAACTAGTCCTTTTCACGAAATGGTACATAATTCCGAATTTCCAACTTCCAAGAATACAGGGAAAGTACTTAAACTGTCGAAAGAAGCAAAGTTCTTAGGCATTACCCTTGACTCACTCCAAGCTATCCTGGAAAATGAATATGGTATAAAGGGGTGAGAAGGCGTTATGCGCCTTCTAAGCGTGTAAGAAAAAGTTCGAACGCAAATAGGGTTTACAACTTAAAATGATATACTGGATGTAGACATCGATTATACGACCGAAACTCTACTACGCATCAGTGGTATGGTGGAAATACCTCTCCAAGGTGCAGAGACTGACATGCGTCGGTATTACTGACGCCCTCAGATCTGCCCCTCAATTGGCACTGGAGGCGATGCTGAATCTCCAACCGATCGATATAAATGCACCGCGGCGAAAGTGGCCCTACGGCTAAGGGAATCGGGAATGCCTGTCAACACCACACGGGCATGGCTAAATCCTGGTCAGCATGGGTACTTTCGAAAATATGAACAAGCCTACGGACTACGAGAATAATTCAGGACAAAAAAAATTTAAGGTAATTATACCTATCCGTGAAGACTGGGCGGTAAATAGCGTTACGGAGGCCGGAGAAATCTCAATCTTCCGGGATGGATCTAAAGTGGAAACGGTCACGAGATTGGGAATATGTTCCGAACCCTTAAATCTCAGGATTTCCACCAGACTTCCGAACAAATGTACGGACAGAGAGGTATGCCATTAACGTTGCCACAAAACAATTTTTATCTCCAGCGAAACTCAAAATCTACGTCGACAGCAGGGCAGCCCTCAAGGCCTTAAACTCAAGAATCATCAAATCACATTGTAGGATGGATTGGTTCTTATCCCTAACCCAAATTCAGGAGCACGAAATCACGCTCCGGGACATAGCAATATTCACGGCATGCGCCAGAACGGGCTCCTGTGCGCGGGAGGACGCTGCGACCCTGGACGTGCATATTCCGTTCGCGGAACTGAGGAACCAAGTCGACGAACTGGAAGTAGCATTAACCAAGTCGAGATGGGAATCGGTACAGAACTGTAGAACAGCTTGATCTCTTTGGCCGGCCGTGGATGAAACACGTACCAAAGGGCAGCTCTCCTTTGGAAAGAACACACTCAGAACACTCACAGGAGTCATAACTGGGCACTGCGTGATAGGCCGCATAAAGACTTCGATAGGAAGACTTCTGCAGAAGTTGTATCGTCTAGCCTTCCTGGGGGGCAGACACTTCGAAAACTTCAATGATCTAGCAGACGCTACAATTAAACCCCTCGTCAAATTCATAGAGAAACATTTTTGCGCTAGACTCTCTCTTTTAACTTACCCTCTCTCCTACATTCTTCATCTTCTCTACAACTGTCCTTTCTCCTTTCAATTCCATAGAAGGGAACCACAGTGGGCCGAATTTACGGCTTCGGGTGAACTCGATATTTGTTTTTAACTCAAATGACGGGCTTCCCTTTCAACTTAACCCTCTTTCAAATGTAACGACAAATGTCTTTGATATAATGACTAATTGTCATGGATGAAATATCACTATGCCAATAAATCTATGACTGACTGTCATGAATAAAATGACAATATTCGTCCAATGATTTTAGGAAACGACATGATTTCAGATGTTCAAAAAGTATTCACCTTTTACAAATATTTCATTGCGCAAAAAGCACTTCAATTCCATTTACCTGTCTTAATTTATTTCAATAACAAACAACAAAACAACTTTGAACTCACCAAATAAACGCTTGACGCCATTACTACTTGTATACCAGCTGGTTATCAGTAAAGAACTGACCTAACACAAACCGAACACAATAGAATATTTTAAGATCATCTCTACATTTCAACCCATAGAGTAATTCTTTAAAGAGAGAAAATTTGACTCATCTGACGTTTCCTTTCACACTTTTCGTGGTGCGGTCGGTGTGATTGAGAGTTGTTTGGCGAAAAGTGACTTAATCCAGGTGGAATTACAATAACTTCTGACTTCAAGTTTTCATGTCGTTTTTGTGAAAACCTGTGAAATTTGAATGTGTTTTAAAATTTTTCATTGACTGTTATTAGGGGCGTTTTTTCGTAACTTATACACGTAAACTAATACAATATTAAAGAAAACCTGCTCGTTAACATGTATTATTGTAGAAGTTGAGAATAACCCCGATAAAAGTGTTACCAAGTTTGATTTTGTTGTATGAAAAATATAAAATGTATGTCATTCCATTTCTTATATTTACACGACGCACAGTTGCGCCCGTAGATCAAACGAGGTTGCAGAAGTCAAAATTTTCATGTGCGCCTACGAAATTTTAAATAAACCCATCTTATAGGAAACTTTTCAACGATCTCAAATAATAATATCAGATTTTTAGTTTAGAAGACATAACCGTTCAAAGTTGACCAGTTTTCGGTTTTCAAAAGTTAATTTGGTGCGATTTCAGGTGTAATATCACGAAAACTAGGTAACGAATCATATTTTTTTCCAATTGATTGATCTATTTATTAAATGTATAATAATAAAAAAATTGTACTGTTTGCTTTGTGTTTCTCTAGGTAAATCAGTATTTAAAAATTATCCCTTTTGGCGTAGAATACGTCGTACCTTACGGTATAGGGAGTCATGTCAGATTGTTATTGTTGTAATCTTTATTTCATTGATTATGACGAAACGGTGAGATAACTTTTTTTTTAAAAATTTTTTGTAGGTAAATGAAGATGTTATCTTTCGTTTGATATACATTTCATATTGGTTGATATCTTCCTAATATTTAAATTTCTCAAATGAAAATTGTTTAAACACATACACTCAAACATATGTGTGGTGTTTGGTTGAGTGTTTGAGTTTTTAGCGTGAACACAAACTATGCTGCTGTTTCAGTGTGGACACAAACCTTCGGCTGTTGTTTTGATTGATGAAATATTGAAATTTCGTATATTTACTTATGTATTTAAGTGAAACAAAATGTTAAATGTGAATTTGAATTTAACATGGATATATAATTATAAAAAATATATGAAAAAATTAATTCATACATTTTTATGTTAAATGAAAGTGCTGCCAAGTAAGCAAAATAACAATGCTGCTCGATGCTGTTTGACAGCTGCTGACAGTTGACGTTTAGTAAATTAAAATAAAAATTCATTTTCTTATGTTATTTATCATTTATTGTTATATATGTTTTCTGTCTTATCGGATGGCGTATTCTACGTTAAACTTAATGGCTGTGTCTCGGACACAGCCTGCAGGGACAGTCCGTGGCCGAAGGCCTCGGACAACTGTCTGCTGTTTTTTTTTCACTATTTTTCAATTTTAACGAGAAATAAAAAAAAATTTTGTATTTTTTTACCTCTCCCATATTATCAAAATATGTTCTTCTTCCTCTACATAATTCAAAAGGGTTTATCTGCCCGTACGTGTGCGTTTGGCTTCTACGTGTAAAAAAGTTTAAAAAGACATGGCTGCAGAAATTATATGGCGAGCATCCCTTACATGTTTTGATGGATAGATAGTTTGATCTAATAGTTGGAAAATTGCATTTTAAGTCGTTCGTCTACCTGAGAGCCTGTGGCAAAGTCTGCTTCCAATATTCTATTACATTGAAATTACTTTGGCGTACAAATGGTCAAGAACAATATTGACTTATGGTCCCTACAGGTGAGTATTTTACAGAAAATTTAAAAAATTTTTTTTTTTTAATTTGTTGGTTAATAGTTTTAAAACATAGAACCCTACAAACACATAAAAACAATCTAAAAATTAAAAAATTTTTCTATTTTTACTTACCATAAAATTGATTTTTCTACAAATTTTAACTTTGATAACCCAGAAGTAAGCACCTATACAGCCTAACACCCTTTCCAAACACTTATTTCACAAGCTGAACAGTTATCTATCATATGCCGTTTCAATTGTTCAATTATCTTATTCGGTTCAAAAGATATGATTTTTGCAACGAAAAAACTCAAATGGCGCCACTGTGCGACGTTTCCAAAATTATGATGTAAATGTAAAGTTGTATAAAAGTTCTTCCACAAGCAGAATTCCAAGACAATACTGGAGACAAACAACAACTAAAGCAAAAATGGAAAAGGATATCCGAGAAATAGCTCACAAGCATATACTTTCACCGATATTCTTCCATGACTCGATTCGCAAGAACGCCGTCGGTTATGGCTGCTTGATGATTTTTGTATTCATTTTTGATACACTTTATGCACTTTTTGGTACCTTTGTGTACTTTTTTTGTACACTTTATGTACTATTCGTAAACACTTTATGTGAGTTAAAAATTAGAAAGTGCACAGCTGACTGCTTATAAGAATCTCTTCATGGGATGTAATGGGAAACGGTTTCTCTAATATACTCTTTGGTACACATTTGAGTGGCGTTGTATATTTTTTTGGTACAGTTTACATACGTTTTACTACACTTAACGTATTTTTGGTAAAGTACTCCTGATGTGTACTTTTTGTAAATTGTTGACGTAATGTATGTACTTTCTGTTGCAGGTTACGTACGCTATGTACCCTGATACGGGGGGCTAACAAAAGTTTGCTTAGTTGCTGTCATATTACAAGTTTTTAATAAATCAAAAATTACACACTGTTTGTTATAATCTTACGATATATCACTTAAATTTTCAGAAAGATCTGTCAAAATGGAGACAAGAAAACGGAAATTAGTTAAGCAGTGTCAGTGGATATCCCTGTGCCAACGCAACAAGATATTCGGTATGCTATTCTTTTTGGATTTCGGCGTAAGCTCAAGCCTGTGGAAATATTTAGTGAATGCTAAACAGCGTTTGGAGTGTATGCGTCATCCGCTGTGACTATTTCAAAGTGGTTCCGGAGATTCCACACCGGTTATTTTTCTGTGGAGGACGACCCCGAGAAGGCCTTCCAAAATCTGCGACTGACGATGTAACTAAGTGTAGCGCTGGTGAAGTCTAAAATTGACGAAGATCCAAGATTGACCCAGGAAATGATTGCTGAAAAACTGGCTGCATCGCGAATTTTAAAAAATAATCTTGGATACACGAAAAAATCTGCACGATGGGTTCCTAAAAATTTAACTGAAGCTCCAAAAGAGGCACGTGTGCGTTTTGCTCAATATTTTCTTGACAAATTCAAAAACGGAATGCCTTCCACTTTTCAGAAAATTGTAACAGGTGATGAAGCATGGTTTTACAAGTACGATGCTGAAACCAAACAACAGAACATGGTATGGAGCCCAAATTTGAAGATTTTGCAGACTGTTTTTCAAGGTAGATTTATCGACTTCAAAAATCTATGGAAATAAATGGCGATTACGCTGAAAAAATACAAAGAGATGAAGAATAAAGATATAAAATTAAAATATTTTTTGTTTAGCTTTTTCTACTCTATTTTTATTTATTTTTATTTATTTATTTATTTATTTGCTTTTTCACTTCTACAACAAAACATTCGTCTTAAAAAGTAGAATTCTTATAGTGTTATAAGGTAAACTAAGACAAGTAAAATAACAATTACATACAAAATATTTGAATATTCATATATTAACTAAATAAAGAAAGGAGAAAAAAAGGTTAACAATTAATAAATAGTTAATAGATTACACAAACATTTATTTACGACAAAAATTCAAACAATTTTTTCTTAAATTCTGAGGCGTTGCTGATTGCCCTAATTGCTGAAGGAATAATATTATTCCAAAGACGTATTGCAGTTATGTAGAACTGCCATTCTGATATCAAAGAAGGATGTATAATTTGTATTATATTTCCATTTCTTCTGAGTTGACTAAAATTCAATCGATTGAACAGGTGACATGGCTCACGGGTGGTTATAATTTTATGTAGAAATATAAGAATTCGTATTTGCAGAAGGTCTTCGAACTGTACGCCAAATAGTTTGACAGAGTAAGGAGTTATAGTCACATAATTACCATTAGTGACATAATTTCTGACCCCATAAACGTACCTCGCAATGTTGTTGTATGTGACGTTCAATTTCGATTTACTAGAGGCGTCACAACTTGCAAAAATCTCACATCCATAGGTTAAATTTGGCACCAAATAGGTTTTTGCAAGTAGTAACCTTATCTTTATTGGTGTGCAATATTGTGTAGGCCATAGGGTTCTGAGCATCGAATATGTTTTGCCACAGGCAGCTATAATGTGATCAGACCAGGTGAGGGTATTATTAAAAATTACACCTAGGTTTTTTGCCTTGTCTACAATTTCAATTCGCTGGTCGTTAATGCAGACATTAGGTGTTTCACAAACTTTCTGCGTTCTTTTACGCATTATCATACATTTAGATTTTCGAGGATTTAAACTTAGCCCATTCACATCAGCCCAACGAGTAACTCGTTCTAGGTCATCATTAAGCCTCGCAGTACATTGCGAAATGTGTCCCTGTTTATCACTTATGTACAACTGGACGTCATCGGCGTACATTCTTATGTTGCAGTGGTGTAACTGTTCTGGAAGATCATTTACATAAACTGAAAAATGAAGAGGTCCCAGAATAGAGCCTTGTGGAACCACCCTTATAACGGGAAGAAAAGTTGAGGTTGTTAACTGCCTAGTTTCTACACACTGCACTCGTCCACTTAGGTATGACTCAATTAATTTGGTCGATGTAGGTGAAAAATTCATCATTTTCCCCACTTTTTGAATTAATATAGTGTGGTCAACGGTGTCAAAGGCCTTTGAATGATCCAACAACACCAGCATTGCCACACAACCATCATCAATTGCCTTCCTTATATCCTCGGCCACATCTGTGAGAGCAGTAATGCACATATGTTTGGCCCGAAAGCCAGACTGTCTATCAGTTAACAAATTATACTGCGTAATATAATCAGTTATCTGTATATGTAAAAGTGTTTCGAAAACTTTTGACATATAGGGCAATATAGCTATAGGGCGATACTCAGTGGTTGATTTTGGTATTGGAAGAATTTTCGCCTGTTTCCACCTAAGTGGGTAAGTGCATGTCATGATTATAGTGTTAAATATATGTGTGATTATTGGTAAAAGCGGCGGAAGAATTATCTTTAAGAAGGCTGGGTGAATGCCATCAATACCTATAGCGTTTGATTTTAAGGATAGACAGATTCTGGGTACATCACACTGGCTGACACTATCAAAATTGAATTGATTCTGCGGTAGATTGGCCGCATTATAGTTACAATAATGGCTATGATCAGCTTCTGACATGGGTATATTAAGAAAGCTTTTATTTATATCCTCTGGGTCTGATATGATACTATCTTGTTTTGTTCTATTATTCACTATTCGAATTTCCCTAATAGTTTTCCATGGCGTTTCGTATGGCCTTGGTTACAATTTTTCTCGCGTTGCGAAAAGCATTATGTAGATCGTCGGTTCTAAAACGTTTCCATCGAGAGTAGGCATGGTCACGATCTGCAATAAGAAGTTTAATTTCTGCCGTAAACCACGGTTTCTGACGGTTACTCAGCTCCTGCGTTTGAATTGGTACTATTGTATTATATAACGTTGTTAAGTTTTGTTCCACGAAGGCCAACTGATCATTTACAGATAACATATAATAAATGCAACACCAGTCAATTTTATCAAACTCTTCTTTTAGATAGAGATAATTGATACGTTTAAAATTGCGAAATTGTATTGTGTTAGTAGAGGTTTGAAGAGGAATGTCATAGATCATGAATATAAGGTCGTGCCTAGAAAAACAAGACAAACATTGGAGACAAACAATAAATCAGGTAAAGAATTATTTGATGATGTGAAATGTGTAGGCATTTCAGAATTCGCTGAAATGAGATCAAATGATTTCTTATTATTAGTTAAACTTGTTTCAGTCAGCAAATTTGAGTTGAATTCCTCAGCTATTATAACATCATTATAGAATACTGTGACACACTCCAACACTGTAAGGAAATGAGTGAAGTCAATGTTACTTCGAGGACTATAAACACAACCAATAAGAAATTCTCCTCCATAGCCACATGCCTCAAGAAATAGATATTCAACTTTATTATTAGGGTTTATTAACTCATCACTTTTACTCCAATCCTTTTTTGACATAGATTGCCACTCCGCCATAGCCGTCAGAGCTGTCATTTCTATACAAATCATAAACACTCATTGATACCAGATCTTCCTTAATGGATTCATCAAACCATGTCTCGGACACACAAATTACATTCAAGCCAGAGTTTTCAAAAAGAAGTCCAAATTCATCTATTGTGTTTGTTAGACTTTGTGCATTAATATGACAAATTTTCAGGCCACTTCTCTGTTTAGCAAGAATTTTTATCATGTTTGCCGTTACATCTTGGGAATAAATTCTACTGCCTCCAATTAAAGCCATGTTTAAATAATATAAAATCCCTACTAGCAACGCCAATTAAATATATAATCATGATCTTTTGTTAGCCCCCTCGTATGTACTACTTTGTGGTAAATTTTCTGCACTTTTAAATGCATGGTATGGTAAAATAACGTTGTATGTAGTTTCTGATGTACGTTATTATAAATTGTATGTACTGTTTGAGCAAATTATGACGAATAAATGAGGACATCATCATTTGGAGCCATTTGCCCTCACTTCAATGCATGTTTGAGTCGAAAAAGTGCTTGCGAAAATGCATATAAACAAACGCACGGGCTTGCTCGGGGATACGTGGGTTTTTTTGTTTCTTCTTCGTATGTGCTCTCGAGTCGTATATTTTTTACGACTCGTGGTAATCGAGAGGGCTATAGGTGTTCGTTTACGATGCCTGGTGTATTTTTAAATTCGGTGATACCCCAATGTGGCATTAAAGTCCTAAACCATTGCAATCGAAATCTCACGTTTGGAGATTTCGTTTACACAAACATCTATTTTTCAGTACAATACTTCAAAACAAACCAAACGAAATACAGTTGTTATTTTGTTGGTTGTTTCGAACCATTGCCTCTATCTAGTATTATTGATGCAATTATTTTCAACATCCAACGTTTGGTGAGAGAAATGTTAAGTCTATATGTAATAATTAGTCTATTTTTCAACCCCTATTTGATTGTAGTGACTGCCGTATTAGTTGTTGTTGATGGTGTACGAATTGTTAGAATTGTCAAAATCAGCTCATGTAATGAGAGAGAAATGGAAATGAGAGATATATATGCTTATTAGTTTTGCAAATTGTTTTATGATGATTCCCAAAATATTTCATATCTAGCACTAAAATCCCGTGAGCCGGACCATTATTAAAAAAGCTATTTTTTTTAGTTTTTTAAAGAATTTTGTACCTAAACTATGACAGGCTTTTTAAAGTCGCGTCCAACGGTGTAGAAAACAGTGTGTCCTGACACATCCCTTTTTTTAAGAGATATTCTGCGAAAAAAACTGTTAAACTGTATTTTGTAATACATTTCCCGAGGCGATCTGGACCAAATTTTGTATATTTAGAATTACTCCAATCTGACATTTAAATTAGAAAAACTTCTGTACTATAGACTTAAAAATGCGTTTTTTGCAGAGTATACCCGATAAAAAAGGAGTGGCAGGACGTTTAACTTTATATACCGTTAACCGCGCCATAGAACCCTTTGATATGACAGATCAATAAGTCCGTGACTGTTCGAACTTCCCTCGTAGTTATATGAAATGCAACACTGCTCCAGTCAGTGTTCATTTACTTTGCGTTCAACAGCTGTTCAAAAAATACAACCTCGTGCATTTTTTAAAAATAGAAAAAAGTGAATTTCGAGTGCTCATGAAACATTATATTCTTCCGAAAAAAACCGTCAATCAAACCAAGGAAAAGCTTGATGAATGCTATGGGGACTGTGCACCATCGATTTGAATGGTAAAAAAATGGTTTACTGACTTTCGTTGTGGTCGCACAAGTACAAATGACGCTGAACGTTCTGGACTGCCAATTGAGGTCAATACACCCGAAAATGTCGAAAAAATCCACAATATTGTGTTGACCGATCGAAGAGTAAAAGTGTGTGAGATTGTTGATGCCATAGTCATTTCATATGGCAGTGTGGTTTCGATTTTAAATGATCGGTTGGGTTTAAGAAAGCTGTCTGAAAGATGGGTGCCGCGTTTGCTCTCAATTGACTATAAACGTTATCGTGTGACAACTTCAAGGGAGTGTTTGGAGTTATTTAACAGCAATTCGAAGGAGCTTTTGCGGCGTTTTGTAACTTTGGATGAAGCATGGATCCATTACAACACTCCGGAGACCAAGCATCAGTCTACACAATGGGTTTCTCCTGGTGAACCGGCTCCGAAGAAGGCCAAGGTAAGTTTGTTGGCCAATAAGGTGATGGCAACAGATTTGTTAAATGCACGCTGGATAATCCACATCGATTACCTTCAAAAGGGAAAAACAATAAACGGCGAATATTATGCCAACATATTGCACCGCTTTAACGAGGATTTAAAAAAAAAACGACCCCATATGGCCACGAAAAAAGTTCATTTTCATCAAGATCCGCCATATTCTCCGGATTTAGCCCCCTGTGGCTATTTCCCATTTCCAAACCTAAACAAATGGCTCGGTGGGAAGAGATTTAGCTCCAACGATATAATTATTGATCAAAGAAATGTCTATTATATGGACCTCGATCGATCCTATTTTTTGGAAGGGATACACAAATTGGAGAATCGTTGGACAAGTGTATTGAGCTAAAAGGAGACTACGTTGAAAAAAATTATTTTTTTTGCAAAACAAAACCTGTGTTTCATTGAAAAAGTCACTGACTTGTTGATCCGTCCTCCTACTAATATTGAATAAATTGGCTTTTGCTGAAGTACAAATTTTTTTCTAAAACTAAACAAAATTACCTTTTTTAAAAACGGTTCAGTTCACGGGATCTTAACGCTAGACAGGAAATATTTTGGGATTCATCATAAAACAAAACAAGGTACATATTGAGAGGTGGACAAAAAACACTTTTTCCCCCACCACACAATGTGAGTCGGTCTAATGCCTGTTTTTTTTTCTAATTTCCATGGAGAAACACGACAAAAATGTACATCTATTCTATATAAAGCAGTGTTGCCAAAATACGTATTAGATCCATTTATTCGTACCGTCGATAGAACCTCTCTTGCTGAATTACTTTACTATTGGGAATAACCGGTGTTAGTTTCGTTACAGATCGAAACAGAATGTGAAGCACCCGAGGTGAAAATCTGTAGGACCGGCTGAAAGCCATTCACCCAAAAATACATATGGCACCCTAACTTCATAATCGTCAAAACTCACAATTTTAAAATTAATTTTTTTTTAAATTTAATTCAAAAACAATAACCAAGGACCATTACAACCTACTGTAAAAATCTGGCGTCAATTTCTTTTTCCTTTCGTCAAAATCATATAGTACCTACCCCTGTCAAATATTTATATGTGCAATGTATCATGTTGAGTTGGAGCTTTGAAAACTAAATTTTTTTTTGTTTTTTATTTTATATATTAGTTTATATGTATGTGTTCTTTAAAATTATAAAAAAAACATATTTCTTCATTTCTTGTTTAGAACAAAAAAAGTGTTTGATACGATATATTCTACATAGAAAATATTTATATATGCAAAAATGAAACTTAAATTTAATTCTTATTCTTATCCTTATCCAATTAAAATATGAAATTAATATGATATTGAGCTACGCTTGTGTATAAGAACTTACTAAGTTGCTTAAAGTGGACATGCCAATTTTCTCCCATTCCGCCAATATTGCTAGTTTCATTTCTTTAAGCGTCGTATACTGCTTCGGCTTTGAAAATACCTTGGCGGAAAGTATCCCCCAGAGGTCTTCAACTGGGTTGAGGTTGCGACTTATGGCTGGCCACTTCAGTAAATGCGGATCGGGTCGTTGTCTTGTTGAAAAGTCCAGTTATCTCCATATAATTCGCAAGCAAAGTCAATTAAATTGCTGTCCAACAGATCAACGTATGCTTCCGCATTCATTTTAATTGGGACAAAGAATATTTTTTGAATTCTCTCGTGCTCCAAATGCAGCCCATATCATAAGAGATCCACCACCGTGGTTTCGCTTGTGGCACGTTTGCCGAGGATGTCGTAAATCTCTCCAATATTTATTGTGACCATCAGGTCCGTCCGAATTAAACTTTTCCTCATCACTAACTACAACGATTTCAAATTCGTCCTCCCAAAACTTGTACTTTTCTGCAAAAGCAATAAGCGCACTTTTATGGCGCTGGGTTTGGCCATTTTGCTTTGGTACCGAAGACCTATATAGTCCTTTAGCAGTTGATGGGCAGGCTGTCTCGCTAAATTTAGACCCAATTCCACCTTTATTTCCCTACAACTCATATTCTTATTAGCTGCTAAATGCCGAATGCGCCGCTTAGCCCTCTGGTCTACAGTTGGGATGCGTCCACTGCGCATAACACAAACATAGTTTTCGGGGTCTTTGAGGAGATTCTGCAATCTCGCCAATTGTTTTACCTGCAAGTCTCATTCCAACAATTTTTCGAGCTCCTCATCCGTAAGTTCACTTCCACGTGGCATGTTCAACTAGAAACAGAACTGTGAATATAACGTTTCTTAGAATATACATACATATTCATAACGATCACTTTACTCACGTACAGAAAGATATTTTTACCAAACACCCGACAAAAAGAGAGTTGTTCACTTTAAAGTTTCAGGAACGCGACTGCACATATAATTATTTTCCCTTGAATGGCAAACTTACAGCGATAATCATAGATAACGGGACTACAAATATGTAAAGTCCACGAGAGAAAAAAGTATATGATAAAGAGAGAGAGGGATATTATCGAAAAAATTGTATATGGTCGACATTAAATTACAGTTAGTTTTCAGAAGGAAAGAAAAAAAAATATTTTGCACATACATACATATAAATATTTGACAGAGGTAATATGTCAATCACTGAGAATTTTTATAATTTGTTAACTTTGCAAACCCAGCATTTCGCCAATACCTAAAGTTTGTAAATTTTGAGTTCTGACTGTTTAGAAGTTAGGGTACAATATTTAAATTTTAAACTGAGATATCTCCGTTCTGTGAATATTATTTTCATAATGGTCATATTTTGAGATTTTTTTATTTTTGACCAAAAAAAGAAAACAGATCCCAAAATCGGAAATTTTTAACTGGTTCACATTGGTATCTTGAAACCGATATTTCCAAACAGACTGTTGTATTTTTGATATTTGATGAAATAGTAGTAATGTCGTAATATTAATGTAAATATAACATTACAGCAATATAACATTTATTCGCCTAATAGACTTTGAAAGCATTTCTGATAGCCATTCACTTGGGAGTGGCCAGAATTGATTATTTCATTGGGAAGTCCAAGTAGGTCACTACTTCCACGCAGTATGTCCTGGGCAACAGCTTTATCGGAAACCTCCGATTGATTGATTGGTTATGTGATCATTGATGCATCTCAGGATTATTAGGTGACCCTGTAACTGAAGCTCTTCGAAGTAGTGGATATATTCTTCTGTCTTTTGATGGCGGATGAGCCAACACCCCTGGCCAACTGCGGATCAAAATTCGAACACACCTGGCCAGCGGCGGAACACACCTGGCCAGCGGCGGAACCAAAATCCAGTTTTGACTCCCTGCATTCTGGTCAGCGTCTCATCCATAATGGGAGGCTGAAATATTATCATCCTGGCAGTAGGCAAAATGCAAACCACAGTGGGCTGGGTTTGCTTCCCGCTACCGTTATAAACGTTATAACGAACGAACCCCCTAATTGTTCACGACCCCCGCAAACGTTATAAGGACCACGATTTAAGATATGTACCTGGAATTTGCGAACACTATACAAGACTGCTGCCACTTTCCAACTGACGGATGTCCTCGGAAAATGTAAGTATGACATCACAGTGATCCAGAAAATGCGATGGATAGAAAGAAAAACTTCGATATTTACTCGGGTGCGGATTTATAGGTGGCAAGAGACTGCGACACCTACTTTCAAGCTTCAACCCAGTTAGTGAACGCATGGCCACAATTCGCATAAAAGCGAAATATTTCAACATCTCGTTAATTTGTGTGCACGCACCGACAGAGGATAAAGATGATGAGGTCAAAGAAACATTTTATGAGCGTCTGGAGGAAGTATATAAACGCTGCCCTGACCACGACATTAAGATGATGCCAAATTAGGAAAGGAAAGTGTCTTTCGACCAACCATCGGCAATCGTAGTCTACATGATACCACCTCGGATAATGGAATAAGACTGATAGACCTCGCCGCTGCAAAGAACATGGTAGTTAATAGCACACGATTCCAGCATAAGGACATTCATAAGGCGACCTGGATATCTCCTGGTCAGCGGACGAAGAACCAAATTGATCACTTGGTAATAGATGGCAGGCACTCTTCTAGTGTAATGGATGTACGTGTGATTCGAGGTGCCAATATCGAATCGGATCATTACCTGGTGGCTGCGAAAGTTCGCACAAGACTGAGCAGGGCGAAAAACGTACGAAGCCGAACACAGGTAAAGCTGGATATTAAAAAGCTACAAATACCGGAGATATCAATGTCCTATCGACAGAAACTCTCTCTCCTGCTAGAGCAGAATACCCCTGCTCCTGAGAATCCAGATGCGAAGTGGAATTCTTTGGAAATCGCTGTAAGGACAAAACTTGGCTGTCAAAAACCGCAGAAGGATAAGCGATGGTACGACGAAGAATGTTGCATTGCAACTGATGAAAATGACGCTGCACGTATGGCAACGAAACAGTCAGTTACAACGCGTGCTGCGAATGAGCGCTACAAGACGCTGAGAAGGGAGGAAAACCAATTATTTAGGAGGAAAAAATAGCAGTGGGAGCAGGGAGAGAGTGAAACGACCGAATTGAATTGTGCAGGATGATGAATCCCGAAAATTTTTTCAGAGGGTAAGAAGATCGAATAACAGGCCAAATAATGGGCTGCACTAATACAAGGACGAAAATGGGAATCTGGTGACTGATAAGCAGTGTGTGCTTAAAATGTGGAGAGACCACTTTTCAGCACTACTCCACTCGGATTCTTCCTCTGGAGATCAGGAGGTAATGATAGTGGAAGATAGTGTAGATTGTACCCCCTACCAAGGCGAAATTAACGGCGATCTCCCGGCTTAAGAATAAAAAAGCCGCTGGTGCAGATGGCTTACCCGCTGAACTTTTTAAGGCAGGTGGCGAAGGACTGGTAGCCCACATGCATCGACTTATATGCAGTATATGGCTGGGGGAATATATGCCATACGATTGGAGTCTCAGTGTATTATGTCCTGTATTCAAAAAGGGTGATCCGTGCGTCTGTTCCAACTATCGCGGTATCAGTCTTTTATCCATCCCGTATAAGGTCTTGTCGAGCGTATTATGTGAAAGACTAAACCCAATTATTTAAAACCTGATTGGACCTTATCAGTGTGATTTTAGACCAGGCACGTCCACGACTGACCAAATATTCAAGCTACGCCAAATCCTGGTAAAGACCCACGAAAAGCAAATCGATACATACCACCTTTTTGTCGATTACAAAGCTGCTTTCGATAGCCCCATACGGAGAAAACTGTAGGAAGCTATGTCTAAACTTGGTATTCCGGCAAAACTGATCCGCCTCTGTAGAATGACGCTGACCAACACCAAATCAGCATTGAAAGTGGGGAAAGACCTCTCTGAACCATTCTGTACCAAGCGAGGACGGAGACAAGGCGACACACCTTCGTGCAATCTCTTCAATATCTTGATGGGGATAATATTGAGAAAAGCTGCAGTAAATACGAACAAGACCATTGACACGAAAAGCCATATGTTCCTGGCGTACGCTGACGACATAGACATCATTGGGCGAAATTTGTGAGAGGCTACTTACTTACTTACATATCCGGTCTCGAATAACCCATGGGGGCAGGACCTTACAAAACGAAGATAACATATTTCGCCAACCAGTGCGATCTTTTGTTTTATCTCTCCAGTTGGTAATACCAAGCGTTCGCCGGGATTCGTCAACTTGATCGCTCCACCGGAGTCTTCCTATTTTTCGCCTTCCTTCAAGTTCAGTCCGCAAACCCCTCGGGCTGGTTCGTCTTCATCCATTCTACTGATATGGCCTAGCCAGCACAATCGCTCTATTTTGAGCCGCTTAACAATGTCGATGTCGAAATTATAACGGTTATCAACGTTCACACTATGGTCTAATCGCGTGGAGTCCCTGCTCGTTGAAACCATTAGTTTTGTCTTGTCCTCATTTACTTTCAGACCCACTTTTGCTGATACCTTCTCAATTCTCGAAAATACCGCAGTAACTTCTCTAATTGTGCGCCCAATGATATTGATATCATCAGCATACGCGAGCAGCATGTGACTCTTGCTGCTGATGGTTTTATTCATATTGACTGCAGCTTTTCTCATAATGATCTCCATTAAGATGTTAAAGAGATCGCACGATAGGGTGTCGCCTTGCCTGAGGCCTCCCTTGGTTTCGAAAGATTCGATAAAATCCTTACCACCTCTCACTGCGGATTTGGTGTTCGTCAAAGACATCCTGCAAAGGCGTATGATTTTTGCAGGAATACCAAGCTCAGACATTGCTTCGAAGAGTTTCTCCCGTATCGGGCTATCGAAGGCCGCTTTATAATCGACAAATAGGTGATAGGTGTCGATTGGTTTTTCGTTAGTCAGCCAATAAGGTCAGCGATAATTGGTTTTAGTCTTTCGCCCGTTATGCTTGATAGAACTTTATATGCTATGGATAAAAGGGTTATTCCACGGTAGTTAGTACAGAGACTCGGGTCATCTTTTTTAAATATGGGAAACAGTACACTGAGACTTAAATCGCCGGGCATGCATTCTTCTAAACAAATTTTGCTAATGAGCTAATGAATGCACCTTATTAGCTCATCGCCGCCAGCCTTAAACAGCTCCGCCGGTAATCCATCGGCTCCTGGGGCTTTGTTGTTCTTAAGCCTGACAATAGCTGTTCTGACCTTCTCTTGGTTAGGAGGTGGGCAGTCGACGTCGTTGTCCAAATTGTGATCGATTATCTCGCCATTGTACCAATAGCGCAGAGGAATTATGTCTCCATATTCCCAACATACTCTGCACATCTGCGATGAGATTTCCGTCCTTGTCTTCACAGAAGGAGGTCCCTGAACCATGTCCATTAGTTCCGTTTTTGACTTTTTGGTAGAATTTTGGGGCTTCGTTCTTCCTTCTGTATGACTCAATTTTCTCACTCTCGCGCTTTCTCCACTGCCGTTTCTTACGCCTAATGAGACAGTTTACCTCCTTTCTTTTCTCCCTATACCGCTCAGTCACAGCTCGCGTTGCAATTGACTGAAGCATTGCCATGCGTGCAGCGCTCTTTTCATCATTTGCAATGTGACACTCTTCATCGTACCATGGTTTGCTGCGAAGCGCTTTTTCAAACCTAAGCACGGTTGTTGCGGCAGTTTTTATAGAATCGAAAATGGGTTTCCACTGCGCTTCAGGACCGTCACCAGGAGGGATGGGTTCTGTGCCAAAAGTTGCGAGAGCTACCGCCACTAATTGCAGCTTTCCGATGTCCAGCTTCCTCTGCGTCTGGTTTCATACGATTTTCGCTCTTCTTAATCCTGTGCGAACCTTTGCCGCTACCAGGTAGTGATCAAAATCGATGTTAGCTCCGGTAATCACTCGTTTCGTCCATTACACTGGACGCGTGCCCTCCATCAATTACCACGTGATCAATTTGGTTCTTTGTTCTTTGATCAGGGGAGACCCAAGTAGCCTTGTGGATGTCCTTACGCTGGAATCTTGTACCACTAACGACCATGTTTTTTGCCGCAGCAAAGTCAATCAGTCTCGTACTGTTGTCGGAAATTGCCAATAGTTGGATGAAACACATTCTCCCTGCCTGCTTTAGCATTAAAATCTCCTAGTACCATCAGCGATCATACGTTTCCTCTAGAAGCTCATAGAATATGTGTTTGTCATCATCATCTTTCTCTTCTGTCGGGGCATGCACACAAATGAAGGAGATATTAAAACATTTCGCTTTTATGCGGATTGTGGCTATATGCTCACTCAGAGGATTGAACCAAGAGACTAGATGTGGCAGTCTTTTGCCAACTACAAATCGGCAACCACATTTATATTTTTTCTCATAGCAACTGTATTATATGCCGCAGTTTCTCTTTCTTGTGCGACCATGTCCTGTCCATCGCATTTCCTGGATTGCGGTAGTACCAGCCTTTTAACTCTCGAGGACAATTGGATGCTTGCACCGGATTGGATGCTTGCACCGGATCTATATAGAGTTCTCACATTCCAGGTGCATATCCGTAAATCGTGGTCCTTATAACGTTTGCGGGGGTCGCCAAAAAATAGGGGTTGTTTATGTTTTCTTGTTCGTTTCTGGCAGTGACATTGTGCACGGTGGCGGGAGGCACACCCAGTCCACCGGGGTTTTGCATTTTACCTACTGCCAGGATAATTGATTGCAGCCGCCCATTCTATGGCTCAGACGCTGACCAAGATGCAATATGTCGAACCTGGAATTTCTTCTTTTGGTTTTTTATCCGCCGTTGGCCCATATGTTTGGCGCATCCGCATTCTAAAGGACAAAATAGTATGCCCGATAGCTTGATGAGCTTCAGTGATATCAGTCACCTACTAAGCCTGAGACACATCAGTGATCGCATAACTAAATCAGGCTGCCCATTTATTTTCGCCTCTCAGTCTAGCTAGCTAACGGAGGCTTCCGATAAAGCCATTGGCCAGGACATACCTCGTGGAAGTAGTGAGCTGCTTGTACTGCCCAATGAAGGAATCATTTCTGGCCACCCCCCAAGTGAATGGCTATCAGATACTTTCAACCTCCACGGACAGTCCCATGTCCTGTGCGAGAGGTTACTGCAGTATTTTCAAGAATCTAAAGAGGTGGGTCTTCTTGTTAGTGAGGGCAAGGGCATAATTTATGCGTCAACGACTAGAGAAACCTCTCGACTTGGTTAGCAATTTGAACGTGGACGACCGGTTTAATTTTGAAGTGGTAGATGAATTTTTCTACCTTGGATCCGCCGTGAATAAGGACAACAACGTCAGCCTGGAGATGAATCGGAGAATTGTGCTTGCAAATAGATGCTATTTTGGGCTCAGCAAATAGTAAAGGAACAAAGCCCTCTCTCGACTGGCAAAAGGCCAGCTATATCAGACCTGTCTTGACATATGGCTCAGAAACTTGGGTCATATCGCAAGCGGATGAAAAACACCAGGGAGTATTCGAGAGAAAATTTCTCCTCAAAATATATGGTCCTGTTAAAAACAACGGCGAGTACCGTAGTCATTGGAACCAAGAGGTATATAATTTATATTCTGACGTGGTCATCTCTAAGCGAATCAAATTAGGCCAGTGCCGGTGGTTAGGCCATGTTATCAGAATGGGTGAAAATGAACCAGCGCGAAAGGTTTTCCATAACGTACCCGATGGAAGCAGGAAAAGAGGACGACCAAGACTCCGCTGGAAGGACCAGGCCGAGGAATCCCTCTGTATCCTTGGTGTTACCAACTGGCGAGTAAAGGCGAAGGATAGAACCAGTTGGAGAAATATGTTAACATTTGTTTGTTTAAATAATATGATTAAGACATTTGACCTCATGAGGTTGTAAGATAGTCAATAAAAGTAAAGTAGGGTCATGTAAGTCTGTCATCAATATCATGACGTACTTTCTTTGAGTGTAGGACCGGAACTCTCTACGCTAATAAAATCTCTGTCGCTGGGCACTGCTTGTTCGTAGTACAAGGGGAAATACAAAAATTGTCACTGTCATGCAAAAGTTTCCGGTCATGCAGATACGCTTGTGGTCTACTTTAATTGGGTAAATTTATAGGGGTTTTTTTGTTAAATGTTAAATCGGACATTTGTCAAAGATAACCTATGGCAAAAATTTCACAGACAACGACAACGACGCCAAATACAAAGTATAACAAATTGTTATCATTATTATAAATTAAAATTTTGTCTAAAAATAGCAAATTTATGGCTTTTTAATTGCCCATAATTATATCAAGAACTGATTAGATCTGGTATAAGATGTTGCAATGAAGTTCACTTGAATCCCCGAAAAAAAAACTGCATCAGATTGAATAAGTGGATTATGTTAATTTTTGTCCTATTTTTATATTGAATGTATAATTTTTGTTTTAAATTATGGACCATAAACAAAAATCTCAAGGCTATTAAGAACTTTAAAGACGGTTAAAGGAACCGGTTCGAAGAGTTTGTCTAATTTTCGCCTTAATGCGGTGTAAAACTACATTCAGTACATTAAATTTATCAGTGTACTAAGCATAGTGTATAATGATTACCTACTTAAGTCAAATAGCCAGGTCAATTGTTATATTTCCGCTTCCTGTTTCCTTTATCAACTTTGGCTCAGTTTTACTCTAACAAGGGGTCTCAGAAAATTAATCAAATATTAAAGATATAATCTTTATTAGAGGGGTTTAAGATCCACACTTGTACGCGCTGAAAAAGCACGGCATCGGTAACATATTCTGTCAAACACATTATGCAGGAACCATATATATGTTTGGAACACACTCCAAATATTCATATATTTGCAATTCCTATAGATGCACACTTTTAGATGGAGCCATTTGCATGTTGCATCCCAAACATTCATATGTTCAGGTGTTTCTTCCCAAACGAGCGGTTGAGGACTGAATGCATGAAACTAAACCGCAACAGATGAATCCACATAAGAAAAACACAATTCATGTACACACGCATCCACGAATGTTTATGAATCACTGGCTGAAGGAATAATGCAGAAATACAGTTATAAACTTCGAATAACATTAACTTAGGACCACAACAATCTCTATTTGTCCCTCTATTATTATTTTGCTCTCGACAGAGCAGAGTATTTGTATTACAAACAAAGCTGCAGTTGAATATATTATAACATACTTATAACATTGTGTGTCAAACGTGTAATAGTTAATTGCAAACACAATGTGTTTGAACACAAGTATTGTATATTTACGAAAAGCTCCAAATACACGTTATAATATTGTTTAGTCTGAAGTTCAAAACGCAGAAAGTTTTCTTCCAAGTAATGTCAATATACTGTTTGAAATTGACTTTTTAGATTCATTATTTAGTATTGGGCTACAATAAGTTAATACGATTTTCAATAATTTAAGGCGCCTATTGGACTTGATTTTTGTAAGTTCCGATATTAAATTTTCAGTAATTGTATTTCAGTAATCTCGCCTCCTACTATGCATCATTCTGCTATTTCCATTCAGTTGCAGTTTTATGAGTTCTCGCAATTGCAATTAGTAACATTTGCGGATTATGACTATAATTCTTGCAGTTTTGGGTTATGTACTTAATTCGTTTTTTTGTGAAGTTGATTGGCCACTTGTGCTACAAAGTGATATTGTTGCAATAAGTCCTCAAACAGAACAAACTATTTTATATGATAATTTAACTCGAGTGAAATCAAAAGTATATAAGTTGCCTTGGGTATATCAGAGATTTGGAACAATTTAAGGAATAAATTTTGTAACAAATTCAAGGGTTCCAGGTCATCTTTGGATGAAAATGTGTATATCCACTATATGCAGGAATTAAATTTTCTAAATAAATTCTTATATAATCAGCGCATATTGAGTTATGATGAGATATTGAAAAAAAACTCCTAGGCGATTTTTTTTTTATCAAATGAAAAAACAATAATTCTTCAATTCCTAAACGTTTAATGTATAATAATGTAGTTTCTAATTCGACACAAGATTCTGTTAATTTATTCATAATTTTTTTCGAGTCGAATTTTTCGAATAATTCTGCTGTTTTGAATGAAAATGATTTTGCTAATAAAGGGTTTTTCAACAGAGACGCTATAAAGTAAATCGATAGGGACAGCAAACGACGCCATATTTTTTCCAGCTCTTTTGACATTTCTCTTCAGTAAGGTTTGCCATTTCATCATCGAAAGATATACGATCCAACAACGGGTCGAAATTATTAAAATTTACTACCGAAATTTGGAGTCAGTGGCCTCAACTTTAAGAGCGTTACGTCCAATTTATGGTCGTCATAATCGTCCTACCAGATCAACAATTGAGCGTCTAGTGGAAAAATTTGAATCCACAGGCACAGTACAAAATGTTCCCGTGCCAGTGAGACAAAGAAGTGCCCGTAGTGTCGAGAATATTGCTGCCGCTGAGGCTTCAGTTCAAGAAAGCCCAAATGTGGCTCCCACACGTCGTTCTCAAGCGTTGGGCATCTCTGTGACGTCGTTGTGGCGAATTTTGCGAAAAGATCTTGGCCTACATCCTTACAAGATCAAATTGACGCAAGAACTGAAGCCACTTGACCAACATAAGCGTCGTATGTTCGTGAATTGGGCTGAGCAACAACTTGAAAATGATTCGGATTTTCATCGGAAAATCATCTTCAGCGATGAGGCTCATTTCTGGCTGAATGACTTCGTCAATAAGCAAAATATGCGTTATTGGTCAGACAGCAATCCACACGTAATCCATGAGTCATCATTGCATCCCGAAAAAATTGCGCTTTGGTGCGGTTTATGGGCCGGCGGCGTCATTGGGCCGTACTTCTTACGTGATGATCAAGACCGGCACATTACTGTGAATGCGAATCGCTACCGTTCAATGATAACTGAATATTTTTGGCCCCAATTGGATAATATGGACTTGGAGGACATGTGGTTCCAACAGGACGGCGCCACAAGCCACACAGCGAATGCCACAATCAATTTATTGGAAACCAAGTTTGGTTAGATTATTTCCTGTGGGGCTACGTCAAGTCTCTGTTCTATGCCAATAAGCCAGCGACGATTGATGCTAGAAAACCGTCGAAAATTGGGTTCAGCGTCTGGACATGCAAAATAAATCGAGTTCCATACATAATGGCATCGAACTTACTTTCACAGGAATAAAGAATTTCATTGGTATCTAAAACCGGTTTTGTTTAATTTAAAAAATCTTTTGTAGCGCTCTTATTGAAAAACCCGTTATAATCAATGCATATTGAGTTATGATGAGATATTGAAAAAAACTCCTAGGCGATTTTTTTCTTTTATCAAATTAAAAAACAATAATTCTTCAATTCCCAAATGTTTAATGTTCGAGTCGAATTTTTCGAATAATTCTGCTGTTTTGAATGAAAATGATTTTGCTAATATTTTGCCATGTATTGATATTGGATCATTTGATATTTGTGACGACGATATTTTTTTGACTATTTCAAAGCTCTCAAATTCTTATAAGTCTGACCTAAGTGGAATATATTTCTATATTTTAAAAAAAATTGCTTTTGACTGTATTGTTCCACTTTAATAAATTCAGAAATGGAAAACTTCTGTTGTTTTCCCAGTATTTAAATCCGGAGATTGAACTTTAATAAATAATTATAGGCCTATATTTACAATAAGTTATTTTTTCCAGTTAAGCGCCACATTAGTCTAAGTCAGCATGGATTTATCGCAGGACGCTCTACCACTAGTAACTTAGTTGTTTTTATTAATTTTTGTGTTCAAGTAGAGACAATATATACGGACTTTTCAAAAGCTTTTGACAGAGTTCGTCATGTCATTCTTATTTTTAAATTGTTCAAAATGGGTATCCACTCTAATCTTTTGAATTGGTTTGGGTCTTATTTATCAAATAGAATATGCACGGTTTATATTGATAGTTACTATTCTGCTCCATACTATCCAACAAGGTAGTATTCTTGGTCCCTTACTGTTCAACTTGTTTGTTAATGATATTGGTCTGTATATCTTTAATTCCAAACATCTTACCTTAAAATTGTTAAGGCGATTTATTCACGAAATGATGTTGCGTTATTGCAAGAGGATTTAGATAGAGTTTCTAACTACTTGGTCTTATGTCAACGACTCACCATTCAATACTGATAAATGTTTTCAATTAACTTTTCACCATTGTAGAAATATTATTGACCCATTTTATTATATTTCTAATACAAATTTAAATACAATTTTTGAATATATGGATTTTGGTGTTGTTTTTGATGTTAAGTTAACATTCATTTGCCATCTTAATTACATTATTCCAAAATCGTATTGCTTGTTGTATTTCATCAGAAGAAATATTTCTGAGTCTTCAGATCCATACACAAAAAAGTTCTATTCTCTTCTTATGTGCGTTCCAAGTTGGAATATGCTTCTTTTGTTTGGAATCCAACTGCTGCAACTCATGCTAATCGTATTGAAAAGATTCAGAACTCTCTTCTAAAGTTTGCCTTGTTTTCTCTCAACTTTAATGTTCCGTTGCCTTCATATGAAAGTCGCTGTCTACTTATTTATCTGAAGTCTTTAGCATCCAAGAGGGACATATCCTCGGTTATGTTCCTATATTGAATTGTTTCTTAAACTGTTGATTGTCCTGAGTTGTTATCACTTATTCCATTTAATGCGCCATCACGGTCTCTGCGCCATTTCTAAACTTTTGATATTGATACTCACTTAAGTTGTTATGCTATAAATGAGCCCATTAATCGATCTATGATTATTTTAAATAGTATTTGTTATCACATTGATCTTAGTCTTCCAAAAAGTAAAGTTTAAAAAATTGTTATTGAATTTAATTAACAGAATTACGTATGTATATAAATTAAAAAAAAAAACCCGTTTCCCATTACATTCCATGAAGGGATTGGGGAGAGCTTCTCACAACCAGTGAGCTGTGCGCTTTCTAATTTTTCACCAACTGATTGGGACCTACAGTTTTTACACCGATTCCGAACGGTATTTTGAGAAGATTTTTCATGGCTAAATACTCGATGGTGTCGCCGTCACTATGCGAGGTGACCGCCGCCGAAAGAAATTTTTTTCAAGGTGGTCAGAGCAGGGATCGAACCCAAGATCTCATGTACAAGAGGCGCGCACACTACCCATTGCACCACCGACGGCCACATGTATATGTATACAAATTGGTTCTAATATAAAACTTTTGTTTCACTTTTAAGCATATTGCTAGTCTGTAAGGAGTATTTGCATAGACTTAAATAAAGAAATTAAATTAAATTAAATTAAATTAAATGACCCCCACGCCATTAAACTTTTCATGAAATTTTCCGTGACTTTTTCACACAGATGCGGCTGTATCTCACCGATGACGCCTTGGATCTCGGACTTGAGTACACGAATTGTTTCTGGTTTATTTGCATGAATCCAAGATTTCACAAAACACCAAAGAAAGGAAAGAAATTGCATGATCTTAGTGGCCAGTTGACATCAGAATTTCTTGAGGTAATTTATTCTGGAAATCGCTGCTGCAATAAATCGATTTTTTCATGCGCGGTGTGGCAGGTGGCGTCGTCTTTCCGAAACCACATGTCGTCTTGATCCATGCTGTCCAGTTGAGACCATAATAACTCCGTTAACATGTTCCTGTAACGAATGCCGTTCACAGTCACTGCAATTTCGGCCTCATCTTCAAAAAAGTAAGGCCCAATAAAAATCCACACCAGACAGTTCCTCGCTGTGGGTGCATTTGTTTCTCATGGATTGCATAAGGATTTTCTGAGCCCCAAGTTCGACAATTTTGGGTATTCACGAAACCATTCAGATGAAAATGCGCTACATCGGAGAAGATCAGCTTTTTTCAAAAATTGACATTGACTTCACTTTGCTCCATTACATATTTAACGAATTGCCGGCGCTTTCCATGGTCTGCTGGTTTGAGCTCCTGAGTAAGCTGAATTTTTTACGCATGAAGGTGGACGTCTTTTGTCAAAATTTGCTGCGTAGTGCTTCGTGGAATTTTAAAATCGGGTCTTGAACTTGATACCTGCCTGTTCCCGGGTTTGTCTTTGTTCCCCTGGTAGAAGCCAGATATTCTCTGCCTGTGGGGTTTCTACCTTGTTGCCTACCTCTCCCGATGGTTCAAGCCAGAGATTCCCTGTGTTGTGGGAACTTGAAATTGGTACCCGCCTATTTCAGTGTCTGTCGTTTTCCCCTGATTCAAATCAGATATTCCCTGCCTGTGGGTCTTGAACTTGGTAACCGCCTATTCCCGTATTATCTTTGTTCCCCTGGTGCCAGCCAGATATTTCCTGCCTGTGGTGTCTCGACCTTGTTGCTACCCCTCCCGCTGGTTCAAGCCAGAGATTCCCTGCCTGTTGGGTCTTGAACTTGGTACCAGCCTATTCCCGTATTGTCTTTGTACCCCTAGTTCAAGTCGGAGATTCCCTGCCTGTTGGGTCTAGAACTTGATACCCGCCTGTTCCGGTATTGTCTTTGTTCCCCTGGTGCAAGCCAGAGATTCCCTGCCTGTGGAGTCTCGACCTTGTTGCCTACCCCTCTCGCTGGTTCAAGCCAGATATTCCCTGCCTGTGGAGTCTTCAACTTGGTATCCACCTGTTCCCGTATTGTTTTTGTTCCCCTAGTTCAAGTCAGAGATTTTCTACCTATGGGGTCTTGAACTTGATACCCACCTTTTCCCGTATTATCCTTGTTCCCCTGGTGGCAGCCAGAGGTTCCCTGCCTGTGGGGTCTTGAACTTGGTACCCGCCTATTCCCGTGTATGTCTTTTTCCCCTGGTTCAAGTCAGAGATTCCCTGCCTGTGGGGTCTCGACCTCGTTGCCTACTTATCCCGCTGGTTCTAGCCAGGGATTCCCTGCCTGTTGGGTCTTGAAGTTGGTACCCGCCTGTTCCCGTGTTGTCTTTTGTTTCCTCCTGGCTCCATCCAGAGATTCCCCGCCTGTCGGGTATTGACCTTGGTCCCTACAATAGCCCCCGCTGCCGTAGTATACACAGTATACTACCTCGTTGCCAAACTTCAGTGCACAAAAGTTTCACCACGGTCTCTAAAGCTTTGCCATTTAAAGTGAACTCCCACCATCGACCACGAACCATCCATCGACCACGACAATTGCAACGACCCATCGTCTACGCGTCACTGCCACTCGCCCACGAGTTAGTGCCGTTTCGATCCACGATCTCCGCCACCGGTACCACTCTGCCCGATTCGTCATCATCTGCCAGCCACCAACGCCTAGAGAACCCCACAGCCATTTTGCCGCTCCACGCTGAGACATTTACTGCCAAATATTAATACGTTAAAATAAAATTTATATATCTGTGGTCACAAACAATAACAGCCTAACTCGAGTTAGGACAAAATTGGAAAAGAATTTTTGAGAAGTCACCGTGCTCAAAAAAGCAACTCTTTTTTGTTAAGAAGTAAGTAAAAGAATTCGTTTCTTTGTTATCTGTAGCAAAGTTATCACAAAAACTCCGACTCCTGATTTCCAGTAAAGATATTAAACTTTAAACTGCTCTCCCTGAAAAATTTTTGAATCGACTTAGGCTGTTATTGTTTGTGACCACAGATATATAAAGTATACAAAATATTGCTAGCGTTCTTCTCTTTCTTTACCGAATTGATGTTTTCGGGTTTTCGGCGACACTCTCGTTTAAAGCAGTAATGTTTTCAAGAGACCCACCGGTACGTTAACGCACCGGAGTCTTACTGTCCATAACCGACCCAGTTTCTTCAAACTTTTTGACCACTCTTCGAGTAGTTGGCACATTAAGTGCACTTTCTCAACTGAAAAGCGATCTCAGCAGAACTTTCCAAATTTTTGTAATAAGTTTTCACAATTATAGCGCGTTGTTCTTTCGCAAAGCGCTCCATTTTTAATAATCGGTATAAATATATCGCACCCTAACTTCAAAAGCGTCATAACTCAAATTATCAAGATTTAAATTTTTTGCTTTAAAAAAATCACCGAGAACTGTTTCTATATGTAGTAAACATATGGAGTCTGTTTCTCTCCCCTTTCGTAAAAAAATCCAGTATCAATATGTCTACTCTTGAAATTTTTCAATATTGCAAACCTAGTTTTTTGCCTATACTGAAAATTTGTAATTTTTGAGTTGTGACACTTTTGTATTTAAGGTGTAATTTGTGTCAGCTGCCAAATTTTAGAGTTGCCACTTGCAAAAAAAAAACTATACTAAATTTAAAAAGTGTAATCTTACTGAGACACCCTTTATATACTAATACGCATTGAAAAAGGAACGGCCCCTTTAACATTATGCAGGATCCATGCATATGTTTGGAACATGCATAAACTTAGGTGCAAGCAACATTTTCATGAATTGAAGGGTGTGCTCCTTTTTGGTTTCTTTGTTGCCTGTCATATTTTATTTTCAGCAGTTTTCATCAACTAATATGTTATAACACAAACTAATATGTTATAACAAATTAATCATTGTGTCGCCAACAGGTAACATTGAATAGCAAACACAATGTGTTTGGACACAGGTATTTACGATAATCTACAAACACGTTATATTTGCATCCAAACAAAAAAAAAATAGACAGATTTTTCAGCGTGTAAAATAGTTCCACACAACTTCCATTAGGACGCTGTTCAACAGTAACAACTAAGACAAACACTGAAGTGTTCCCAATAAGAAACCCAGGTCCCCTTTGAACTCGGTCAAGCTGTTCTAGAGAAGACCTAAGTCAACAGACAACACTGCAGGGTTTTCTCCGTGATAAAATCGATTCTAGTCATTGGACCAAAATCATAAATTAAGACCAGCTCGTGGTTCAGTGACGAGTTCATCACCTGACTGTTACGACCGATATCCGAATGGATAGAACGGTCAATCGCATGAATAGAAGTGGCATAGACTACGTACTAACATAAGCCAGATAGTATTTATATAGGATAACCTGTTGTGATGAGACTGCCATTTATGAAGATCTGGAATAGTGACTGAGGTCTCTGAGAAAGCTTGAAATTAAATGAGCAAAGGCACGACCAGCACCAAAGGCCCTATGCTTTGATTAAAATCCGCTGTGCCACACACTGTATAGAATGCTTTAGATGTATCCACAGCTAAAGGGTGGGACATGTAAAATATGGAATTTAATTCGCTTTAGTGTATAACTACAATCAGGGCGATAAGGTTGGCTTCAATTCTAAATACGCTGTCGATAAACACAATCACTTGGCCTCCAAAGTTGTCACCCTTGTTTACTTTTTAATTTGTGGTCACTAACGCACACACACCAATCTCAACAACTATTCTTAAATTATTATTTCCTCTTAGCGTGAAGTTAGCCCACCATCGAAATATGTGGGCTATGATATGGTAGTGTGAAGTTGGCCCACCTTCAAATTTTATTGTATTTAAATCAAACCAAGCATATAAATTTCATTGCGCTGGTCATTAATAAAGTGTCATAATGTTCAAAATAAATATTGAAGATATCGAAAGGATAGAAGGTCCTTTAAAAGCAATTACATTGAAAAAGGACTAGGTCATTAAAATCGGAGAAAACTAGTATTCGCCATATATATGAAAACTCTCAGAAAAATTAAAAAATTTTGGACAATTTTCACACTTTAATATTCACACATATTGTTGCAAATACTAAGGAAAAATTTTATAAAAAATTTCAAGGACATTCAAATAGGACTTGGTCCTTAAAATCGAAGAAACCCACTATCCGCCATATACAAGGTGTTTCAAAAGAAGTCATCCGATGTTGTTTGGCTCTCATTTTTGGCGTAGAATACGTCTTACCTTACGGTCTAGGGAGTCATGTCAGATTGTTATTGTTGTAATCTTTATTTCATTGATTATGAGGAAACGGCGAGATAACTTTTTTTTAAAATTTTTTTGTAGGTAAATGAAGATGTTGTCTTTCGTTTGATATACATTTCATATTGGTTGATATCTTCCTAATATTTAAATTTCTTAAATGAAAATCGTTTAAACACATACACTCATACATATGTGTGGTGTTTGGTTGAGTGTTTGAGTTTGTAGCGTGAACACAAACTATGCTGCTGTTTCAGTGTGGACACAAACCTTCGGCTGTTGTTTTGATTGATGAAATATTGAAATTTCGTATATTTACTTATGAATTTAAACAAAATGTTAAATGTGAATTTGAATTTAACATGGATATATAATTATAAAAAATGTAAATCAAATTGATTTGCGTCTGTTATTTATCATTTATCCTTACTCTTTTAATTTGAAAACGTATTTATCCTATTTTTCCTACCATAAGCTTATGTATATTATCAAAAGTAACTATAAAAATAAATAAATTCATTTGCTTATGTTATTTATCATTTATTGTTATACATGTTTTCTGTCTTATCGGATGGCGTATTCTACGTTAAACTTAATGGCCGTATCTCTGACACAGCCTGCAGGGACAGTCCGTGGCCGAAGGCCTCGGACAACTGTCTGCTGTATTTTTTTTCTAAACGAAAATCTTCGATTTTGTTTTTTGATTATGTTTATTTGAGCCTTTAGAGTTTTATTGGTTAAGTGGAGAAGATGATATCGGTTAAATGGGCGCCGTCACAATTGATTACAATACGGGCTCGTTTTATGGCATTTTTCATCACTTCGGCGAGAACTTCGGGCGACAGATTCTCGCACTCGTGTCGAATGTTGACCTTGAGGGCTTCCTGGGTCTCGAGCTTGTTCACGTAAACACGGGACTTCAAAAACTCCCCACAAAAAAAAGTCTGGAACGGTTAAATCGGGCGATTTGCGGCCCAGTGCAAATCGCCAAAACGGGATATGAGGCGACCCGGGAACGCCGCCTTCAGAATATCGGTTGTGGCTCGCGCCGTGTGTGCCGTTGCCCCGTCCTGTTGGAACCACATGTCCTCCAGTTCTAGTTCGTCGAATTGCGTCAGAAAAAACTCGGTTAACATGGTCCTATACCGCGCACCGTTCACTGTTGTCGTTTGTCTAGCGGCGTTCTCGATAAAATACGGTCCGATGACTCCTCCAGCGTGAACAGCGCACCATGGAGTCACTTTGAGCGGGTGTAATGGCTCCTCGTGCATCACTCGTGGATTTTCGGTGCCCCAGAAGCGATAGTTTTGCTTGTTCACGTACCCCTCATCGTTCATTACGATTTTCAAATCATTATGAACCAAAATGCCATAAAACGAGCCCGTATGGTAATCAATTGTGACGGCGCCTCTTTAACCGATATCATCTTCTCAACTTAACCAATGGAATTCTAAAGGTTCAAATAAACATAATCAAAAAACAGAATCGAATTTTTTCATTTCGAACAAAAATGAGAGCCAAACAACATCGGATGACTTCTTTTGAAACACCTTGTATATGGCGTATAGTGGTTTTCTTCGATTTTAAGGACCAAGTCCTGTTTCAATGTCCTTGAAATTTTTTATAAAATGTTTCCTTAGTATTTGCAACAATATGTGTGAATATTAAAGTGTGAAAATTGTCCAAAATTGTATGGCGGACCTTGTATACGAAAATTTCCCAGAAAATTAAAAAAAGTTTGGAAAATGTTGACACTTTAATATTGACAGATATCATTGTAAGTACTAAGTAGAATTTTTGGAAAAAATTTCAAGGACATTGAAACGGGACTAGGTCCATAAAATAGATGGAAACCAATACCCGCCATATATGTATATGAAAATTTCTCAGAAAATTAAAAAAGGTTTGGAAAATTTTCACACTTTAATATTGCGATATTTTGTTGCAAATACCAAGTAGATAAAAAAAAATAAATGGTTTCCCATTACATCCCATGAAGGGACCGGGGAGAAGTAGATATTTTGTAAAAAATTTCATGGACATTGAAACAGGTCTAGGTCCTTATAAACGATCTAATATGACATATTCTAAATTGTGTAAGATTGCGGAAATCTGTAGAAGGTAGGCAACATTTTTATTGTTTCATGCATTTACCAACACTGGTTATCATCGCATGTGTTAAGAAGAGTTCAGTTATATATTTTACACCCGGCAAAGGGAGACCGAATGTACCTCGAACATGTTCGTTGTTGTTGGGACATGATATTTGAAATGTGTAACTGCCAGGAATATAATGTGCAGTGTTTAGCACAATGGTAGTGTTTATGGCTGGGGAAAGTGAGTACAAGCACGAGTTCAAGCCACAGACAATACATATTTTAAAAATATATTTATTAACGATGACAGTTTTTTTATTAGTTTAGGCTATTTATCAGGATATATTGGTAACTTAGAATTTATTTAGTTGATCTCAAAATAAAATTACAGGAAAATTGATTGGCCTAACCATGTCTCGAACCCGGATCTCCGCAGTTTTATACGGGTAAAACAATCTCCGTTAAAGGTTGATCTTTTTGGTCGAGTAAAAGCGTTTCCCCATTCAAATGAAAGATTATATGTAGTATGTATAGATATTATAGAGTCAAGAATTATACTATTTAAGGTACCACCACAAAGCAACGAGGCTTTTCCGCCAAATAATTGAGTGTTCCTTTATTTCAAATGAAGTAATTTAAGTTAAATTCATGTGTTATTTTTCTTCAAAAATTCAAGCTCGAGGTCAAGGAATAATTAATGAAGAGATATAATTAATGGTAAACAGGGCGAGTAATAAAATCCATAAATTAATTTAAATTAATTTCTTTCAACTTCAATTCGAAAAATTAATTTGTTTAAATAAAAAACTATTTTAACAAAATGTTTCATTATTTTATGTTATATTTAAAAAATAAAACAAAAACATTCACTTCAAATAGGATTTGAACCCGCAACCTCGGTAGTAGGAGTCCCGCACATATACACTATACCAGCGGTCGCAAAGTGGTGGTCCGCAGACCACTAGTGGTACGCGAGAAAATTTCGCTGGTCCGCAAAGAAAGGTGTAATACATATACATACATATGTATGTACTTAGCCACTGCGCTGAATTATTGTAACGATTTTTTACCATAATAAGTACGTCTACACAGAATTGACCAAATTGGTCAATATTACCGTGGTTTATGTTTCTGTGTAAACATCCTTATTATTAAAAAAAAAATTGCACCGCTCGTTACAATAATTCGGCCCAGCGGCTAAGCCGCCGACCACACCATACAGTTTGCTTCTCTGAGATACTAACGGTTAAGTAACGGCTCTTGAATGACTGACTGCAGCTTGTTATGCGTTCTTTGTACGAAAAAAATAGAGTTGCGACACACAAGCAAACACACACACATTGATTACACGGTGTTACAAAAAATAGATTTTTTTCTGTCCTATGAACCAAATGCACATATTCGGAAAGAGGGGAAAAAATAAAAATACACGTGTATCGTCGATTTTCATGTACACGTCAGAATTTTTTTTTTTTAAGTTTGAAGTATAAAGCTCGTAGTGGCCTGTGTGAAAGCCTTTGGACCGATTTTTAACCCTTTTTCAGTGATCCAATCGAGCTGATTTTTTGCAGGCAGACTCGTGGAATTGACTGTATCACGTCAAATTTTTTAAAAACAATTTTTATCAATTCTCAGATTTTCCCCAATTTTTATTATTTTTGAAAAAAAATATTTTTTTCACTTTTCTTAGCATAACTTGAAGGGACTCCAAATTTTTAAACTACTTAAGCGTTACGAAAAAAGAAATGTTTTTTGATCCATCCTACTCGATATAGTTGTAGTTAATCAATAGTAACCTTCTAACACTAAACAGTTTTTGACTTTTACAACACTTACAACTGGTCTGACAGATGAAATAAGGAATTGCAAAATTGTTTTAAGTTCTGTTGTGCGAAAACGTATTTGTATATATGTATTTCATCTGAAAAACATGCAGTGTCCGACGCGAAATCACTTTTGTTACGTTTGAGGCTTATTCGCACCAAGTAAAAATTTGAAAAATATTACTAAACCAGTGGTGAATTCGTTTCAGAAAATATTTAAGACTGCTTATGTTCCTTACTTGTGGTATACTCCGGAAGTCGTGTGCGACTATTGCTATAGAAATTTGTGCAAGTTTACTGATGGAAGGTCAACAATAAAGTACGCTGTACCAACAATTTAACTACCACGCACGGAGCACTGCAATGAATTGTGCTACTTTCATTCGCTACGCTAATGTAGAATCGGTAATTCCAGCAGTTCTATACTCACCAGAAGAGCGTGTAGCGGCTTCAGTGGGGATTTTTGATAATGTTCCCGAAATAAGCGATGCAGAATCAATAGTTGTACCAACACTGCTATCAACTTTTCTTGCATCGAATGCGAGATGCGAGTCCACAAGTATCGGAATTTGTGGCAACACCCAGTGAAATTGGGACTGCAATGCCGCATTTAATAACGCAATCCGACTGCAATGACCTCGTGCGAGACGGAAATTGGAAATTTGTCGAGGAGAACAGCAGAACTCTTTGCATCACGCTTTAAGCAGTGGAATATAGTGGCGGCTGATTTTAAAATAACAGCCGCTCGTGGTCGAGGTACCACTATTCCATATGACGAATTTTTTAAATTGCACGAAGATCGGGAAAAAAACCTGGCTTATTGTTATGATATTGATTTGATTTTTGCAAAAATTGGTTACCCTCATATTTCAGAGGAGTGGCGACTTTTCATCGATGCATCGGTCAACAGCCTTAAAGTCGTGCTGCTTCATATCGGTAACATACATCCATCCATCTGTCCCGATCGCATATGCCACAAACCTCAAGGAAACATACGAAGGCATGGAATTAATATTACAGCTGATAAAGTACAAAAAGCATAATTGGAAAATATGCTGCGATCTGAAAGTGGTCGGTTTACTCATGGGTGTTAAGCGTGGATTTCCAACCCACCAGTGCTTTTTGTGTACATGGGAAGGTCGAAAAAGAGATGAGCATTACACTGAATTTAAGTGGAAGCCGCGAACATGCTACAAAGTAGGCGTAGAAAGTATAGAGAATCTACCATTGGTGCAGCCGTCTCAAATCATTTTGCCTCCACTACACATTAAGCTCGGTCTCGTATCAAATTTTGTTAAAAAACTGGATCGTGATGGCGAGGCCATTGCAACTTTGCGCAAAATTTTTCCGACATTGAGCGGCGCAAAGATTCATGCAGGTATTTTTTTTAAGAAGTCATTCAGTAACTTTATGTTTTTTAATGATTTTTTTGATTTAAGGTGTTTTCAATGGTCCGCAGATAAAAAAAATAATTGCAAGTTCTGAATTTTCATCAAAATTAAATGCACAACGTGCATGGAAAGGTACAGTTGCCGTTATTGAGCAGTTTCTTGGCAATAAACGAGCTGCCAATTATAGAAATATTGTAGCAGAAATGGTTTCGGCATATGGCGAAATGGGCATATTAATGTCGCTAAAGATCCATTTTCTTCACAATCATTTAGATTTTTTCCCTGATGATTTTGGAGCTTGTAGCGATGAGCATGGCGAAAGGTTCCATCAGGACATTGCGGCTATTGAAAAGCGCTTTAAAGGAAAAGACATTACGCATATGCTTGGCGAATACTGTTGGTCTATTTGTCGCGATACTGAAGCAAATGCTTACAACCGCAAAAAAAGGCCTAAATTTCTTTAAAAACATTAAAATTTTTAATGTAACAATTCTTTATTTTTATGAAACAAAAGTAATAAAATAAAATTGTTTTTTTAACGAACTGAAACCTTAAAAAAAACGATAACCATTTAAAAAAAAAAATGTGGGAAAATCTGAGAATTGATAAAAATCTATAAATTTGACGTGATACAGACATTTCTACGAGTCTGCCTGCAAAAAATCAGCTCGAAAAAGGGTTAAAAATCGGTCCAAAGGCTTTCACACAGGCCACTACGAGCTTTATACTTCAAACTTAAAAAAAAAAATTCTGACGTGTACATGAAAATCGCCGATACACGTGTATTTTTATTTTTTATCCTCTTTCCGAAAAAGTAAATTTGGTTCATAGGACAGAATGTGTGTAACACGGTGTTATCGAGGGCTATAGCGCACAAGAAGAGAGGAGAATATTTCCCATGCATTCAATAAAGAAATAAAGTACGTTCTGCTGGTTTCATGGTTGAACCACTAAAGGTTGTGTCGGTAGAACGGCTGATTTTAGCCATCGTACCTGGGAACTGTCAAATTCACATGTATTTTGTTTTTGTACATTGTTGTTATTTCCAGGAAAAAAATAATGCGAAATTGCAAAAATTCTTGTCCAACAGTAAATGGCTAGCAAAGCTTGCATACCTGGCAGATATTTTTTCCCTGTTAAATGAACCAAACATATTCTTGCAAGGACAACTTAAAGACGTGTTCATACTGCGAAGTAAAATGGTTGCGTTTCAAAAGAAAATATTACTGTGGCAAACACTGTTGGTTGAAGACCATCTGCAAATGTTTTCTAATTTTGATGAATATATGAAGGAGAATGGTGTTAACCAACAAGTGGTAACCCTAGTTAAAAAACACTTGGAATCACTTACAAAATCTTTTGCTCGATATTACCCAAAGAATGAAGATCCCAGACATGGTAATATGTGGATAATAGATCCGTTTACAGCGAAAATTCCTGATACTAATTTAAGCATGCATCTAAAAGAAAGCCTCATCGACCTATCGTCCGACGAAAATCTCAAATTTAAATTTCATTCAACCGTATCAAGATCTCAGTTTTGGATTTCCATAAAAAGTGAATACCCTCTTCTTAGTGAGCAGGCGATGAAAATTCTGATTCAATTCTCCACAACTTATTTATGCGAAAAGGCCTTTTCATCTGTTACAGCCATTAAAACACGTTACCGTCCTCGGCTTGAAATAAATGCAATTCTCCGTCTTACAGTAACAACATTGGATCCAAATATCCATAATATTATTTCCAGTAAGCAGGAACATCCATTACACTAGGAATGAATAATGCTAAAAGTTGATGTACTTAAACCATCTTTGAATTGTTGTGTTTTTACAGTTTTTGTTTATTTTGTTATGGGTTATTAATAAAGCTTTCAAAATTTGGTTACAATTAATAGTATAAATATATTTAACCCATCAAAATCCTATTAAATTATAAATTTCCTGGTCCGTGAGTTCAAAAAGTTTGGCGACCGCTGCACTATACTACAGACACTTATTTAATAAATATCAAGGCATGATATTAACACATTCCATCGCGCATAAGAGAGAACTGATACATGGTCCCTCTCAATTTTATTAAAGGATTTTGATCGGTTGCTTGAAGTGTTGCCAGAGCTCGGTTCAAAAATTATGCAAATTGTCTTTAAATTCAAATGTCTTTAAAAAGTTTTTTTACAATTTCTACTTAGTACTTACATTAATAGTGGTCTTCATGAAAGCTCGAAAGAACCTCGTAAACTCGAAAACATCGCAAACTTGCACAGCTAACGCCAAAACAAACAAATTTCCCATACAAAGCAACTTGTACAAAAGTGGAAAGTTTTCGAGGCAAATTTGATGAGCAAACCTGGAAAGAGAAACGTGGAAACTTTTGTCATTTCAATGTCAATATTTTTGTATTGAAAAAAAGAGAGGGTTTTTGATTTATGTGAAAAAAAAATAAAATAATGGAATAGGTAAAGCATATACTTCTAATTTTACTTTGATTATTTACTTTATCAGCCTTTTTTGACAATGGCTGCATAGATACACTGAGCAACTTTATTTGGTGCCTCATGGAACGCTTCGGGGCAAACTTACGCTGAGCAAAAGTTCTAGGTTTTCTTGTTTGCATGAATACCACTAATATCTGTGAATATTAAAGTGTGAACATTTTCCAAACTTTTTTTAATTTTATATATGGATAATATTGGTTTTCTTCGATTTCAAGGACCTAGTCCTGTTTCAATGTCTTTGAAATTTTTTATAAAGTTTCTACTTGGTATTTACAACAACATATCAGACAGAGTATTAACGGCCGTCGGTGGTGCAATGGGTAGTGTGCGCGCCTCTTGTACTTGAGATCCTAGGTTCGATCCCTGCTTTGACCACCTTAAATTTCTTTCGGCGGCGGTCACCTCGCATAGTGACGGCGACACTATCGAGTATATAGCCATGAAAAAGCTTCTCAAAATACCGTTCGGAATCGGTGTAAAATTGTAGGTCCCAATCAGTGAGTGAAAACTGGAAAGCGCACAGCTCAGTGATTGTGAGCAGTTCTCCCCGGTCCCTTCATGGGATGTAATGGGAAACCATTTATTTTTTTTAGTTTATTTACAACAACATATCAGAATATTAAAGTGTGAAATTTTTCCAAACTTTTTTTAATTTTCAGAAAGATTTCATATACATATATGGAGGATATTGGTTTTCTTCGAGTTTAAGGACCTAGACCTGTTTCAATGTCCTTGAAATTTTTTATAAAATTTCTACTTGGTATTTGCAACAACATATCAGACAGAGTATTAACGTGTGAAAATTTTCCAAACTTTTTTTAATTTTCTGGAAGTTTTCATATGTATGGAGGGTATTGGTTTTATTCGATTTGAAGGACCTAGACCTGTTTCAATGTCCTTAAAATTTTTTATAAAATTTCTACCCCGAAGTGAAGTTGGCCCACCATGACTGGCCCACTTTTCTGTACAACGTTAAAATAGACCAAATGGATTGGAATAGTTCTAACGTCAATTTTAGATACGTTATTCAGGATGTTGTGTGTAATCTAAAATTCAGGACATTGATATGTGAAGAGATCCTTAAAAAGGATGAAATTTAACATTTTTAATGTACGTTTCAGAAAACGTTCACAAAGGTTCAAGAGATAAAAAGTTGTAATTCCAGCTCAGTGATTGTGAGAAGTTCTCCCCGGTCCCTTCATGGGATGTAATGGGAAACCATTTATTTATTTATTTATTAATTCCTTTATATGGTTTTACTATTACTAGAAAATTTAGAAATAAAAATTCAAGGACTATGAAACAAGACAAGCTCCTTAAAATCGGTGAAAACAAATTGCCGCTATACATGTATGTATATGAAAACTTCTCAGAAAATTAAAAAAGTTTGGAAAATTTTCACACTTAATATTCACGTATGTTGTTGGAAACATGAAGCAGAAATTTCATAAAAAACGTCAAGGACATTGAAACAGGTTTAGGTCCTTAATCTCGCAGAAAACCAATATCCTCCATACATATGAAAACTTTCAGAAAATTAAAAAAAGTTTGGAAAATTTTCACACAATAATACTCTGATATGTTGTTTCAAATACCGGGTAGAAATTACTAGCGTGAAGTTAGCCCACCATCGTAGCCCACATATTTCGATGGTTGGCTAACTTCACAGTAGTATATGGTAGTGTGAAGTTGGCCCCACTTCAAATTTTATTGTATTTAAATCAAACCAAGCATATAAATTTCATTGCACTGGTCATTAATAAAGTGTCATAATGTTCAAAATAAACATTGGAGATATCAAAGGGACACAAGGTCCTTTAAATGCAATTATCCTGCCCACTATATGCTATTATGTATATGTACATTAAATTGTATGATATTTTTATCGAACAGGTTCCCACCTTTATTTCCATACATGACTCTAGTGTTAATGATAAGAAATTTTTGTAAAAAATGTCAAGGACATTGAAAAAGGACTAGGTCCTTAAAATCCACGAAATCCAATTCCCGCCATATATATGAAAACTCTCCGAAAATTGAAAAAATTTTGGAAAATTTTCACACTTTAATATTCTGATTGGCCGTCGGTGGTGCAATGGTTAGTGTGCGCGGCTCTTGTACATGAGATCCTGGGTTCGAACCCGGCTCTGACCACCTTAAAATTTCTTTCGGCGGCGGTCACCTCGCATAGTGACGGCGACACTATCGAGTATCTAGCCATGAAAAAGCTTCTCAAATTACCGTTCGGAATCGGTGTAAAACTGTAGGTCCCAATCAGTGAGTGAAAACTGGAAAGCGCACAGCTCAGTGATTGTGAGAAGTTCTCCCCAGTCCCTTCATGGGATGTAATGGGAAACCATTTATTTTTTTATTTTTAATATTCTGATATGTTGTTGTAAATACCAAGTAGAAATTGCATAAAAAATTTCAAGGACTTTGAAACAATTCTAGATCCTTAAAATCCACGAAATCCAACTCCATATCAATATCATATCATATCAATGTCGTGAATTTTAGATTACACATAACATCCTGAAAAAGGTAACTAGAATTGACTTTAGAACTATTCCAATCGATTTGGGCTATTTTAACGTTGTACAGAAAAGTGGCCAGCCATGGTGGGCCAACTTCACTTCGGTATTATTGTTGCATCCAAACCACGAGAAAATGTTTATACTTCAGTGCGATGCAAGTACGTATGGAGTTGGTGCAGTGTTGGCTCAAGAAGATGACTCAAGAAGAATACGGAAACACAGTTTTTGTCACATAAAGTAAACAAAAGTCAGCGAAAGTACACGATAACTGACCTAGAATGTTTAGACGTGGTACTGGCAAAAAAAATATCGTTCATATCTACATTGAAGGACAAGAATTCACACTGGTTACAGATCATGAGAGTTTGAAATGGCTCATGAGCCAGAAAGACTTCTCAGGAAGATTGGCAAGATGGTCCCTAAAGAACCAAAGTTTTCATTTCAGCATTGAAAATAAGGAAGGAAGTATAAGTTAGTTCCAGATACACTGTCAAGGTTAAATGACGGCGAAGAGATTAAGAAAGAAATTGATGTGGAAAATAAATATGGAAAATATGATGTGGAAACACTTGAAAATAGAATTGCCCGATTTTAAGGTGATCGATAATTACATTTATAAATGCAAGGACTTTCTAGGGGTGATTTCGATGAATCTGATGCATGGAGACTTCTGGTTCCAGAAGAGTTACGGAATGGTGTGATTTAAAGTAGAAACACAATTGGGACGAACGACGAATTTTACGTTGCGAATATCCGTCGTCGAAAATAAAACACATTTGTTTATATGAAAATGCACACAATCAGTGCGTCGATCGAAATTCATCGTGCGTAATGAACTGTGCGATATGTTTATTTCTATTTCTTACGCCGACGAACGACGAATAAGTTGCTGCAAGGTAACCGTTCTTCATTTTGTTATTTAAGTGTTTTAGTAAAAAAAGGTATTTTTAATTTAAGAATGGTTTTCTTTTTTATTTATAGCATTTATACTTTTTTATTATATTGTTCAAGCTCAAGACCATTTTCTATATCTCTGTAAATAGAGATATAGTTGTTTAAAAAAGAAGATGTTTTGCAAATGCATCCTCATGATTCCTGGCAAACCGTATAGCTATTTCAGATCTCGCCACAGATCTTCATAAGCGGTTTTTTGGGATGCTGCTTTTACTTAATCACACCCTCACTTTAAGTCATCCATTGCGTAGAAGTTTTGTTAAAAAACGCCCATACTCAAAAGTGACCATATTCAATTACAGATTGATATTGCACTAAATATTATTGAATACTTAAATTAGTCAGTTTCCCTCCCAATATTTATATGCGTGGTACAAAAATGTGCCAAAATTTTGATCAGTACCAAATTCTATAAAGATCGGTAATGATTTATTGGAGATATCGAGTCAGCGAACCCCAAATACGCCCAACTTTTGTATGGGAGGTACGAAACTGGGCGTGGCACAGTAGCCAGTTATTAATTATATGCAAGCTTTTAGCAAAATATTGCCTAGTACCGAATTTTATTAAGATCGGTTGTAGTTCACGAGAGTTATCGTGTCGATCAACCGGTCATCTGCCCAACTTTTATATGGGAGGTACCAGAATGGGTGTGGCAAAACAGCTCATTTTCTACAAGAGAAAATTGACTAAATATTGTCTTTTACAAAATTTCATAAAGATTGGTTCAGTTTTGCGAGGACTTCTCGTGCCGCACACCTATACGGCCAAACAACTTTTGTATGGGAGGTACCAACATGGGCGTGGCAAAATCGTCCTTGTTTTAATCGGTGATTGGCGGTTGATAACGTGAAGGAAGCATTATACCTAATTTCATTAAGGTCGGAAGTGTTTCACGCGATTTATAGGATTGACAACCCGGACGAACACCCTGTTTTGTATAGGAGGTACCAGAATGGGCGTGACAATCTCGTGATTGTGATTTTTTGCCAAATGTGTCGATTTTTATGGGAGGTACCAGAAGGGGCGTGGCCAAAACGCCCATTTTCAATTCCAAACTCAGTATTAACAAATAATAGTCGCTGACAAATTTTCGCGTTGATCGATAAATGTTTACAGCAGTTATCGTGTTGACCAGCCAGCTAGGCAGACAGACAGACGGAGATGGCTCAAACATCTTAAAAAGTCCTAAAACGAATTTCGTCCAAAGATACTAAGGGATACTAATATAACTCCTTCTATGTGTTACATTTTTATTTGACGTATTAAATGATATATACTCCCATCCCTATCGGTGAGGGTATAAAAAGGTACCAATAAAAAGACTGAATAAATAAAAATCATCCCTGATGAACGTAGATCACGACGTAACTGCAGGCAATAATTGTTATTGCCTGTAAGAATTGTATTGTCCTTTTAGACAACAACAAAAAATCATGTCTAATGTGAACCGATGGTTCTCTGGAGACGAAAATTAGTTTCTGCAAATGTTTTCTTGTGTGTTGGGTTTGCGGTATTTTTGAACACTTGCATATTTGTGGCCGTCGGTGGTGCAATGGTTAGTGTGCGCGGCTCTTGTACATGAGATCCTGGGTTCGAACCCTGCTCTGACCACCTTCTTTCGGCGGCGGTCACCTCGCATAGTGACGGCGACACTATCGAGTATATAGCCATGAAAAAGCTTCTCAAAATACCGTTCGGAATCGGTGTAAAACTGTAGGTCTCAATCAGGGAGTGAAAACTGGAAAGCGCACAGCTCAGTGATTGTGAGAAGATCTCCCCGGTCCCTTCATGGGATGTAATGGGAAACCATTTATTTATTTATAGTGCTCAATTCTTAATTCAAATGAGATTCCGTTTGCATTTAGTTTGATGAATTTTTCAATAGCGAAATAGCTACAGGCCGATTTCGTTGCTCTCCCCGCTGGGGAATTGATGCCGGCAGCATATTAATTGATAAACAATTCGCTTTTAGGGCGGAACATAATACATCGCATGCTCTGACGGTTCTCGCTGACAACGTCGGCAAGGGGTGCAGAAGAGACTCGTATCCATCGCCGTGAGTCTGGGCTGCGCCAAGGTGTTTGACACGGCGTGGCAGGACGATATCGTTTTTGAGATGTTGAATCCTGGCTTTGACCACTCAATGTGTCGGTAGGTCTCCAACTTTCTAAGGGACCGTACGTTCTCCGTGAAGATTGGCGAATCGTTCCCCGATGTAATGGCGTTACCCGCATCGGTTCCATACTCGGCCGATATTGTATAATTGTTCTTTATGCGGAGGACATCTTGGGGAACTTGTTAGTACGCGGTTGAGTGGATACCAGGCTTCTGTAGATGATTATATCCAGAGATGGGGCATTCTTTTGAACGTTTATAAGTCTACGGGAATGATTTTCAAGGGAAAGCGCAGGTATCACTACAGGAATAGCAGGGGTTTTGTTCCAACCCTTAAGGTTGGAAACTCTCCTATCGCGACGGCAACCACCATGAGGTATCTTGGTGTAATTTGTACGGAGGACTTCCAATTTAACCGACACCTGGACTTTGTCCTCGGGCGAGTGGCACGAATCTTCTATGGCTATGCAAGAATACTCAGGCCCAGAAATGGGCCGTGTGGCGAGGTTAACCTGCTAATTTACCGCCAAATCATAAGACCACTGCTGGCTTACGCGTTTCCGGTGTGGTTGGGGATATCCTCCCATCAGATTGAACGACTACGGATATGGAGAGGAGAATATTAAGCTCGTGTCTGGGATTGTGTGCTGAGGTCGCACGGATGGCTGGTAAACGACGAAATTTGTCTTGTGGGGATATTTACGACGGAATCGATTTTAAACGCATCGACGTCTTTTTGATGAAATCTGCATTGAATTCTATGCGTAAGAGTGCCGAGCTGGAGAACAGTTTGGTGAGAAAGTGTTTTGGTTGCGTGAGTGACAACTGTATACTTTTGCGGAATTACAAACCACCCGCTGGATTTTTGACTTTGAAGAGAACAGGAAACTTATACGAAAACGGGCAACTTCTCTTTTACCATAGGCGCATTGGCAGCATTGATCTGCGAAATAAAGTGTATAACACCGCACAATGAAACAGATCGTTGAATTGATCATCTTTTGTTTTGTTTTGAGTTCTTTTGTAGTTTTGTAGTTTGAAAAATTTTAGTTTGTTAGATGAGAGTTTTGTTTTTTTAATTGAACTGAATTGAATCGTTTATTTCAGAAACCACCTAAGGGACAAAATATCGAAAAACCTGTTTTTGGTGGTATTGTACAATTTAAATTTAATGTTCCATATAAGCAAGGCTATTTGGCAGCCTTGAAAATAATCCGTTTATTTCAGAAAGAACCTAAGCGACGGCGCTTGGGTTGTTTCTGAAATAAACCAATTATTTTTGCCAAATAGCGGCTTTGTTTTGTGACTCGCTGCTTTGTTTGATTGACAGATTGAGTAAAAGTGTCACTTCGTGAATTTTCTGTGAAAATTAGGTGTTACTTCGTTGATTTTTATTACATTACATAATTCTTGAGCCATGTCGGATAGTTCAGATGATGAACCTAATCCCAAGCGGAGGCGTGGAGTTGTGCACGAAGAGACATACAAACGGAACATTATTCGGAATGCTAGGCTCAAAGGTCTGGAGTACATCTCGTACCAAGGGAAACAAGTTCCCAGCAAAAATGAATTAAACTGTAAGTGCAATTTTAAATGTTTTTTGAAACTTACGGATGACATAAAACGAGAGCTATGGGAAACATTTTACTCTTTGGAAAATAAAAACACCCAAGACACGTACCTCCAAGCTTTAGTGGAGGTTATGCCTGTGAAACGTAGACGCAAAAACCACAGGCCTAATGAGCAAGCTCAAGAAAATCCTGAGGTACCTACTGATGACTTGCCAAACAAAAAATCCCATTCATACAATTATAACTTGAAAGTAAATGGTATTCTTATTCAAGTTTGTAGAGGTGTTTTCCTGAAAGTGTTTGGAATTTCTGACAATAGAATGAAGAGAATAAATAAATGTTCTGTCTTCACAAAAGCCCTATAGATATGAGGGGAAAATCTAGAAGTGGAAACGCTGTTCCAGGTAACATTTGTGTGAGAATACAGCAGCACATTGATAAATTTAATGTCAAGGAAACCCATTATGGAGGAAACCCTAAAAAATATCTTGACTCTAGGCTTGATGTCGCAAAAATGCACGCAATATTTATTTTGGACAACCCTGATCTAAAAAATAAAGTAAAGTATAGTTTCTACAACACATATTTTAAAGAGAACTATGCTTACTGTTTTGGAAGACCACAAGTTGATGCGTGTTCAACTTGCGAAAGACTGTCAGCCAAACTGAGAGACACGGGTTTGAGTGGCAATGCTAAAACAAATGTAGCTGCTGAGAAAATGATACACTCAAGGCAATTTTAAAAAAGTTTTACAAAGCTATGGATGAGGCAAGCAAAAACAAAGATGACAACACGATTGCACTAGCCTTCGACTATATGCAAAACTTACCATTGCCGCACATACCTGTACAGGAGGTTTTTTATATGAGGCAGCTCTGGGTAAATGTGTTTTCTATACACGATTTGAAAACTAATTCTTCCAAACTGTATGTCTATCATGAGGGCGAAGCAAACAAAGGCCCAGATGAAGTATGTTCAATGCTACTGAACTACTTCAATGACATTCCAGTTAATGTGAAGCATATCATACTGTTTAGTGATGGGCCATCAGGCCAAAATAAGAATCATACGGTTGTGCGTTTTTTACTAAACCTCTGTGGCTCAGGCCGGTTTGAATCAATAACTCACAACTACCCTGTGCGTGGCCACTCATTTTGTCCATGTGATAGAGATTTTGAAAGCATAAAGCGTCTCTTGAGAAAGACAGACAGGATTTATACCCCTGATGAATATGCAGAGCTCATGCTAAAAGCTAGTAAGTCTGGCCGATTTACTGTATATCACCTTACATCAGACGATGTTCTCAGTTTCAAAAACTGGTGGCCTAAATCATATAAGAAAATGCCAAATTCGGACGAAACATCTGGCAGGAGAGTAGCCAAAGAAAATAAGCAGCCGTTTAAAGTGTCCAAGTACAAGCAGTTTCTCTACAACAAGGATACACCGGGAAAAGTGGTCGCAAGCGAATTCATTGGAGGAATAACAACATCTACCTTCACATTGCTAAAAACTGTCAGCCCTCCGGAACTACCAACAGAGAAAGCTTATCCGTTGGGAAAGGTATGTTTACTTTTATTTTACCAAAGTTATTTTAAATGTTTATATTTTACTTTTAGGTCCCAATCAACAAAAAGAAGATCGATGATATAAAAAAGTTGCTGGAATACACTGTTGGATATGAAGCCTTCTATGATACCATCATCCAATGGCCAACAACTGACCAGGAGTTGCCAGAAGACTTGCCTTGACTTACAAGTTAATAAGGCCAGATCTTTCTATATATATATATATATATACTGTAGCGTGTAGTCCACTTATTTTTTCGATTTATGCCCAGTAAAAACATTCTATTACACACCTAAGTGTGTCTGTTACTTGCCTTTGATACCAAAACAGATAAAAATTAATAGTTTGACTCAATTTCAATAATAATTTAAAAAAAAAACACTGGATACACTCATTTATTGCAGAAACCACCTAAGTGCAATTTTTTTAAAAAATTATAGCTAAAAAATAGAAGGAAAAAAAATTTTTAAAAAAATAGATTATCCCAATAGCATGTTTTTGCTTTGGTAAAAAATTATTTGAAGATGACTAGACCCATACTGAAGCTGCAAAACAGTTTTTTTTAGTTTCCCAAAAGTTTAAAAAAGCGCACTTAGGTGGTTTCTGAAATAAACGATTCAATTGAAATTGAATTTGGTAGTCTTTTTTTGTGGAAAAAAATTACTGCCCTAAACATAAAACTCATGTGACATGATCTCATATTTTAATCGGATATTTGTAAATATAAATACAACACTAACGGCACTTTTATGAAAAAATGCACCAAAACGAGGTGAATTGAGACGTTTATAATTTTTTCCCATTTCATTTTAGAGTGACAATGGTGCAATTTTATTCT